>JAQQZR010000038.1:22560950-22612560 GCA_030068235.1 Notoglanidium macrostoma | reverse complement strand
ACTGAAGACTTCTTTGGCACAGGAACGATGGTGCTGGCTTTGAAGCACTTCGGGACGACAGCAGTGCTCAGGGAGATTTTAAAGATGTCAGTGAGAACATCTGCCAGTTGGTCTGCACATTTTCTGAGCACTCTCCCAGGGATTTTGTCTGGTCCAGCAGCCTTCCGTGGGTTAACTCTGCGAAAAGTTTCTCACATCAGCAGTGGTCAGACGCAGCACCAGGTCGCTGTGAGAAGGGGTGGTCTTCCTCGCTGTTACGTCGTTCTGTGCATCAAACCATGCAAAGTTGTTGTTAAGCACATCTGGTAGGGAGGCATCACTGTCACAAGCAGGTGTAGTTGTCCTGTAGTCAGTGATGGCCTGGATCCCCTGCCACATGCGCCGCGTGTCGCGGCTGTCCTGAAAGTGGCTGTGGATTCTCTGGCCGTGTGCGTGCTTTGCTGCTCCGATGGCCCGAGACAGTTTGGTCCTCGCTGTTCTTAGGGCCGATTTGTCACCTGCTCTGAAGGCGGTGTCACAGGTCCTCAGTAGCTCACACCCCTCTGCAGTCATCCACAGCTTCCAGTTTGAACGTGTAACGATTGTCTTGGAGGCAGTGACGTCATATACACACTTGCTGATGCAGCTGGTCACTGATGATGTGTACTCCTCCAAGTTGGTGGTGTCGCCTTCGGTTGCAGCCTCCCTGAACATATGCCAGTCAGTCTGCTCAAAACAATCCTGAAGAGCAGATATGGCTCCTGCTGGTCAGGTTCTCACCAGCTTCAGAACCGGATGGAATGCCTCCATTAGCATAAAGATGTGGTCTGAGTAGCCGAGGTGGGGGCGGGTCTCTGTGCGGTACGTGCCAGGAATGTTTGCGTAAACAAGAACCAGCGAGTTTGTCCCTCTCGTTGCAAAGTCCACATACTGATGGAATTTCGTGAGCACTGACTTGAGAGTTGCATGGTTCGAATCTCCGGCAACAATAAACAGTCCATTGGGGTGTGCATTCTGCAGCTCGCTAATAGCCCTGTACAACTTACAGAGCGCATCCTTAGCATTAGTGCTGGGGGGAATGTACTCTCCGACAATGAGCATGGCGGTGAATTCCAAAGGTAAATAAAAAGGTCTGCATCTAACAGTCACAAACTCCACAAGCGATGAGCAGTAGCTAGAAACTAGCACAGAGTTCTTCCACCATTCCATGTTAATGTAAGCACACAAGCCACCACCGCGAATCTTACCGCACATAGCTTCTTTCCTGTTGGCATGAGACGCAGTTAGCCTGGCTAGCTGAATGGTGGCGTCCGGAACTCTGTCGCTGAGCAATGTCTCTGTGAAAACAAAGACGCAGCAATCTCTAAACTCACACCGGGTAGTCCGCTGGAGTCAGATGTAGTCCAATTTATTGTCCGGAGCACAGACACTGGAAAGTAGAATAGACAGGAGGGCCGGCCGGCTAGGATTAGCTCTTAGCCTAGCACAGACCCCCGCCCGCTTGCCGTGCTTCCGCTTCCTCGCACACCGCTTTTAGCGGACCCTCCCCCAGCTGCTGGCATCAGGTGGCGCCAAGGACTGGAGGTCTTGTTTCCACAGCAACCCGAGGACGCGTAGCGTCTCCAAGAAGTCATCCTACAGGTCAATTTTTAAATATTCCTTTATATCCAGTAATGTTTGTCGTGGGTAGACATGAACACCATT
The DNA here is from genome assembly GCA_030068235.1 of Notoglanidium macrostoma. Classification (NCBI taxonomy): domain Eukaryota; kingdom Metazoa; phylum Chordata; class Actinopteri; order Siluriformes; family Auchenoglanididae; genus Notoglanidium; species Notoglanidium macrostoma. The sequence goes on along the minus strand of JAQQZR010000038.1, from coordinate 22,610,877 downwards.
TGTTTTGGTGTCCATGTGCCGTCGGAGTTGCGCCAGGAAACAAAATGGCACAAAAAAATTTGGCACACCATTTCGGATCCGGAGTGACCGCTGCGTGCTACTGCTGCGCCGCCATCTTAGATCAATGACACAAGAGCTGTTACATATAGCTGAAACAATAACGCACTAGAACGAGTGCAGTAATATTAACCTATCGTTCATGTTACAGTGAGAACCTCTTTCTGAGCTGTGCTGTAATAGGAAAATAATGCACACTTTCTTACCAAACAGAATTCAACCATGCTGTGGTATAGTTATTGAGCTGCCGTTCATGTTCATTTGAACAATATTCCAGAGTTTAGGGGTATTGTAAGAAAAACATCTACCAGCTGAGCTGCAACTAATCCTTGGTACTGACAGTAGGCATGCTTCAGCAGAGTGAAATGCTTGGAATAGACTATATTTCAGAAGAGATTCTGAAATTATAAATGAGATAAAATGGCACTAAACCACTCTGCTTTAAGCATCAAAAAAGTCAATGTAGGGTTGGCATATTTTTTATTTATTATTTGGTTCTCAGATAATAATAGATTCGGACATATTACTTACATGGGAGTCAAACCAATGTCCTCAACTGTAGCTCTGGTTTTACAGAAAAGCAGTCATGCTTCACAGCGAAATCAATAACTTTACCATGGGTTGACTAAATTCCCAAAATCAGTATTTAAACTTTTATCAAAATTTAGAAGGAAGTTATTTTATGTTTATGTCTCCCCTTTTGCTGCTGAATTGAACAGAGCTAACAAATTTGTGTATAGTCAGAGTAGAAGTGAAAGTCATAATTATGAATTTACAAATTACATGTACATGGCTGGATATAAAGGAAGAATATGGGATCTAAAAAGGCACTTTGAGGGACACTATTGTACATCCTGAAGCTTTTTAGAATCTCCATTTATGTTAACAAACTGATATTGGTCTGTCAAGTAAGATCGAAGCCAGGCAAGAACTTGTATGTCTAAACTGGCTGTTTATTTCACCTGTCCAAAAAAAATGTCACGCTCATTAATCTAATATGCAGCATTCGAAACAGAAACAAATCCAGAATCTGAGGCATATAGTAGGTCATTGACCACTTTAGCGAGTGCTGATTTTGTATGTAAACCAGAGTACAATACATCCTGCTTGCTGTTACTATTTAGAAAGAATAAAACTATTAGAAAACTAACTTTCTCCAAAATCTCCGGAAACACAGCATATGCACATGAACATGGCTGTGGTTCTCCGACAGCGTGGAATCCCCACATGTTTAAACAGTGGTGTCATGTCTGCGCTGCACCATGCAACCATGCACAGCCAGCTGGCAATGAGAGTAGCCACACAAGAAACTGTCTGTGACTAAAAACACTGAGTCCTCTGTTCTCATTCCAGTGTCAGTTCTCTACTCCAATATAACCTTATGAATTTTTTTATACCTAATTCAAAATTCATTCAGGGGAAGTCCCCATGGATTTTTATAATTTTCTTCTTTTAGAGCCATAATAGGAGCAATAATAAGGGTGAAAGGCATATTGTTAAAAAATAAATAAATAAAAAATACAACATTCACAGTGATATATAGTAGACTCCTATTAGATATTTATTTCAATGCTTGCCATTGAGAGAGAGAGACACACACAATGTGCATATGGGATGGGTATAGAGATGTTAACAGGGTATTTTCTGTGATGTTAACATGTCCAAATGCCTTAAGACCTACAAAATTGACATGCTAAAGACTATAAGCTTGGTAGAATCTTATATAGTTGCCCATGTCATGAACGTTTTATACGGTTTCTTATTCACTCCATTACTAAAGCATTGGTGACCTGTGTTCAAGAGATAGGCTTCAGTGGACTTTAACGGAAGAAAATGTAAAAATATATTAAATTACACTTGGTTCTCTGTCCACTCCAGAGTAATAAAACACACATTTTGTCCTTTTTGTCTGTTTATTTGTTGAAAAATTGAAGAGACAATCTTGAATGTGCACCGACTGTTCAATATAAAACCAACTTTACTGCAGTGCTGGTGGTAGCTGCACTCACCGAACAACTTTGAGCTGTCACTCAAAAACATGCAAAATGGAAATGGAATAGGCTATACCTTGCTTGACAAGCCAGCGCTCTCACTATTGTCATGGCAACGATAAAGTCATGCATGTTCGGAGGCTGTATGCTTCCATAAACAGTTACCATGCTGTTCATACTGAATACTGAAGCAGCGTATCTGATGAGACTGAATTTAACACCACATGCCAGTGAATGTAATACTTTAAGACATTTTATGACTTAAAATTTAGCAAATCTAATGTAAGACTTTTTAATGAGTCTGTAGGAAGCCTGGTGATTGAAAAGTAAACTTTCAGCTTTAATTCAACGGGTTTAACAAAAATATTGCATTGACGGTTTAGGAATGTTAAGCAAATTTCACATAATTCTTTCATTTTCACAGACTTAAAAGTAATTGGATATGCTAACATTATAAATATAAGCATAATTTTTAATACATGGATGCAAATCCTTAGCACTCATTGACCCTCACTCACTAAAATGCTTGAGCTTCCTCCCTTGAGATGTTTTGCCAGGACTTGTTTGTGGGTCTTTCTGCCTTCAGTTTTGCCTTCGTAAATGAAAAGCATGTACAATTGTGTTGGCTGTCGGCCATTTAAGAACATCCCATTTTTATGCCTTAAGAAGCTCTTGGGTTGCTTTTGTGGTATGTTTTGGGTCATTATCCATCTGTGCTGTGATGCAACATCCTATTAGTTTTGTAACATTTGACTGAAGCTGAGCAGAAAGTATAACTCTATATACTTCAGAATTCATCCTGCTACTTCTATCAGTAGTCACACATCAATAAACAACCAGTGACCTAGTTCCACTCACAGCCATGCATGTCCACCATGTTTGATGGATGATGTGGTATGCTTTGCATCATGAGCCCTTCCTTGCCTTCTCCATAATTTTTCTCTTTTCTTCATTCTGTTACAAGTTAATCTTGGCTTCAACTGTCCAAAGGATTTTGTTACAGAACTGGACCTTCTTTTTTTAGATGTTTTCCAGTAAAGTCTACACTGGCCTTTCTGTTCTCGAGAGCTCACAGTGGTTTGCATTTTGAGGTAAACCCTCAGTATTTACATTCATGAAGGCATCTCGATTGTGTTGACATGGGTAGGCCAACCTCCTTGACACTTGGCTAGATGTTATAAAGGGTCTTTATAAGAGTCTTCACCAAGGAAAGAATTGTGATTCTCTATGATGATTATCTACTTTAGTTGTCTTCTGTGATCCTCCAGGCCTTTTGTTGTTGATGAGCTCTCCAGTGCATTCCTACTTTTTATGAATATACCAAATTGTTGATTTCTGCGCTCTCTGATGAGCCTTTTTTGTTTTTTCAGTCGAATTATGGCCTCCTTCACTTGCATCGACACCTCTTTTGACTGCATATTGAGAGTTCCAATGAACGGCTCCCAAATGCAAATTCAACAATTGGAATCAACTCCAGACCTTTTATCTCCTTCATTTGGCATGAATAACAAGGAAACAGGCCATAACTGGCCATGCAAGACTTAGCAGTCAATTGTGCAATTGCTTTTGAGCCTGAAAATGGAGACACTTTATTAAAAAAAACAAACAAAAAAAAAAAAACAAAAGAGTGTAAGTCCTAAACAGTTAATGCAATATTTTTCAATTACATTGAATTACATTTGACAGCCAAGTAATTGTATTTCCTTCTTCAGTCCACATTTACTATCCCTGATAAAGAACTAGGTTTAGAAAAATTGGCTTGGAAGGCAGGTTCTTGTGGTTAAATGCAATGATTCAGAAACTACTGAGAAACCTGTTCTCAGACATTTTACTCAATAAAAATCTGGCATCCTCGGAGCTGTTAACACACGTGATTTGAATAACCTGCATGGTGACCCAAAATAATTGGCTTAAGCAGATGTTTAATCTCTAAACATGCACAATTTCCATGCGCAATTGATGTGACTTATGTTACCTTGTCTTATTGCATTATCATGAATCGTTGTAACCTCATCAATTAACTGGATTATTTAGATGAAGTTTGGAGGGGACCTCAAATGTGAATATAATGAAGCATGAACCTAATAATATCTTTTGAACATGGAAAGCAGAAGCAGCACAAACACTTTTACTCCAAGTCCTTGAAAGGATGAGAGCAAAGCTTAAAACTGCACCATGACTATTGAATTCCTCTTTAAAATATCGAACAAAAAAAACATAAAAGGGTCCCCTTTCCTATAGTATAGCAAATCACTATAAAGAGGGGCTAATTTAGAGTTTTTCATATTAGTGACTGATGGGAGATTTCATCTATTCAAATGCAAGATATGCATAACATTTAATGACTCAAAGCTGCAACAACACTGTTATAACAACTTTCAGCTGTTTTTTGGTGAAACATCAAGTGGGCCAATCTAGAACAGACATTTTTAGCTCACTGACTAATGGACTGATGCCTATATTATGAAAAGCGAATGAGTAGGAATCCTTCAGGCCATAAGGACAATAAGTCCTACTATTACACAGCTAATACATGGACAAACAGTTGCATGACAAACACAGATGAACATTAATTAAAAAAATACACTACTAGGGGTTTTTCAATCTCAAGTATTTCGACATATTCTGCCTTTGGCAACACAAATTTTCTGCCTCATGTAAGGATTGGCAAGTAGTTTGAAGATTAAAGTCAGAAAGCTACAATGTAAAAACAAAAAATGGAGATACGTATCCAGCAAAAACTAATTTTTTTTAAATGTTGGTTGTAATGTATAATGTTTTGTTTGTTTTTAAATAATAATAAAAATTCAGTACTTCTGAAGCACCGCTCTTATGGTTCCATGGTGATGTGATCTTGAACATACAATAGCTGGATAGCTAAATTTTCCTAGTCTTATTTTCCTGTTACTACTTATGTGTTTCCCAGGGAAGTACTGGTATTCCAGGATTCCAAGGTGTAAAAGGGCAAAAGGTAATACACCTTCATTTATTATGTTTTCTGTACATAAACATGTGCTTCTTTTTATATGCATGCAGTTGATCATTTTAACATTTTTTCTGCTTATGCAGGCTGAGAAAGGACAAAAAGGACCAAAAGGCAGGGTAAGGTTAACCCTAGAGTTTACAATCTTTAGTAGCTTGAAGTTTATTGTTTTGATTAGAAGTACATTAAATCATGGCACTGTGACTGCACAAACTGTAATTTTATACCTTTCCAGCCTAGAAATTCTGTATGAAAGTTGCAGAATGGTAATTGGACTGTATAGAGCAATTTTAATATCCACATATGCAAACAATAGCAGTGATGTTTAATGTGTAGTATATAACTCTTCAAGTTCTAGTCCTGGCATTGATTGCCAAGGCAAATAATAATAAACAAAATTCATAGACAAATTAATATCTGCACACACTTAAGCAAGAATGTTGTTACATTGAACAGCAGCATGCCTGACGTTCAGTACAACATGATTGCAAGTGTGAGGTTGCTTTTATACAGCAGTCCTAAACAAGAAATTAATATTAAGTAACTGACATTTCAGACACAGCCACAACATATCCAGATATTTTGTTTGTTTTTGCTCCGACAATGAAAATAGTTCCTAGAGAAGCCACAGCTGGACAGATTGGCCTGCAGTAAGTTTAGTAACAGCCTCAATGTAATGAACTATTTTATTGGAATTTACAGTGAAATATAGCAGTCCTCATACTAAATATTAGCACTCTTGGAATTGTTGTATCATTTAAACTATTTAACGGTTATTTGTATTTGTTAAAAGGTGGGGGATAGAGGTGAGCCAGGGCCACAGGGAGGCCAGGGGAAGCGAGGACCAGCTGGAGAGCCTGGCAGCAAAGGCAATGTGGGGACCCAAGGTATCCAAGGAGACGAAGGGCCAGAGGGCTTTCAGGGACATCCAGGACCACCAGTGAGTACTGGCCTTGCAAAGTTAAATCTGAACTGCCCTTTTACTGCCCTCTAGTTAAACTATAAGTGTTTTTTAACCCGCTGACCCAGACTTTAAAGTCAGGAGACTGGTTTTCCACTTTTAAGCTCTTTCTGTAGTTGCTGCAGCTAGTGAATTCGTTCTAAAAAACAAGGTTCGTGTTTGGGGGGTAAAAAAAAAAAAAAAAAAAGAGGCCGTCACATTTATGATGTAAAAAATGAAATAATTCAATGCATAATCTAGACAGTGTCTCTTCACAGGTATACAGATATTTCCAGAGAGATTTTTACACCTGCATTTAAAAAAAGAAAAATCCTGTCAGCACGAAGAGCATTTTTGAAAATTTTGCTGCTAAAGAAACATAATAATGTTTTTAAAAATGCTCATAGTCACATGAACATACCAGCCAACTAAGCGGCAACACCATGTTAAACTGTGTATTAAGTGGAAGAGGTGGTGAAATGCAGAAAAACACCAACAGGAATAAATGAACTTTTTGGCCATGTATCTTCTGTAACTGCTTTATCCTGGTCAGAGTCATGCTTTGGCAAAAAGTTTGCAAAAAGTTTTAAAACACAAAATTACAACATCTGGACTGATGACAAGATGGAACTACTGCTTAAATGTTACACTTGAGTCTTGTCCAAAATCTTTGTTTGCAGTGTGGTTTGTAATGCTGGAGCACTGGATTGAGGGCAGGAGAGCTTGTATCATATTCTGGCATCTCATTGTGTTGGTGTAATAAAGCAGAATCAAATTGCAAACACGTGACCAAATAAAGTAAAGCTCAATAAGTAACAAGCTAAGCCAACATCAATGTTAAAATCACACAATGATAAACAACAACAAACGCAAAACTACAATGGACGTGCACAGATTCACACCAGATGACATCAGTTTTGTCCGGTCCACAAAAAAAATTGTGAAAACTCACTTTTAAAATTTCTCCATAATGGAAAAAGTTTTGAAAAGCTTGTTTTTTGTTTTTTTTTGTGACCCAAAATGCCATTTTTATGGGGACCAAAGGCCAAAACGCAGAGAAAATCTTTCACAAATATCCATATGTATTGGGCCTTAGTTACCAGAAATGCATTTTTATAATAAAAAAAATAAACCCCAAAAACACAACCTTTTTTAATGGTCATGGGATGAAAGGGTCTCTGAGGATTTGTTTACAGTGACGGAGAAATAAAAATAAATAAAGTAGTTACATGAACACAGTTTGTGCAATGATACATATATCATGTCAATGGTCCACTAACTCGAGTTTCATGAATTGTGCTCCTTTTACATTCTCATCAACCAGTTACAAGACACTGCATCTTCAAAGACACTGTCATTGCGCCACTTGGCTTTTGCATAAATAAAATGTGTGGCAAACATTGTGTGTCAAGAGAGCTAGTAAACACTTCTCATTAGTGTGGTTTCTGCAGCCTGGGGCTATGTTTTCATTTAGTATGGGCTATAAATCTATAATGATCACGGCAAAATGTTGTTGGCTGTATTTGTTTCTCCCTCATTATAATGCTAGCCATTTCCTTTCCAAGCTTTGGTACAACACAGGGCAAAGCTGCCTGTAGCTGGCTGATTTGTTTCAGAGCTGGGTCTAAGCCAGTAATGCATGTGGTAATAATTCTCTCCCAGGGCCCAACGCTCTCAGCCCAACATGTTATCGAGGTCTGCAAGCATGTGGTGCTGGAACAGATGTCCACATTCGCCAACTCAGTGAAACGGACTTGTGCTGCTGTGTGTCCACTGTACGGAGATGTGCCCATGGGTGCCCCTGGTCCCCCAGGACAAAAGGGACCACCTGGACCACCTGTGAGCTACCCACTTCCTGCATGGCAATACACTAAAAGGACTTAAAAAATAAAAAAATAAAAAAAACCTCCTCCGCAAACCTAGCATTGCTAATGTCTGCAAAAAACAACCTTTAGATGTGGTTTGATTCAGAGATCACAAAGTGAAAATGCATGCTTTTCAGTCCCATTAAACATCAAGAAAATTTTCTGCCATAGTAAACAAAGACAGAACATGCACCATACATCAACTTTCACAATATTTCCTGGGCCAAGTTAGACACATAATGTGTAGGCCACAAGAGAACATGCTGCAGTGTTTGATACTACAGTTGGAATTAAGACACTCAAAATTTCCAAGTCCCTATGAAGACACAGAAGAGGTCTTTTTCTGAAGACAGAGGCACTTGCTGTGTTAAATAGTCGGAGAGGATCCCCCAGCTTCCCATGGACTGGAAAGTCTTTTCCATATTCCCCTTTTTTCTGAATTATCAAACATTTTCACTTGGGAGGCTCAAAGGCTGATAAAAGTTCGCCAAGCCTCCAATGCATGAAAAAAGTTCTAAAACTGACTGTATTGGGTTATAAAAAAAAACAAAAAAACCTTTGCACAAAGAATTATGTGCTTTTTTCAATACATTGTTTTATGACTTCAGATGCTTTAAAGGAAAGCCTGAAGAACTTAAGCTTCCATTGTGATGAATAAATGTACTGTATAGTCAGCAGAAATGTATTAAAACATCCGTTGAGCCATAAAATTCATGTAATAGTTATAACTGAACCTAACTAATAAATTATATTAATTTTGCTGATCTGTGATTAGGGTGACCCTGGCACTGATGGTGTTGATGGCGAAGTGGGGCAGCAAGGATTCTATGGAGAGCCTGGTGATCCAGGCAGACAAGGGGTGCGAGGTAATACTCATTCATAATCATAATTTTCATATGCATTTGGTAAAAGGTACTACAAAATAAGTGCAAACTACAGCTAGCAACAATAGGATGTACACCTTTCAGTTGGTTAAAAAAATGTTGATTCAAAAAGTAGCTGAGCTATACTTCTTATTCACGAAGTACAGAAAGCCAACATCTGTCAACAGAGTAAGCATACTACACTTAGCCAGCCGTTGGGCTTCCATTCCAAAAAACATCAAAAAGACTGATGCTCACACAGATATATTCAAAGGATGTGTGACAATGTTTGAAGAAGGATTACCACATATACTACATTACTTTGGTTAGAAAGATGATGAGAGGCAAATGGTGATAAATGAAATACTGCAAAGGTCAATGGGTCGTTTAAATGGGTTTAGCTCCTGGACTTGCTTTTAACTATATAGTAGACCTGAGGTTCTAGGTGTGCTTTTATAACTGAGACATTAAAGATGCATACTGCTTCTCTAAAAGGCCTTAGGCTTAACAGAAAGGTGTCAAATATCATAATGGATAATATTAAATATTATTTGTATTGTTGTAGATCTAATGAATGAGTATATTTACAAAGGGTTTATGCAATTATTCTGCAGTGACTGCATAACCATACATGGTTATTAATCAGTATAGAGAATGGCAACAGTACACCATTAATACATAGTATTAGTAATATTAATGTGGTTTTAATAGTCTATTTTTTCATGCAGGTGATCAAGGAGAGAAAGGAGACGAGGGTCCAAAAGGTTATGGTTTAACTGGTTACACTGGAGACCAAGGACAAAGGGGTATTTTCAATTATTGAATTCATAGGAAGAGCTTCACTCTTAATTTTTCCATCTTAAATTTGAGGCCAAAAGTTTACATACACCTACTCTAAAGATATTTAGTCTCAGTTTTTCACAACTCCACACCATACATTTCTTTTGGCAAGTCCTAACAAGTGATTTCAAACAGATTTATTTCAGTTTAAATTCACTATATCAGAATTCCAGTGGGTCAAAATTTTACACACACCATGTTGATGTTCCCTTTAAACAGTGGAAGATTCCAGAAATTCATGTAATATCATTTAGAAGCTTCTGATTGGCCGACGGCAAAATTATTAGTTAATTGGGAGTGAACCTGTGGCTGTACTTAAGGGTCTACATTTAGAGCCAGTGCTTGATTCCATGAGAAGATCAAAACAACTGAACAAGACCTTAGAGTTGGAAAAAAACCTGTGGACCCCCACATGTCCAGTTCCTCCTTAGAAGCAATTTCCAAACAAGTGACACCATGACCATCTGTATGAACAACTGTATGCAAATATACAAGTCTTGGGACCATACAGACACTACATCATTCAGGAAGGAGACAAAACAACTCCCAGTGATGAACTAACTTTAGTCAGAAAGGTTCAACTCAACCAAGACAAAGGAAATGGTAAAAGGAGTTGGAAGGATCAGGTACCAAACTATGTATATCCACCTCTAAGAGTGTGCCTCATCACCGTGGCCTGAACGGCTGTCACACAAGGAAGAAGCCCTTACTCCAGGACCAGCATGAAAAAGCCAGACTGAAGGGGTGCCATCATCAGATAAAACAAAAAACTGTTTGGCCATAATGATCACAACTAAAAAGGGTGAGGCTTTTAATCTGAAGAACACCATCCCAACTTTGAAGCCTGGAGTGGGCTCAAATGTTGTGGGGGTGTTCTGCTGGAAAAGTCACTTGGGCACTTCCTTTCAGAAAATAGATGGCATCATGAAGAAGGAGGATTAAATAAAATGCTTAAGCAATAGCTTAAAACATCAGACAGGAAGACAAAACTTGATCAGTATTTGAGTGGCCATCACAAAGCCCTGACCTCAATCCCAAAGAAAATTTGTAGATTAAACTTTAAAGATTAAATACTCTAAATGATCTAACTCATGAAATGAATGTCAACATGAAATGTCTGGAGTTGTGAAAAATTGAGTATGAATGTCTTTAGCCAAGGTGTATGTAAACTTTTGGTCTCAAATCTAACTAACTTTGAGAAGAGCTTCATGATAAGTTATGTAGTGAAATGTACTTTTTATGTTATAGTGACAAGAAAACAAAATCACCTTATCAGACAGTCTAAGATCTTAACGTGCATATTTACAGGTCAGCATGGGCGACCTGGCAGAGCATTCGATGGGCGTCCTGGTCAAATGGGTGAGAGAGGCCATGTTGGCCAACCTGGACTGAGGGGTCACCCTGGACTGCCTGGGGTTCCTGGAGTTTGCCTGACTTCAGGGTGTGGTGTGCTCAAGGGGACTGCTGGAAGCACACCCCAACAAGAATCCCAGAGCTCATCCCGACGCACATCACAGAGACTGCGGGCACGCCAATAATGTTACAGGATAACTACAGTTGTGTAGTGCGACAATAACTGATGTAAATAGATTAATAAACACTCCCAATTAAAAGACTAGGATTCCAATAATAAAGAGCCATCACAAAGGTTCAGGACCACTTGAGGCCAACTGAGCAATTTCTGTTCAGAGCAATTTATCTGGCTAACAACTTAGTGTAATTATTACAAATATTTGTAATAATGTCTTGTGTTTTTATAAAGGCATTTACGTGGTTTCTGAGTTATTCTTATGGAAAATTCCTTGTCTCATTCCATGGACTCCTGTCCTGTCCGAGTTAACCCACATGGTTTCATAACTTACATAACAAGTAGACTGTAGTTTTATTTGGCCACTGGTTATTAGTGTTTTTCCAGGCAAATGTCTTCCCAAAGATACTGAATGACAAATCAACATTTATTTTCTCAGTATTCGTCTGCCTGTTGATTTTCACCAGTGTTGCTGTTCACAGGCTGCTTTTCTGACCTAGTGTTAGCCTTTGTGAATCAAAGAAAGAAAACCTCATGATTATATAAATTTTTCTTCACCTGGTTGTCATGCCATGCTTTATGAACTACAGAATACTAAAATGTCTTCTGTTCTGCCTTCAGCTAAAATTTTCAATTGCAGTTCTCATCAGCCCTCGAAGAAAACTGTCAAAAGAGTCTGAACCTATTTTAGTGTCAAGAGCCTAATGCTATAAGCATTTCTCTGTTTTTTTTTTGTTTTTTTTGGATAGGTCACTGGTTGTCGTCCTCAATTTGCCAGGTTTTTTTCTTCAAATTTCCTGGAAATTTTTCAAGATCTTGAAAATCCAGTTCAGTAGGATGTAGTGCTCTAATCACATTCTTTTAGAACAAATAACACATGACTTTATTAAAGCGCATTTTAAAACTCTCCTGCACCATTTTCAGCAAGTGCTTTACAGTTGTACAACTGTAATATAATTTTGTAATTTTTATTCACAAATTAAAAAAATGAATAAACTACTTCCTTCAAATAGCTTTATATAAAAAAAAATGCTCATGACTGATATTTTCCATCACTTGTCACAAAATGATTAAAATTCTTATTTCTTGCTCAGTGCATTAAAAAACCCCCAGCTGCCTCATATGGTTTCTCCTACAATAATTCAGTTCATTCTCTTGAAAGGACAATTATTACATGACCTGTTACTAGATAAAATCGTGAGGATGGTTCCGTCATGCTAGGAGTATTGTCATTTTCATTTCTGATGTCAAGAATAAATGTTCTTTTAGGAGCTAGATAAATTGAATTAGTGAAATGAAATTGAAAATTTTTTTGCTGCTTTGGTTTGTCTACTGAAGCTAAGATCTGAGTCAATAAGGACACTAGGCTTTATTAGTTTGGGTGTTTAAAGTCCTGGCGCTTTAGTATTACTTTCCACCTCTTTGGCAACAAATAAAATGAGCTGTTAATTTAGCTATGAATAGCTATGATAAACACTTTTATGTTGTTAAATTTAGCCTAATACGAACATATTATATAGGATGAATAAATGAGGTGCAAAATATTAAGCCTTGGGAAGTTACATCATACTGGGTTGTTCAAACTTGTATCTGCCAGTGATAAAGTGGGAACACTTTACAACACTTGAATTCAATAGTACCAACATGGTGAGTCACCATTCCGATAAATGTAATTTTTAAAAATTTAAATGAGCATCCTAAAACTTAGAAGTAAGCATTTTAAGAATCTGTTGAATTGACTTAAGTGTTCTCAGTCATGATGCCAAGGAAGGGAAATGTGAAGTAGCTTTTTGACACTTAACCTTAGCTAAACTGTTTAATAGGAGTGAGCCAATCATTACAGTATTTGCATTTTTTAATGCTTCAAACACAATAAAACTCAAATATAAATGATTTCTGTAATTTGACAGCTGTGGCCTAACCTTACTGATCGCCAACCTAAAGGGCAACTGTATGTACAAGTTGTCTGTAAATAAAGCCGACAGAATATCTACATTCAAAGGCATTTTTAAAGCTGCTCCTCCACTAGCTTTCCTGTCCACTGAAGTTTTAATAAAACCTAATATTTGATGAGCTGATTCAATAAGACACAGGTATCAGTAATCAGAGGAGGTGAAGTGTGTATGATCCATGACAGGTTTAAGAAGAAACAGAATGAGTGTGATGTTTTGAACTGAGAATGAAGCTGCACAATACACCAATTTATTGTTGCATTTTTGCCTCTTGAAAGGTCCAACATAAAGGCTTCAAGAGGAGTTCACGTGATGCCCAAAACCTATAGCCACACATTCTTTTCCTGCCAGTTTTCCGGTTCCTCCCTGCAGTGGTGATTGGTTTGCTCTTTTTATCTTCTATTGGGTCTTTGGACTGAGCAGCAGTTCAGCTCACTGCATTTGAACCACTTGTCCACTGCCAGCACTTGTATAGTGAAGATCCATTGGAACAAAAGAGTAAGTGAGGTTGTATCAAAAGAGTGATCAGCTCTCAAGCTGGCCATTTTCTTTTTCCTCCTTTTTTTGTTTTTTTAAGAAGGGTGATACCCCTGTCAGGGCCAGGATATTATATTTGTCCCCTCACCCAGTAACCTGTTTTTATTAGGGGTTTTTTAATCCTATGTATGTAGTTTTAAGATAGTAGCAATCATCTGGTTTGGAAGACGCATAAAGCATATGATATAGCATACCAGTGTAAGCTAATATAACATTGTAAATAATTTTACCCAGTGCTAATATGTATAAGGAAAAAGGAGTGGCCCTACAGAGCCTTGTGGAACACAACGCCTTATTTTTGTATGCGCAGAGAAGTCACTATTAAAATTTATAAACTGATGTCAGTCGGATAAGATCTGTGCCAGGAAAGAGCTGTTACCATAACCCCAACAATATTTCCAGTCCATCTAGAGGAACACTGTTATATACGGTCTTAAAAACAAAAAGACACAACCGTGGATGGAGGCCAGTAAGAAGTAATTTACTGTTGTTCCTAGGGCTATTTCAGCACTGACTGAATTACCTATTCTAGAATCTCTGTGATAAAGGGGAGGTTTGAAATCCAAGCAATCACATGCATCAAGCTTTCTTAACCAGAGTTTTGATAACATTTTAACATTTTGAATGCTTTGGGTAGAAAGCCCGTCATAAGGGATGTGCTGATAATTGTTACCATAGAGCCAACATCTGCATATTTCCTTAAAAATACATAGGTACCAGATCAAATGCCCAAACTGATGACATTTTTTTGAGATCAAGTAAATTAATTCAGTCTATCTATTGGTTAAAGGAATAGGACTCATTGCTGCTAGACAGTTGGTATACTCAAACAAAGGACTAGCACACTGATGGGCATTGGCTAGGCCATACAGCATCACCAGAAGCATCATTCATGAAGCTCTGTCATAAAGACGATCAGCTGAATCCCTGCCTTGAGGCCTGATTGATATATTTCTCAATAGCCCTCCATACTCTGACAGTACAGGCAGAACCCAACCTGGATTGTCTTCAGTCTTCTGCATCACTCTTCTGGAGTGAGGAAAGTCCTAATTCACTAGGCTGGGGGAGACCAGTTGGAAAGCCTTTGGAGGGTCTGGGGGACTGATGTCAGCAGTCACACAACACCTTATCCAGCCAATGATCAGCTGGTCCATCTTGACCGATGAGCTCAGCTTGTAGTTCTTGGCCAAGTGCTTGATAAAAAATGTAAGTGAATGCTTTTCTACCTGCTGCTAGTATGGAACTGATGCTTGTACTTAGATGCTCTGCCCTTTCATTGGCAGAGTCCAAGTCACTTGAGTCACCTTCCTACCTTGAGGTAATAATACTAGGAAACCACAACATAACATGAGACTAGCATAATATTTCAGTAGTTTTTCCATAATGGGATTAATGAAACAGCAGGCAAATTCATGCCCTTTTCTCCTTAGGCAAATCTGAAGACATGAGGGTGGTCATCTGCTTCTTAAGATTAGTCAAATTTGAGAGGATTTACTGTTGCTATTGCAGGCTCAGAAGTTGCTGTTGTTGAAGGAATAAAATTCACTCTTAGATGATTGCTCCATAGTCAGCATGCAATAGCTTTGGATTTATTCACAATAGTAAGAACAATAACAAAGGCATTATGAAAATGTGACATGGAGTTTTAAATGTGCCTTAAAAATATTTAACAAAACAATCGGCTTAACAGGATACACCCCAAATTCATGCTTGTTGGAAGAAAGTTTTGCTTGAATAAAGCCTCAAGTCTTTGAGTTATTTGTCCATCAAGAGATGCCTATTCTACCTTACAGATGTATCAAAGACATGGTAAAATTCTGCAACGCCTATGGATGGACTGCTCTTTTCAAGTCAGTTGAGTTTGAGTGGCTCTAAATAGGCCAATGAAACATTTGTCCCCTTGTCTTTCAGTCACTGCATGGTTGCTTTCAAGGTGCACTTTGTTCATTGTCATGATTAAGCAGTGTTGCTTGGGTCATTGTCTTTGCCAGTTGTCACAGACAACAAAATCCACAACCAAATATCAAACCTGCTAAAAAAATTGAAAAAGGTATAGTTAGCCAAGCTAACAATTTAAAGGGCCAAGCCATAACTACTACAATGAATCAGTTTCAGTTATATGTAAGGCCTGTAAACAGAGTCAAATAAAGCTGGAATCACAAGCAACGAGAGTAGGTAGGTAGGTAGGTATGCAAGTATATAAAAAAGTAAGTAGTTCCAGCGTCCTTGGCTTGCATATCCTCTCTGTGTCCACATGGGGTGACTGCAGGTTATCCAAATTCCTCCCACAAGCATGCCTGTAGATGGATTAGCTAAGATAAATTGGAGCCAAGTATGAATTATGGTGCTCTGCAATGGACTGGCATGCCACCTTTGATGTATTCAGACTTCATGCCCAAAGTTCCTGGAATATGCCCAGATTCACTACAACTTTGACTAGGATGAAGACTTTACTGAAATTGATTAAACATTTGTCAATGTAGCTAGCAGATAGGGCTTGTATAAAGCACAAAACTCTGTGTCAGGATTTAATAATACATTCAAGCAGATTAATTTAAGTCATTTCACTTAAACATCTGAATCGCTTAGCATACGACAGCAAATATGCATAGCTAATCTGCGTCCTGCCTGAACAGGTGGACATGTTCCAGAGGCTGTGACTGATAATTCAGTAAAGAACATGTGTGGACTGATCATTACATCTACATGTCTATTCAAGCAAGTAGTGTACAGTAGAGACATCATGTGCACAGAATTATATAAGGCTAGAACACAGTGCACAACCAAGTAATACCAATTTATCAGTTATATAATGCTCCGTTATTAACGTCTTTGGTTTTAGCATCTTCTGTAATTAAATACTTTACTTCATGTTCTTAATGATTGTGTGTTAAGCGGTCACAAAGATACCGATTTGAGGAAGTGTGTAGTGTACATTTGCCAAGAAGTCTTTGGCTCGTAATAATTTTCCAGATTATTACAACTGTGTGAATGTGTGCTCAGTTAAAAACTTTATTCTGTTTCATAATCAGATATTCTACTGCAGCCTTCAGGAGTTCATCACAGAACTGTGTAACAGCATGCTATATCAAGAGAACATAAATGCTGCCATTCATCAATATATGGAACGCAAGAAACTGGTCGAAATACTACACAACTCTTCTTAAATCTACTGTACAAGACATACTGTTATGTCATTTTGTGTTATTGCACAACAGTCTTTTATCGGTCTCTGCTAAACATGAATTCCACTGAGCTGTTCAGGGAAAGTCCCCTAGAGTTCTTATGTGCCTCTGCATGATTCTCTATCAATCTGAGAAACAGCGAGGAGGCGGTACAGTGTTCCCTCTCAAAATGATTCACCAATTTCTTCCATGGAAATTCTTATACTTTCTTCCCATCCCTCCAGATTTCTCTCTCCATGTCAGTGAAACTTGTTTCAGCTACACATTACACTTCTTTTGGTTACCACAGAAGTGAACACGTAAATTGTCATTTAGTATTTAATATTTTTATCCATTACAGCACAAGCAAAGGGTCTAAAAAAAACATGTTATATAAGCACCCAAAAATCAGGATGAAGGTACTGAAACAGAATATAGAAAGAAAGGTGATCTCCATTATGTCTATTATACAATCATTTTTACAACCTACAAATCATTGTGGACTTCAGATTTAAAGGTTAAACCTATAATAGCAATATGTTGCTTTTATAAACGAAAGAAAATGTTATTAATGCTTATACAAGCAATATATACTGCATTAAGGACTGCTATTCAGCAGGAATGTTTGTTTCTTTTACCTCATCTCCTACCTTTCATCAGATAAAGGTTTACTTTCTTCAATAAGGAAAAACGTTCATGAAATTAACTTTCTGATTTCAAAGAATTTCATAGTTTTTTTTTTTTTTTTAGGTACTCCATATGTTTTCCAGTCTCCTGCCTTGATAATAGTAGGCCTGAGAAAGTCCAAACTACACAACCACTCTAAAATTCATCATTTTTCTGCCACATCCCACTGCTATTTTTTCCTATTCAGGAAACAAGTGTAACCTTCACCTTACAGTCATGACTTAGCAGTCAACGTTCAAGCCAAATGGAATATGCAGTCTTATAAAACCCAGCTGTACATTTCAATTACCAGGAATCCATTGAGACCCACAACAGATTCTCTGGTTTTCAAGTCGTTGCTTTTGAATGCATCAATCATAGATCCCCCCAACCACTGATTAAACATTCATCAAGGTGGCAGCTGCTCTGTTGGGATCAGCAGGTAGATCCTGTACACAGCTATCCGGAAATCAGCAGAAGGGTTTGGGAGCAGAATAAGGTCAAGAAGATTAATTGAAGAAGTTCTTTCACTTAAGCATATGAATGGTTTGGTTTAGGACAGCAAATATGTATGTTAGGGGAGAAGAAATTTGAAGGATAACTCAGTAGAATTTGAAACGATAAAGACACTGGCTCTGTGTAAAGAAGGAACATCTGTGGACTGATTATTACTCCCATATATCGGCTCAATCAAGTAGTGCATGATAGAAACGCGCATGAAAGAAGTGCACAGAATTATATAAGGCTAGCACACAGTTCAGAACTATGATTTATAACAATCTATTGATTATACAATCAAATACAATCAGTTACTGTATGAAGGTTTGTAGAAACGTACAACTCTATTTTTAAATCCTAAATCATTGAACAGCGGAACGTCATTTGCATAGCTGGACTTACAGTGTATGCTCTGTAATTAACTACTTTGGTTTTAGTATCTTCTATAATAAACTTCTTTCCCTCATGTTATTAGTGATTAAGTGGTGAGAAGTCACAAGATCCCAGTTTAAGGAAGTGTGCAGTATACTTTTCCAAAGAAATCTTTGGCTCATGATAATCTTCCAGAATATTGCAAATTCTCTGCTCAGGTTGTGCATGATGATCTGCACATTTCCTCAGCTCCAGTATCTCAACATGTGGGTTTAAGCTTTGAAATACAAGAGAAACTGAAGAATATTTTGAAATACTGAATCAAACTCCCAGAAGGGTTCTAAATATTTTTCCTGAATACAAGACTCCACATGCAGGAACTTGTACTGCGCCATACTTTCAAGTAGTATTAACAAAGAATTATACAGTTGCTTTGCAACAATTGTAATTCATATTTAACCTCAAAAAACCTTTTAAACTGATAAAAGCTTCTTAGGACTTTCAGGGACTATGCAACAAAAATTCACACTTGAACTGTATGCTACGTCAAAATTTCATGCAAGATTATTAGTGAAGAGAATTGATTGATTGAGAATTTTATACTGCTACTCATGAAATGCACCACAAGCATCAAATCCAATAATTCCTATTAGTGAAATAAGAAGTGCTTTTATGACTTAAGTAAATTCAGAGAACTGGTAAAGAGAGAAGTCTGTTTACATGTTGGAGTTAGTTTCTAAATGCACAACACTTTTCTAATGTTATGCCTCATTCCAGAAAACCGCTCACACTGATCCCTCTACAGGCATGATGACTACACATCCTCACAGACTAGAAATATGCTGTTTGCATTTATCTCTTGCTTTAACATGGTCTGCTTCTCTAACTGTTTCTAAACCTTGATAATTGAGAGTGACTGCTCCTAAGACCGAGAGAGCAAAGAAAGACACTTAGAGTGACAGAGACAGATACAGAGAGAGAAGGAGAGAAGGAGAGAGAGAGAGAGAGAGAGAGAGAGAGAGAGAGAGAGAGAGAGAGAGAGTGAGTGTTGGAAAGTGGAAAGAGAGGGCAGGCACATTCACTGGAGCAACATCTGTGACTCTGCAGCTTTCCAAAGCTTCTGCAGTCTAGTACTCTGTGAAACCATGGCCATTGTACACCTATAAGGATGTAAGAGGGACTTCATTCAGCAGAAATCAAGCTTTGCACAAACTGATTTTTGGTAAACCCTTTCCCTTTGGTCTTTATTACTACTGTGATAGCAATGATTATAACTGCATGGCTGATTGGGCTGCAAGTTGTTTGGAATTGTTTTATTTAAACTTTTGTTTTAAAAGTTTAAATAAAGTCTCAGTTAAGTGCAACTGAGACAGCCAACTAGACGTTTTTTTCTTTTCTGTGGCTGTGGCCATTGTTAAGCTAATAAGTAACAAAATGCCTTTTTTTGCAGTTTGTTGAATCACATTTCTTGCTGGATCTGTTTTTCATTTCATGGTTGTGTTCTATGTTTAACAATGGGTCACATCCTCTCATGATAACATTTATATGTTTATATGCATAGAAATGCGTGTTGAAAACAAAAAATGAAGCATCATATAGCCTGACGGACTCTGCAGTCACAGCACACTTAAAATATTAGGAATAATCATCAGTTCCTTGTTTGTGGCACTAAAGAAGAATGAATGGAATTAACGAGTTGTCAGGCACTGCACAACACTGATCCAACACTGTCTGTTCAAAATCTATTTCTGAAAAGACCTGATCTGTATTAGTTGTGCAAGATGCTTGAATAGGTTCTTCTTATAGACATAAGAAAGCAACAATGTGGATGTGGATGTACTGTAGGAATCATAAGGGGGATCCCCAACATGGAAAGAATACTGGGACTTCACATGGTGTGGGGAATAACTACAACCCCCCGGATAGATAGCATGGCTCAGTATTTAGTAATGTTGGGTTTATGGTTTTAATTATTTGAAATCACATCAGTGGGATCTCAGTTAAAATGGTTTGGCTCTTCCTTGTTGCTTAAGGAACTTGGCAGTTTATTTTCTCTCATGTTGGAAAGCCTGCTGATAAAGTAATTTATCGAGTTGACATGGAACAAAAATATGCATTACACTATTTCCTGTACAGATCAGAAAAGATATTTTAAGTATTACCCAAACAATGTTTAAAAAAAAACAACTGCATGGCATTCCTTTAAAATTACTGAGCAATGAACACACTCAGGAATATCATACCTGGAAGCAATGGAGGAATTAGATGTTGAACAAGGATCTCCCACCAGTCCTAAATGAATCAAAGCAAGCAAGCTGAATATAGCTCAATACCAAATTCCACACAGATTTCCATGTCATGTTGTGGATAATATATACTGACGATACATGTACATCAATTTAAGTAGTAATTCTGTAGTAGTAAAAGTGGGAAACCTTCAGAGGTCAATGAAAGTCATCAAACAGAGGTTATGAATTAAAATGCCATCAAACAAGAAAGCACTGTCTGGCAACATGCAACATCTATACTAGCTGCAAAATATATTTTAGTGTTGTGCACACAGGAAAGTATTGTAATGTTAAATCAAACTCTTTTTTGGAACATAGTTGTCTTCACTTTGTCATAAATACATGTGTTTGGTCATTCTCCAGAACTGGAATTTCACTGTCTGACACTGTAAATGGATTCCGTGTGCGATTGGCAGAGAAGTAGAAATATCCAGTTCTGAGAAAAAGCAAGTAGGAGGGGATATGGCGACTGGCTCATACAAATGGTGGTGAGTTCCAGATACCCCCCCACCCCCACCCACACTGGGATTTGGGAAAACATTGGCCATACAAGAGGCCATACTTGTGTCTAGAGGTCAAAACCTAGAACAATCCACTGACATAATGCATCAGGCCATACATAATATGAAATTCAAAATGCTAAAAGAGTTTTAATTATTGATAATGAAAATAGCTAGTTTCTGTTCAACCGCTGAATGATCAAAAAGCCAAAACATTTTCTGTTTATTACTGTGTTCTCATAATGTCTGCAAATCTTTGTCCCTCTGGAAACCATAATAAAATTTGTGGTCTCCCACAGGAACCGTAGTTATATGAAGCCTCTCAAAATGTAATTCTGCATAGACAAACAAAGACCAGTGGTCATAAAAAAAAACCCAAAACAGCAGTTTTTATTATGCTGTAAGTATTGTATACATTCTGGCTGCCAATACAATACTGTCTGTTGTCATTGCTTCAGTCAAACTGCAGAGTATCTTGCACAAAGAAAAAGAATTAACATCTTGTCACCTTAAATGTCATCAAACAAGGCATGCTGTTCATGCAACGAGCCATTATAACCACTTTAGATCCCACAAATTCGCTGTCTTTAACTTGGGGTTATCTAAGATATGTCATTTTATTTCTCTTCAGGTACAAAACTGAGGCCTGGTGCTTCAGGATCATTGGTTGCAAAATGAGATCCATGCATTTTGTCTTTTGGTGTCTGTACTTCATATTTCTTCACTTATTTTGCACAGCCCAAGATGAGGACATGAGATTAAGTAAGATGCTCCTCTCATTTCCATTACAACTGCATGGAGACTTCTGTCTCAGATAACATCATCTAATGATCATGGACAATGCAGCGCTTTAATTAGGCCTCAAGTTAATAAAAAACATTTTTACTGAGCTTGCTTTAATGTAGGATTCATGTTTGTATATATATATATATATATATATATATATATGGAAAAAATTAAGAGACCAGTTTTTTTTTAATCAGCATCTCTGTGCATGGTAGCCAGTTTATTACAGGGTCTGTGGTGGAATTCCAACACAAGCACACCTCATTTTACTCAATGTGGTACTGATTAGGTGATCACCTGAACCAAATCTTATTTAAGGAGGAAAAGTATAAACCACTGCTGTAGTCATCACTAAGCTCATGCAGAAGGAGTAGTTTGCATGGCAAAACAGTGCTATTAGTACCTTAAATTTAATTGGCATACACAAATATCTATATCTATCAACATGCCAAAAGAGTTAAAAATAAAAGTTTTGAGTGAGAAAAAGAAGGGTTCAATTCTGGCTTTACTGGGAGAGGGATACAGTCAGCATCAGGTTACTTCTATCCTTAAAAGTTTAAAAACAGCAGCTCATAAGAATAAGGTCATGCAGTAGATATTGAGAAGAATGTTCATGTTCCTCAAACACATACCAATAAATAATAAAGTCAGAGAAACTGAAAATTTTACAGTGGTCTCTTAATCTTTTTCCGGAGCTATATATATATCTTGCAACTAAATAAACTTAGTAAGTCTGCTTCCTTTGCCTTGCAGGTTGCAGAACAGCTCCAAGTGACTTAGTATTCATACTTGATGGCTCATGGAGTGTGGATGACACAAATTTTGAGATCGTTAAACGGTGGCTTATGAACATAACAACGAGCTTTAACATTGGCCAGAAGTTCACCCAAATTGGGGTGGTCCAATACAGTGATGAACCTGTTTTACACATACCACTGGGAAAACATTACTCAACCAAAGACCTAATCAGAGCCATGGAGTCCATAGAATATATGGGGGGTAACACCAACACTGGAAAAGCTATCAAGTTTGCCAACGAGAAGCTGTTTGCGCTATCAGAGCGTGGTCCAAATGGGGCTTCAAAAATTGCAGTGGTTCTAACAGACGGGAAGTCACAAGATGCAGTGATGGAAGCTGCAGAAGCTGCAAGGAAAAAAGGGATAATACTTTTTGCAATTGGTGTTGGATCAGAGACAGAGGAGGCAGAACTGAAAACAATTGCCAACAAGCCATCCTCAACCTATGTTTTCTATGTTGAAGACTATAAAGCCATCTCCAAGATTCGAGAAGTTATTCGACAGAAGCTTTGTGAAGGTAACATTTTTCGACTGCACTTTAACCTAAACATTAACATCATGTTTGCTGATAGCTGGTGCCAATCTGATACTGACATAGTTACCAAGTTGACACTGCGAGTGTCCGTTGACATGATGTGAAACATCACAGGCATTGTGTGCAAATTGTGTCTATGTGAATTATCTGTGTTAGGCTAGTCAAAACAATATATTTACAGCATAGAATGTCAAATCCAATCCAGTGTTATCTTGCATTCTGGTCAGCATCAGACCCAGTACTGATGATTTGTTTCAGATCCTAGCTGATATTAATTTACACTGCTTAGAAATCTTAATATTTTGAGAGAACCTGAAAGCTATCTACCTGTGCTGAGTTTTATTTTATCCCCAACAATGGAAAGATGTGCTTAGTGAAATGCCTATCACTTATCAAGATACGTAGCTTAATAACTGACAGTACTTTATCAGAATATTTTGTTTTTCTAAGCCCATTTGTCTGATGGTGAAAATATGGAATCAGATCTGGAGAATCAACTTTACAAAGCGGGCATTCTGGGCATTTTCCATTTTCATATAATGCATACCAGACCATTTTAAATATACTGTACAATAGTCCTTTATACATTATCTGAATCTAGTGCTACAGTGGTTTCATGCTAGAAAAAGGTTTTTCTAAAGTTCTCTACAGGTGGTCAACAGTCTGCCTTTTGAAAGTCTACCTTGCTAAAACTCTTTTGTTGGATTCTGCATAGAACCTTAAAGGGTAATTGTTTATGGTACTTTGTGCCACAAGTATCTCATGAGTTTGTGCCTTGCATTCCAGCAGCATTATATTAGCATAAGTTTATGGGGGGTAGCTCTGTGGCGGAAATATTTTTTGTTACAAATAAACTATGCAAATTTGACTTAGTTTACCTCCAATTTATAATAATTCATATATAATTCAATAATTCATAGGGCCCTATCTTTTATTTAGATAAGTATTAAAACCCTTTTACCAGTATTTTTGTAAAAGCACCATTTCAGTAATTTCAACTTCTACTTGTGCAAGTCTCTAAATGCTTTGCACACCTGGATTTGGGCAATTTCTCCCATTTTTCCTGGCAGATCCTCTTGAACTCAATCATATTGGATGGGGACTGTCTGTTCTATGAGGTTCTAGTGTCAGTGTTGGTTGTGGCAATAAAAAGTATTCAGAGACCTCTCTGAAAATGGTTGCGTATATCATTCCCTCACTTCTACCCAGTATCCCTATTCCTGCTGCAATCATGCTTCACCATAGGCATAGTATTTACATGCCTGATGGGCAATACCTGGTTTTGTCATAGTGATTTAATTCAGCCCAGAGAGTTGAAGACTTGTCTCAGTGGACAAGAGAATTATGTTCTTGGTACCCTTTAAGTGTCTATTATATGCCTTTTACTGATTGATGGAGTATGAGCCTATGCTTCCCAAATTGAAAGTAATAATTTTGGGTGATCTCTTATGAGTTTGTGTTGTGCTTGTAACTTAAATTTATATATAAGAAAAGGAAAGAGGCATTTGCGCAGTAGACAATTCAAAGGACTATTCAAATGGTGACTGCAATACTAGCACCTTAGAGATGGCAGATGATACCAGGCCATATTTCTTATTTATTGCAAAATACAAAACCAGTGCTAGGGATCTCAAGGCTAAGGCTTTTGTTATCGCTATTGAAAGACTGCAAAACTGATCCAAGTATGATACCATCCATACGCAAGTGGTATGTTTCCAATGACTGAGCTGCCTTATGGCCTTGTGAATGTCTACTGAAGTTCATTGTTTAGATTTCAAATGACAACTTTCAGTTTTCATTGGCCAGGCTGAAGACAAAGGTGTCTGTGATTTGTTGGTGCGACTATAATTCATGCCCCAGACCACACGACCCCCTTGCGAGGTCACTGCCCCACAGCTTGAGAACCGATACAATAAAGTGCATCTTTGTTAAAAGTAATATGTAAGTGATGGTACTATATGCTGTTTATGTACTACATATGCATTTTTCAATATGGTGAAATAAGACACAATCAGAGTTAGGCCCTGTGTCATATGGTGCACTTGCATCTCATGGTCCTCTATTTCTGCATACCTGCAAGGGCTGTTTGGAGTCCCATTTTACATTTCAAGCTTCAAAATGGTGCCCACAACTGCCCTCTATGCACCTTGCTGCAACCTTTGGCAAAGCCCTCAACAAAGCAGATTCTGCTTTGGCTTCTTATGCAAAACCCCTTTTGACTATACAGTGGGGCAAAAAAGTATTTAATCAGCCACTTGCAATTGTGCACGTTCTCCCACTTAAAAAGATGAGAAATCCTGTAATTTTCATCAAAGGTATACCCCAACTATGAGAGACAAAATGAGAAAAAAAAATCCAGAAAATCACATTGTCTGATTTTTAAAGAATTTATTTGCAAATTATGGTGGAAAATAAGTATTTGGTCAATAACAAAAGTTGTTATTTAGATGTTTAGATGTTATTAAGATGAAAATTACAGGCCTCTCATCTTTTTAAGTGGGAGAACTTGCACAATTGGTGGCTGACTAAATACTTTTTTGCCCCACTGTAAGTGAGAACCAATCAAAGCAGGCAGGAAAATACAAGACGTATTAATACACCTCAACAACATTACCAAAGTGCAGACATGAAGATGCACTACAAGCTGTAATATGGGGCATAGCCCCGTTGCATTAATAGCAACTGAGGAGCAGATTTTAATATGATGACACGGAGAGGGTGAACTGTTTAGGAAC
The DNA here is from genome assembly GCA_030068235.1 of Notoglanidium macrostoma. Classification (NCBI taxonomy): domain Eukaryota; kingdom Metazoa; phylum Chordata; class Actinopteri; order Siluriformes; family Auchenoglanididae; genus Notoglanidium; species Notoglanidium macrostoma. Next base: position 22,584,980 of record JAQQZR010000038.1, on the reverse strand, counting down.
CTCTGCTTTAAGAATAAGGGTTCAAAATGATCCGAGATATTTGACACGGTCTTGCTCGTATCTACTTCCAACGGTAGGTTTTGTACTTTCCTGTTTGTATTTGCTCTGCTTAACTTTGTTTACACATTGCTGACCGTTTGTCTGTTTCTGGTTTGTGATTCTGCCTTACCCTTTGGTTTTGATCACTATACTTATTAAATATACACTACACTGCACTTTCATCTGTTAAGTCTGCACAAGACTGAACATTCATAACATCTGGTAAAGGACTCATGGCTGATTTTGCTGCAGAACTGTGAAAATGTTTAAATTCAAAAGTTTTGCATCTATTGAAAATTTTGGAAGTTACTCATTTTCCAATGCACGTGTTCTAATAAGTAATACAAGGTCATTGTTATATTAAAATTAACATTTATTTATGAAAATGTAATACATGTTCAAAAGTGACTGGATTCATAGAGCATTTCTGGACTGAGTCAGATAATGGTCATTTCTCATCTGTTTTTTTGCACTGGCTGGGATATACCTTGGACAGCTTGCATACTTGCAAGATGTCCAGGGTTCCACGCCAAGATCTGTTCTTACTGATTTACTTTACTGATTCTTTACTTAACTGCAAAGCCAAATTAAATGAATAGAAGAATTCTTTTAATGTTTTGCATTTTTTTCCTGGCACTATAGTAAATAGAATTTGAATATTAAGGAGATCTGAAAAACAACTTTGTCAGGCACATTGTATTAACGCGATCATTTTTGTTTCCCCTCTAATATACCATAGAGACTGTATGTCCAAACAAAATACCAATTGACTCACGGGATGAGAAGGGATTTGATATTTTGTTTCATCTGAAATTGGCCAAAAAAGCTAAAAAGACACAAGGATCCTTTTACGGAATGAAAGCCTACCAAGTGACGCCCAGAGATGATTTAACAGAGAATACCAGGTACCATCTGGAGAGAATGCTGTTGTTCTTATGGTGAATTTATATTGATTTGTTTAGCTTTCAAACATTCACAAGACTTTAATCTTCATAGGGCTTTGTTTCCTGATGGGCTTCCACCTTCTTACGTGTTTGTGGCCACACTTAAATACAAGGGTTCTGTATTAACAGAGGACTGGGATCTCTGGAGAATACAGACTACGGATGAAGAGCCTCAAATGGCAGTTACTTTAAATGGTTTGAAGAGGACACTCATGTTCACTACTACAAGTACTGCACAAAGTGGAACACAGACAGTGGTCTTCACCAAATCACCAGCAAAAGTAAATGCATAGTCTTAGACAATTCCTGAGTAAATATTTAAATTATAATGAAAGAGACATTTTTCCTATTCCAGCACTTATCCCATTCCTATGTCAGCTGTTCAGTTTTCATATTCTCATTTAAAGATTACTCTAAACACATATTACAATAATGGGATATACTGAGTGCTACTAATCTAATTTTAGCATATGAACTTCAGAATAATCAGCACCTTTAATAAAAAAAATAAATAAATAAACAAAATATTTTTAAATAAAATTCAAACATACAGGGGTGGGCAAAAGTAGATTTAGTTTTGAGTATGCGAAACAAAGTTTATTCTTGTATTATTTTGTATTTATTAATCATTGTATTAATTATTTGCATTATTTATCTTATTGTTATAATCATAACCTGCAAAAAGGTCAACGTTCAGAAACTCTATTGTTGCCCACATATACAACCCCTTCAGGAAAAACCAAATAGCTTCCAACAGATAAGGCTATAAAATGTCTACAGGAACTTAACAGTAAAACTTTGCTTAAAAGAGGACGCATAAGCACAACCCCAAGAATATAAAAGAGCTACAATGTTCTGTAGCAATTGTAGCAAGTACAAATGGTTTGGTATTCTCATGTTTATTTGCACCGAGTTTGCATTGGGACACCAAAAAAATAAAAAATAAAAAATAAAAACCCTGAGGAAAAAAAAAAAGGGTCGAATCCAATATCACTCCACACACAACCCCAGAAATGGACTGGACAACATTATTGACACACTCAACTTAATATTTGGTAGCACAACAAGAACTGAAATTGATTTCTTTCCATAACCATTAATGGCATTTCTTATACCTCTGTACAGGAATTTTGGACCATTCTTCTGCTAACTACTCTAGGGCTCTTAGATCTCAAGGGTGCCAACTGCTGTTTTGAGATCTCGCCACAAGTGTTCTATGGAATTTAGATCGGGACTTATTGTTGGCCACTACAGAACTCTCCAGTGCTTTATCTTAAACCATTCCTGTGTGGTTTAAGTATACTTTGACCTGCTGGAAGTCCCATGACCACTGACAGAGACCCAGCTTTCTGACAATGCCCCAAATTCCATTCAAGTTCTTTCATGGTTTTCAGATTTCTTGATGCCATGCACTCAGTCAAGGCATCCAGTGCCAGAAGCAGCAAAACAACCCCAAAATATATGAGAAACTCCACCGTGTTTGACCATAGGAACAGTATTCTATTGTTTGCAGTCTTCATTTCATTTTCTGTAAATGGTTCAATGATGTGCTTCAGCAAAAAACTCCATTTTGGTCTCATATGCCAGCAGGATGTTCTCCTAGAAGGATGCTGGCTTCCTCAGGTAAGTTGGCAAACTCAAGTCTGGCATTTCATGTCTGCATCAGAAATGGGGTCCTCCTGTGTCTCCTACCGTAACATCCCATTTCATTCTCTATTTCCACTATTCAAACAATCCTTCATAGTAATCTTCCATCAATTTTCTCGTCAGTCCACATCCAAGGAGGTTACAGTGCCATGGGTTGTAAATTCTTAATGATGTTGCGCACAGTGGACACAGGTACATTAAGATCTTTGGAGATGGACTTGTAGCCTTGTGATTGTCTGTGCTTTTCCACAATTTTGGCCCTTAAATCCTCAGGCAATTCTTTGCTCTTCTCCATGCTCACTGTGATACACAGACATACAGATTGTAATCAACTTTTCTCCATTTAAACTGTTTGTAAGTGTGATTGCTATATTGCCAGCACCTGTTACTTGCCACAGGTGAGTTAAATACAAATTTAAGGAATGTCACATGCAGGGTTATTATAGTTAACAAAATCTAAGACTAAAACTAAATCTAGCAGAGAAAACTCTTATAAAAAAAAAAAAAAAAAAAGCTTCAAACTGAACAATGCAAAATAAACTAAAATGAAACAGAATTGCAGGTAAAATCAACTTGGTTTTTGTTGTTTTGTTTTCCCCTTTTCTGTATCCTGTTCAGTTTGAATTCTTGTCATAACAGGCCAGTTCCTGAAGGTGGCACCATAGCAGCTGCTGCAGCTGCCACATACTGCAGAACATGGTGAGGGTTCTGTTGAGCACATTTTCTCTATGTGTGGGCTACTATCTTCTGGTCTGAGAAATTGGAAATTGACTTCTCTTGAGCAAAATCCTCAAGATTAACAACAAGTTACTTGACTGAAGATATGTGGTGGGAGTGGTACACATGCCTTTGTGTGGGTTCGTGTGTGTATGCATGTTTGTTAGTCATCTCCACAATGGAAACTCACAAATAACATCCTCCCCTCTGCTCTCAGCATTTAATTGACTTTTAGTTTTCTTCCAAAGAGTGGTTCTTTAACATGCTGCTTATTCAGTTTTCTTACAAATTTCTAGTTTCACATCTTTTGAATCTGTTTTAGTGTGCTTTGGTTTTTACACAACTTCATTCAAACAATGATTTTGTAAGTCATATTTGGTGTCATGCATTCTTTCATCAGGGCTTTCTTCTTAATACCTGAAAATCTAAGAATAAATCTAAATAAAAACTAGCCAATTTCTCAAAAATAAAATTAAAACTACTTATGCATTTGTTAAGCTAACTAAAGCTAAACTGAATTAAAAAAAAAAACAGAAAAACAAAATAAAAACTAATAAATTTCAAAACTATAATAAATATGATCACATGATTGAAATTCAATTATTTCTTGAAAAGGTGTCAATTTTGTCCAGTCCATTTCTGAAGTTCCATGCAGATATTACATTTGTTTTTTTTCTGCTTTTTTGTGTTGCTCCAATGTAATAAATAAAAAAATAAATAATCAAAATATTTGTACTTGCAACAACTTTCTGGGAGAAGTGGGGCATTTATATAAAAAAAAAATAATAAACCACAGAGGTGTCAACATTTCTGGCTATGACTATTTTTTAATGGAGGAAGCCAACTGTTCTATACGTGTAGTCTTACAAATCTAACCTTACATAAGTTAAACTGTGACTCATTTTATTTCTGTTATTTTCTGTTTATTACAAATATGGCAATGGATAAATTCACTGGTCAGTTACTTAGTTTAGAAGCAATCTACATGTTTCAAGAAGAATCATTATCTAGTAAACATACACATTCTCATATTTTAATATTGTCCTTGATGTCTTATGCAAAAAATGAATAGTTCATTCAAATAGGAAGAGGGGCAGGGATGTGTGCATATCTGCTTTAGAATCTGCCAGACATTTTCACACAAAGCCTGATTAACACATTTATACAAAGCTATTTCCTCACGCACATCATTTTATCTGAGCACAGAAACTTTTTGATGAAAAATGGCATCAGCTGCGTCTTCTGGTAACAGAGGAAGATGTAACACTTTACGTTGATGACTTGGAAATTGAAAACCTGCCCCTGGAACCCCCTGCTGGCATTTTTATCAATGGAAAGACACAAGTTGGTAAATATGTCAGAAAAGAAACAACTGTTCCTGTAAGTGTACCTGCTACTTTATCTAATTTAATCAATATATATATATTATAATCAATATGATATATAAAATGTGTTTGACAGTTTACCAACCTGATAAGATGATGGTTAAATAATTGAGTTGCATGAATAAAAGAAACATTGAAAATTTAATTTATAGTAACTTATCCTTGAACAGTTTGAAATTCAGAAACTACGAATCTACTGTGACCCAGAGCAGAATAACAGGGAAACTGCTTGTGAAATACCTGGAGTTGTGAGTACAAAAATCTTGGATGTTCATATTTTGGCACAAGCTACTATATTCCAGCTATTAATGTTGTATTATTTTTCCAGTATAAACCATACTGTGATACCAATTATATGAATGACTTGAATATTTGGGATTACACGCCTCCCCCCTCCCCCCAAAAAGAAAAGTATATAGGGGTTTCTGTGAGATATACATAATGGACATGTCTCCAATATTATTCCATTACGCCATATTACTTTTCCCTGCTTCTCCGTTCAGTTCTTCTGCCTGAACCAGAATATGCTTTTCATTACTGTCATTGTTAAATGAGGCTTCCAGCAGAAAGCCTGAAGTGTCTTGTTCATAACACTTTTTTCTAAACTAATTGATTTGGCTGATTGGCTTCATTTTGTCTAATTACATCATATTCTTTTCATTTGTAGGATGGAGAGGTATGTATTTTGGCCAACGGCTTTGCATGCTTTCAAAAGTAACTGCTAAGGTCATTTCAGTTGCAGAGGTAAGATTCCCTGTACATAAAAACATACTGAAACTACCACTGTTTACAATGTTCTATCTAGATGTATGTAATTAAGGCTTAAAATATAGTTCTATACTTATTTCATACTACCTCAGAGCTGGGTGCTCACACAATTGAAAAATTCATGTGTCAAATTTTCGTTCCTCTCAAGGTGATGACTGTTTTTGCATTGTGCAATGTCAGCTTTTAAATATACTCATGGCTTCATAATGTGTTATTCAAATTTGCAACTACAGGAAACCACAGGACCTCACAGTTTAAGAAATGTAAACTAATGTGAGATTTCTTTGGGTTTCTTTCAGTGTGCCAATGGATCAGCTGATATAGATCCAACCCCAGAGCCATGTATCTGTCCACCTGGGGCACCTGGTACTTCAGGCCAAAAGGTTAAATCATTAAATGATTTTTCTCTTCCGTTGGAATAAATTAAACTTGTCATGTGCATAAACAACTAAAAGGTACAGCTTGACATTTAAATTTAGTTTCCCACTATATCAGGGAATTCAACTGAACTCTCCATTGCAGTAAATTCACATGTAACCTCTATAAGTAATGTTTGAAGTTTATAAGGTCATGTCTTGGCTTGAAAGCTTATGCTGCAGGTGATCACTATAAAGGTTAATCAGATGCAGTAAAATGTGTACACAGTACCTCAGTCACACTATTACACTGAGTGAATTAAGTAAATTTACTGTTATTTTACAGTACCTGCTTTATGTGATCAGTGATTGTATTACTATTTAAACAATGACCATTTGTTTAAACTGGGAATTTCCAATATATCAAATATATTATATAAAATCTACCAAATATATATTAATCAAATATTTCAATTCCTATTTCTATTGGATCATAGTTATCAGTCAAATATTAATTATATTGTGCAATAAGACAAGAGCTATATTCTCTGTATGTTCTGATGTTTTGGCATGTTATACTCTCTATAGGGAGAGCCAGGAATACCTGGGGTTCCTGGCAAACCTGGTCATGCTGGTGCTGATGGTAAGCCTGTGAGTACTACGCAGTTTAATACAAACCTCAAATCAACAGAGCACATGCAGAGCTACACAGGACACTAAATTATTTCCTTGAACCTTTATCTATGGCAATTCTTTGAGGCAGGACTATCCCTGATGGTTCAAAGAAAGCAGTTAAAATTACAACAAACTTACATTATCTTTAAGGAAAGTATTGTCTTAAAAAATTAATTGAGGAGTTCAGGAAGACTCGCAACAGTCTTGGTCATACCCAAGTTCCAGACAGCTCAAGAATAGACTAAAAGTTCAATAAACTACAAGTTCAAAGTTATAAATACAAGAAATGTGCATTAATACTGTGCCAGGGAGTACAAATTTAGCAGAAGTGTACATGCTAATTATAGTGGCGACAGACTGAAACCAGCAGCAGTAGTGATCCAAGATGTGTAATAATAATGACTACACATTAATACCATCTGAATTAGAAGTGACCATAAGGACGCATTTATTCACCATCTTATTCTTTTGGTTACTACCTATAACACATGACCATATGGAGGTACACTGACTGGTAAACAGATAGCTCAGTCTGCAAAACGAGCTTCTGCTCTACCATGGCAGACCAATACATCACTGGTCAAAAATTTGGGGTCACTTAGAAATTCCCTTGGCTTTGAAAGAAAATCAGGTTGGGTTGTTTTTTTTTTTTGTTTTGTTTTTTTAACTAAACATTAAATTGATCAAAAATAAAGTTTAGACATTGATAATGTTGCAACTGACTATTACAGCTGAAAACTGGTGATTTTCTAATGGAACATCTACATAGAAGTAAAGACGGTTATTTTCAGCAACCATCACTCCTGTGTTCCAATAGCCCATTGCGATAGCTAATCCAGGTTTATCATGTTAAAATGCTAATTGATCATTAAAAAAAAAACTTTTGCAATTATGTTACCACAGCTGAAAACTATTGTGCTGATTAAAGAAGCAATAAAAGTGGCCTTCTTTAGGCTAGTTGAGTATCTGGAGAATTAGCATTTGAGGGTTGGATTATAGACTCCAAATCTGAAATCTTCTGAAACCCATTGGTCTATTCTTGTTCTAAGAAAGGAAGGCTATTCCATGCGACAAACTGCCAAGAAACTGAAGATTACATACAACGGTGTGTATTGCTCTTTTTAAAGAATAGCACAAACTGGCTCTAATCAGGAAAGAGAGAAGTGGGAGGCCCCGCTGAACAACTGACCAAGAGGACAAGCACATCAAAGTATCTAGTCAGAGAAACAGATGGGTCACAGGTCCTCAACTGACAGCTTCATTGATGGATACCCACAAAACACCAGTCTCAACATCAACAGTCAAGAGGCCACTCCAGGTTGTTATCCTTCAAGGCAGATTTACAAAGAAAAAAGTAATATCTAAATCTAGCCAATAAAAGGAAAGATTAAGATGGACCACAAACATTGGATGAAGGATTATTGGAAAACTGATGGACACTGTGAGCAAAGTATGGAAAGTATGAGGTGATTAGGACACGAAGAACATTTATGAGATGCAGAAAAAATGAAAAGATGCTGGAGGAGTACTTGATGGCATCTGTCAAGCATGGTGGATGAAAAGTCTGGGGTTTCTTTGGTGGTGCTAAATCGGGAGATTTATACATGATAAAAGGGATCTTGAACAAGGATGGCTACCTTGCCATTTTGCAAGAGCATACTGCACCCTGTGAACAGAATTTGATTGGGACCAAATTCCTCCTACAACAAGGCACTGACCCAAAGTACAGCTCCAAAGTATGGAGGAAATATTTAGAGAAGAAGCAGTCAGCTGGTTTTCTATCTGTAATGGAAAGGCTGGGGCAGTCACCAGATCTTAAATCTACTAAGCTGTTGTTGGAGGTGCTTGACCATATGGTTCATAAAACATACCCATCAAACCAATTCAACTTGTAGGAGGTGCTTCAAGAAAGCTTGGGGAAAAAATTCCTCAGAGCACTTCAACAAATGTACAGCTATAATGCCAAAGGTCTGCAAAGCCTGCAAATTGAGAAGTCTTTGATGAAAGCAAAATTTGAAGGACAAAATTTTATTTCAAGCAAAAATTATTTCTAACTGTATTAATGTCTTGACATTTACAGCTCATTTGATTAATAAAAGTATGAGATTCACGGAAAATATGAACGTTTCTGGATGACCCCAAGCTTTTGACAGCTAGTGTACATATAGTGGATCCATTTGTCAATCACACACTCTCGTCTTCTGATAATATGACTAAGATACCAGCATATTTAAACTCCCCTGCCAGGTGTGAATTCTCTCCCTTTACCTTTAGGGAGTGTCCTGCTGTTTTTCAGGAGAGAACCATGGCCTTTAATTATCACAACAGTCACCACACTTTCAACAGTAAATCATTCAGTGCATGTCTGGGGTCCACTTCAGATTCCAAAAGAATATCAACAAATAACAGGGATGTTACGTCTGTGCCCCTATAACGGACACCTCTTCAGCATTGTGTGTTTCTCGATATCCTGTAAAAACCATAAACAAGAGTGGAGACAAGACACACCCCTGACAGGTTCTGACACTCAAATTCCGGGCTGGACTGGGACCAAAAATCAGCCTTATCATTTTGGCCCAGGCCAGCCCACCACCAGAAACCACCCATCTTTTTTGTACTCTTTTTAAATACAAGTGTAGGATTGCATAATTAAAATGTAATTGTCCCAAAAGTGAAATTTTCTGTCAAGAAAGAAAAGATACAATAACAGGCTCATTCATTCTTGATGCACTCCAAAATTAATTTAGCCTGTAAAAAATTAGAATAAAGCTTTATTACTTAATACACTACTGATATTGGGAAAAGAGCTGTTTATTTGATTAATGGATAATAGATGAAGGCATCAATTATATATCTAAATATCTTCCACATAATGGTTTCACTCTTCACTTCACAATGTCACCATTCATTGAATTAGACCTTAGAATAAGTTGGGACTTGAACAAGGTTGTTTGGAGTGTACTGAGCTTCCTTAATGAGGTTGAAATTTAGTCATAGTGTGACTAGATTTTCCCAAAAGACGGCAACTCCTGCAGAAGTAGTTGATTTTAAAGATTTTATGATGGCGAAAAAAAGACTGGTTTATTTGAATAAAGCATTCATTGCTAGCAACTGCAAATGATGGCTTAAACATGATTAAATAACTCTGGCTAACAACATTCCTCAAGGCAAGGTAAGACAAGGTATTATAAGATACCTATAAGGTAATATAAGATCTTAGTACTCGTTAGCCTAAGTTATCAGCATGCAAAATGCATTTTTGCTTAACTTTATCAGCCTAAAGTTCATGGGATTTTGCACTTGACAGCAGCCTAATTTAAATGCACAAAGGTTGTATGATTCGATTACGGTCATCGTTATCTTAATCATTACACACTACCCATTGAGCCATATTAGTTCTCTTCGACCCCTTTTCTCTGCTCAGTTTGCGTATGCTCGACCGCAGTTTACTCCCAGTCCTTCTCACTCTTGTCCATCATTTCTACCTCCAAACTTCGCCCACTACTGGAGGCAATTTCGCACATTTGGCAGCATCTACCTCAAGGGCCTTTCTTTGTTTCGCCCACTTCTCATCTGTGCCTCCTTGTTTCTTTGGATTCATGTAATCAGTGTTTTACACACTGTTAATTGCACAGAGCCACACAGAGCCCCAAGGGGGAGTTGCCTTGTAAGATGGGAATGGGCCATTAGACCAGGCCAGTGCCAGTCAAGAAACAAACCAATGGATCACTCTATCTGCTTTATGGGAAGGGAGGGATGGAAGGAAGGAAAGAAACAATCTAATCTAATCAAAATCACACCACCAGGAAAGTGCCTGGTATGCCAGATGGCCAATCCAGCCATGCTCAACTTGAACAGTTTAGCCATAACTCCAAGAATGTGGACACAACTCTCACAGTGCTCACATAGAGAAACAGGATTTAATGAAGGACTGAGCTACACTCTCCTCTGAAACTTCTGGAATGGCAAGGTCGATTTTTTTGCTTTTGCTCTATATTCATTTGCTACATTTTGGTTTGAGATCAAAAGATGAAGAGGAGATGATAGCTTTCATTTCTTGACATTTACATCTAGGTGTGTTACACATTTTAAAACACGGCACATTTGGTGATCTCTGGATGAGCAAAATGTATTGGAAGAGATAAAAAAATAAACACCACTTAATATTTAGTTGTATATCCCTTGCTTCCAAGAACAGTACCAAGCCGGTGACCCACAGACAAACAGCTGCATTCCTGTTGCTTTTCCAGGCTTGTACCACAGCTTTCTTCAGTTGTTAGTTTTGAGGATTTAGCCCTTTGGTTTCCTCTTCAGGAGGCGAAATGCATGCTCAATTGGGTTAAAGACTGGTGACTGACTTGGACAGTCTAGAACCTTCCACTTTTTGCCCGTGATGAAGTCCTTTGTTTTGTTGGGTCATTGTCTCCCTCATGATGAAGTCCCTCCAGAATAGATGGGAAGCATTTCTCTGTGAACTAGCAGACAGAATGTTTCTACAGTCTTCTAAAATCATTCTGCTGCTACCATCATGAGTTACATCAATAATGAAGATTAGTGAGCCTGTTCCAGAAGCAGCCATGCAAGTCCAAGCCATGACACTACCTCCTCTTGACCAGTGAGCTCATATGTTTTGAATCATGAGCTGATCATTTCTTTCTTCACACTTTGGCCTTTCCATCACTTTGGCAGAGGTTAATATTGCTTCCAGAATTTTGTGACTCATGTCTATATTTCTTTGCAAATTCTGGCCTTCAATTCTTACTGCTAAGTGGTTTGAAGTCTTCTTTGAATTGTGTATTGTGATATCATCAAAAGGGCAGGGGTAAAGGTGTCACAGACCATTGTTTTGGGGTTTTTTCTTCACAACTCTGACAATGTTTCTATCATAAAATTGCTGATGGTTTCCTTGGCCAGCCTGTTAGATGCCTGTTTGTCAGTACATCAGTGGTTTATTTTTTTTCCAGAATGTCCCAAACTGACTATGCCCAATGTTTATACAACAGCTCTGATTTCCCCTTTTCTTCTCAGCTTCACAAGCCTCAGTTTGTGGCTCGCTTTTCTGCCGCAAACAGCTCTCTGGTTTTCATGTTGGTTTATCCATTTTAACAACAAATGCAGTCTCCCCAGGCAAAATCCATGACTCAAACCAAGAGCAGACATTCAGAGCTACTAATTGTTTAAGCAATCGAACAGGGCACACCTGGGCCACAACATACACTTGTCAGTCACATGTTCCAATATTTTTGATCACTTGAATAGGTGGGTTCAACAACAAATGCCAGAACATGACAGACCAGTATCTAAATCCATTAAACATGCAGATTGGATTGGCATACTTCCATGACCCCTCATACATCTGTGCAGGATTATAGAGCCTCAGCAGACGTTGTTGCTGCTGAATCAACGGTTCATCTATCAGCTGGCATCTCCTCTCCAGAACTCTGAAAAATGTGATTCCCCAATGACTGGATCTCAGAGGGATTCTTTCTTCAACTTCACAACTTCCCTCACCAACAGTGTCCACCAGCAGAGCCTTACTACTCTGACAGGCAATACACTCCTGGGCAAAAATAATGAGTCAAACCCAATCTTGCAAAACATTAATCATTTAATGGTCTCAACAGCAAATCATTGGTCAGGAAAATTAGCAAGAATTAAACAAACAGATAAAGTAAATTCGTGTGGGACAGCTTTTCCCTTGATTTCCTTTAAATGTTGAAGTCTTGTGGGTAAACTTACAGCTTTTTACAGAACGAAGAATCCATGTTGTTCCACTCAATGTTAAAGTCTTCAAACAGAAGATATTTTGGAAAATTTTGAACACCCAGACAAGTTTGTTTCAGTATTATATCATTTAAAAATTTCAATCTTTTCATGATTTCCTCTTTGCACATCAGAAGAGTGAGCTTCCCTGTTTCCAGTTTTTCCCCCCAACAGTTTCAGCAATGAGCACTGATGAGCAAAAAAAGGCAGAGGTCTCAGGAGTGCTTTTTTTTTTTTTTTTAGTTCTTGTTAATTTTATTCCCAGTGATTTCTGTTGAGACCATTAAAAGCTTAATGTTTTGCAATAATGGAGTTGCCTCATTTTTTTTTTGCCTAGGGGTGTACATCTTTCTGGTCACAGCTTCTTGTAGCTGCTTCATAGACTGAGGACTTAATATGCTCCATTCAGACTCACTCCAACCCCAACCTCACTCTGCACAAGAGAGAAGTCCTTTTAGGGGTTTAAGTTAAATTGATCTCAACAAAGCTTGTGCTAGAGGCTCAAGCAACACAGCTTTCCTGGGATTACCAGGTAAATCAGGATAGGATCCAGTACAACAAATCCAACTCATTACCAAGTGGTGATCAGTTGACAGCCTGCACATCTCTATAATCTAGCCCATCTGTTGCCTCTTTTGAAGACCGTCCAATCTGTGGAGTCAAAACAGCAGTGTAGCTTTTCAATGAAGCCACTGGATCCAATGAACTCGCTTCACTATTATAAAACAGGCTTGTTGGCTTTCAGATTTTGTCTGTATGTTACAATGAGGTCAAGGAGAACTAAGACTAACTAAGGATCAAATGAGTAAAGGCACACTTAGTAACAGCAAGTAATAGCAACTTTAATGATTTAATAATCATCGTTGAATGATCCAGAATGTTCCCTTTCCTCTTGGTATAAGTGACATGTCTGTATTTGGGCATTTTCTTTATGAGGTTTCTCTCAGTCTCCGAGAGTAATGAGTTGGTCCCTGTTCCATGTTATTGAATTTGAGGCACAAACACTGCATTAACACACAAAAGCAAACCCAACAGGTAGGAACAAGGAGCACAGAGGCAGCTATATGCAGCACCATCTTTAGTTGTCTCTTTATCCATGGAACTAGGCAACTTATTCCTTATAATCCTTTTCCAAAAGACTTGATTACCTGCCTTATTGTGTAATGGCTGTTGTAATGTAATGGAGTTCTCCTATGGAAAGGTTTGCACGCCAGATGGGTCACAAATGAAAAGCAATACCACCTGTGCATTGTATTTTCTATGCTTTTTATATGGCATGGATTCTTCTTATTCCACAGAATGCATTTCCACTGTTCAAGACTTATGGCACTGAATTAAAATAACCATCTATTCTATATTCTATATATTCTATATATGTTAGCTTCTCTAACAAGACCATATGGCAAGGCATTCAGTTTAACAAATAGCAGCAATGAGTACATCTTAAATGACAACCTACAAATTAGAAGGGAAGTCTGGATGTGCTTGAACATATAAAGTACATGATTTAGACTGATAACCTGATAAATTAATCTCTTCATTATTATTTAAGGGTGTGCCCGGGCCAAGAGGTAATGCTGGTCTTCAAGGTCCTCCTGGCATGCCGGTAAGGAATTAATAATCCCAATAATGTAAACAAATTCTGTGAATTAACCTACACAATACTTGGATTTCACACACTTCCTTTCGTCTAGGGTCTACGTGGAGCAGATGGATACAAGGGGAATAAAGGAAGTCCTGGGGACCCTGTAAGGGATGATTTATTTCAAATTGTTTATATAATGCACAGTGAAGGTAAATAAATACTGAGATACTTTGTTACTTAATATACATCCAATGCATGTATACACTGCAAAATGTATACCTACATAATACACTTTGTATTGTATTTATAAATATGATGAAAAAAGTGTATTCATAAGCATAAAGGTTTACATAAAAAATATTCATTAATGTACCATATTATACATATATATGTAAAGGTTACATAAAAAATAAATTAAGTTCTAGGTATAAATGCTGGAGAAAAAAAGATATTGTGCAAATTTCACCAACTGTCATCATAAAAGAAATTGCCATTGGTTGGGTTGTGAAGTGTTCATGAAACACGCATCAGTCAAATTTAAAGTGAAGGAAAGTTCCTTAAGTTCCGTCACAATAAACAAAAATCTGCTGAATTTACTGCGTGCCTATCTGGAGCGATAATTCCTGGCAGCTGTGAAGGATACAGTCCATCAGGTAGGCTAGATCGGTGCTGTAGTTTAGGCAGCTACCAACAGTGATGGCAAAATGAACAGTTAGCTTAAATGTGTTTATTTCTCCAATCTAGCATTTTGTATAAGTTAGCTATATGAAGGTAGCTTGCATATGCTAAATGAGAACAATAAATATTTTTAATTAGTTTTTCCACATAGTTCTACCTACAAGAAATTTTTCTTGCAATATGGTACAAAATAGTGTGTGGTCTCAGACATCAGCTTGTGTGAGGAAACAGGACTATTTATGAAACAAACTATGGCGCAATCACTCTCCACTGACTGCCATTGTGTGAATCATGGCCTGACTTTATTCGCATATAAATCCCAGGTATCCATGTGTGCCCATTCTCAGTGCATGCCCGGACATGTGATGTGCTGGGCTTCACTTTGTGTCCTGTGCTCACTGAGCATCTTGACAGTGGTTGTGACACATTTTTTATTGTTAGAAAGTACCAACAGTTTAAAATTTACTCAATACACTTAACTCCATTATTTGTCCAGGGTTATAAATTGGACTGTAAAATTTAATTGAGTTGGAATTGTTAAACGTCCTAACTATGAAGGATGTTAAAATTGTTCTGCTCTGTGCTGCAGCAAAGGGGGTCCTCATGTGTTTGTATTTTAGTGCTGGTCAAAATAGAACCTAAAAATAAATAAATATAAGGTCATTATTTCTTACCATAGAGCTGTAATTGCCAATAACATGGTTGCAAGAAAGTACTAATATTAGTAAATGTGTGAATATTTTTTATACTTCTTTTTAAAGACATCTTTGTTTATGCTTATGAATATACACTTTTTGCTCATATTTTTAAGTACAAAGTCAAAAGCAGTTATATGCCCAGGAAGTACATTAAATAACAAATACAATAGTGTCTGGATACTTATGTCTTCTCGCCATGTCACTACAATTATACATTATAGAAATGAATGTAAAAAGTTCTCATCCCTGTTAAAATTACAGGTTCTTGTGATAAAAAAAAATATTATAATAATAATAAAACCAAGATAAATCATGTCTGGTCTTTTTCCACATTTAATGTGACATAGCATCCAGCAAAAAATATTTGTTGAAAAACAAATAGAAACTTTTTAGAGGATAAAAAGAATAATTTCAATAATCAAGGTTCTCTGGCATGATGCATCTTAGTTTATTTTTTACATCACAAAAACCTGCCATTTTTAACAGGGTTGTGTAGACTTTTTTTTATTATTAAAATAAAATATTTCCCCCCCTCTCTGCAGGGTGAAAGGGGTGTCCCAGGGTTACCTGGCCCTCCAGGTCAAACGGGTGAAAAGGTAGTGTAGGCATTTTTAACATAACATTTGCATCCACACTTATTTCAGTTGAACCCATTATAGTAATCAATTTACTTTAAAAGACTGACAGCAAAGTGAAAGGATCCAAATTGCACATTTGTCTACATATAACCTAACTTATCTTTCAGTATATCCAAGCTCACCGACATATATAGGTGGGCTCCTATGGCCAGATATTCTAAGGCTCTTTCACAAAAATCTAGGGAAATGGTGGGCCCCCCGAGCATACCAAAGATGGACATGACAAGTGTGTAAACAGGGAAGGAATGGTGCCCTGGCCAAATAGGGAAGTGGCTAGGACAGTGATGAAAAAAGGTGCAGTAAATTACTGTGTCTGTTAACACAATGGAAAAGGCAACTTTGGCTGACTCAAACGCTATTGCTAGAGCCTAGTTAAACCCCTTTAAGCCACTGCCTGCCAGTACTCCTGGTCTTTTGCACATAGGCATATTAAGCACGAGATGACTGAAATTCAAGTCAAATACTCAAGAGAGCAGACCACCTTCAGGCCCACAAAGTTTGGGTTTAAAAACTGCAAAAGTAGATAAAAGACATGTTGCAACAACTCAGAACACAAAGCCAGATTTGTACCAGAGCAGGGTGTGATCAATCCTCTATAGCCCATTTACAAGTTTCAGGGGTTTCCACCATTGTTTCCGAAAGAGGCAGTTGACGGCGGACTGGTTTTCCCCTCTGCAAAACTGGAGCTAAATAACAGATCAGTGACTACAAATCACACTGTTCACAGGGCACTATTGTCTAATGCCAAGCATAGGGATCAATCCCACATTTCTGAGAGACCCAAGCCAATTGGCTATACTTATTGCAGAAGTGCAGTCGCAACAAGAGAAGAAAGCTATAAATGTTGTACACTTTGCCGAGGCACCTGGCTGTCTTCAAGTTATTTTCTGATTCCAAAAAAGGAGACATACCCAATTCTTAGTCTAGAAGACTTAAATGTCTTGTTTAAATGACTGCCATTGTACATTATTGGTTTGTGACCCTAGATCATTAGGATGCATATTTCCAAAGTCCAACTGCTGTGGAGCACAGATAATTTCTCTGCTTTCACATAAATGCTAATTTATGACTTTGCACGCAAAAGCAAAGACAATGTGAGCAGCATTGTTCACGTTTTCTTCTTCATACTTTATCTATGTCTTGAGGATTAAAAGGAACACTAGATGGCACAATAAAATGCAACATCCCTGTCCATCTGATTTTCAGGTGGAACTGTAAAATGTCTACAGATTTTAGCTTCAGACATGCTAAGGACACCTTTTCTGCAAAGCTCATCTATCATGATTGCGGTCATGATTGGCATCTCCAATCTGAAATTCAAAAGCATTTAGTAATCTAGAAAATCCATAAGTCTAGTATACAAAACAGACTTTTCGGTAAGTTTGACGACATGGATGAGGTTTTTACATTTAAACACTAAACATAATAGTAAAACCAGTTAGTGCTAGTACTCAATAACTGTCTAAAACAGTACACAAGTATGTGATTTGAGACACAATACTACTTTGTTTAGTCAGTTACAGACATTGTCACAGGATGCTGTACTGCCCCTACAATTTATGCTGGTATTACATCATATGGATGTGTAGCATTAATTTTACAGGACACACACTATGCATGTGTGTACTGTATGCATACATGCTATTAAAAGCAAGTATATTCCAGTCTTGACAAGGACATCAGTACAATACAAGGCAACAATACAAGCCAGGTACAGGAAAGTATGTTGCATTATTGTAGATGTATGCAAACCAAAAATACATGCTGCTTCGTTTAGGGATTTTGTGCTATATAATTAGGATTCACTGGAAAGCCCACACATTCAATCTTTTTACATGTATGGTACTTTAATTTATTAATTTTACTTTAAATATCTGCAACAATAGCCTAATAAATATTAATACAATATTGTATTGCAACTTCTATGAACCTTATAGATGTTTTAATCTTTTTCTCCATTTTCTAAGGGGGCAACTGGCCTTAAAGGGGGACAAGGAATGCCAGGCAAAGATGGGCAACAGGTACAAAGTCAAACAAATATATAGACAATTTCTTTGAAACTGAATGGCTGTTGAGCCACCATGACCGAGGCTAAACTAATAAATGAATGTTAATGAAACTGTTTATGCAGGTCATATTCATGATCCTCACTAAATATATTTTTGACAAATACATAAATGCATAACCTTCACAAAAATATAAAATGCTTATTCAAATACGTGTGGTCGTGTATTATTCAGGCATCATGGGGGATTCTGCAAGTTTTAATATGGATTTGAAAAAAAATTCTATGTCCATTAACTATGACAAATTTACAGATTTTTCTTTATTACAGGGTGAAAAGGGAAACAGTGGATCTGCTGGTCCACCTGGATATCCTGGGCAACCTGTATGTGTAGTTTAATCATCAATGCTTGTGTTGGAATTTAGCAAACAAACAGTAAGCTCTTGTTTGTTTTTTAACAGGGAACACATGGAAGGGATGGGAAAGATGGAATTCCAGGAAGGACTGGACAAAAGGTCTGCATCGAGCAAAGGTTTAAGAGGAAATGCATAAGCATGTTTAGATATCAATAACCTGTACAATTTGAGAGCTTGGACCACTGGGATTTTTTGCATGCATTTTACTACAGTGGGTTTTACTATAACAAGTGAATATGGAAATATGCTGCTGGCTCACAATTTGCCTTCTCGATATGAAATTCAAATTCAAATTTTTATGTCACATGCACAATCATACAGGGTACGGCATGCAGTGAAATGTATTTGCAGTGCCTGACCAATTAAGAATAAAATAGAATACAAAATAAAAATAGAACATAAGTATAGAATGTAATAAAAAGAAATGTAGATATAAAAGGATACAAAGATATAAAAAGATATAAAATAGAAGCTGTAAAATAGAAATATGTACAAATGGAATAAAATGAGCAATTAGCAGCAACAATGATCAATTATAATTATTGGTGAAAAGTACAGTGTAGTGCAGATCAGTGTGTGTGTGTGTGTGTGTGTGTGTGTGTGTTGGGGGGGGGGGTCCGGGGGGTAAGTGATCTGAGTCCAGTCCTAGGTGGTGTTCTGGTTCAAAACCCGAATAGCCTGAGGGAAGAAGCCCTTTCATTCTCTCTGTGTTGGCCTTGAGGGAGCAAAGACGCTTCCCTGACCTCAACAGGGAGAAGAGTCCATTGTTGTGATGGCTGAGGTCTTTCATCATCTTCCTGGCTTTGGGCCAGCACCGCTTGGTGTAGATGAACTGCAGGTCAGGGAGCTCAGCACGGATGGTGCGTTCGGCCGATCGCATCACTCTTTGGACAGCCCGTCTGCCTGCTTGGTGCTGTTCCCGAACCAGGTGTAGATGTTTCCCGTCAGGATGCTCTCGATGGTGCAGGAGTAAAAGTTCTTTAGCACTCTCAGTGGTAGTTGGAAGTCCCTGAGGCATCTCAGGTAAAAACAGACGCTGTCGGGCCTTCTTTACCAGGACATTGGTATGGCAGGACCATGACAGATCCAGCGTGATGTGAACACCTAAGTACCGGAAACTGTCCACTTTCTCCACTGGCGTCCCGCTGATGTGAAGGGGCTGGTAGCTCCTCACCTGCTTCGTGCTGAAGTCCACGATCAGCTCCTTTGTTTTGCTGGCAATAAGGAGGAGGTTGTTCTCCTGGCACCACTTCTCCAGGTTTTTAATCTCCTCCAGATAGGCCTTCTCAATGTTGCCAGAGATCCGCCCCAGCACAACAATGTCGTCAGAAAACTTGATGATGGAGGAGTCTGACGTGGCTACGAAGTCATAAGTGTACAATGAGAACAGCAGGGGACTCAAAACATAGCCCTGGGGGGCTCCAGTGCTGAGAGTGATGGAGGGACAGACATGTTTGCCCACCCTCACTGATTGTGTTCTGTCTGTAAGAAAGTTGAGGATCCACTGACACAGTGATGGGCTGAGACCCAGATCCCTCAACTTGGTGAAGAGCTTTGAGGGGATTATGGTGTTGAAAGCAGAACTGTGGTCTGAACAACAACATTCTTACATAATTCCCTCTGCCAGGTGTCCAGGTGGCTCAGGGTTGTATGTAAAAGATGGGCGATGGCGTCATCGGTGGAACCGTTAGTCCGGTAAGCTAATTTCAGTGGGTCTATGGTGGCAGAAAGTGAAGACGTGATGTCTCTAACCAGATGTTCAAAGCACTTCATCGCAACTGAAGTCAGTGCTACTGGGTGGTAGTAATTGAGACAAGCGGGCTGTTGTTTCTTTGGGACAGGAACAATGATGGAATTCTTGAAGCATGTGGGAATCACTGCCTGAGCCAGGGAGAGGTTGAAGATCTCAGAGAACACCGGTGCTAGCTGGTCTGCACAGGCTCTCAGGACCCGACTTGGGATGCCATCTGGTCCTGTAGCCTTTCTGGTGTTTGTCCAGCGTGTGACATCCCTCATGACCGGGGCTTCTTGTTTGAGCCTCTGTTTGTAAAGGAAAATGGCGGCATTGTCCGATTTCCCAAACGCCAGCAGAGACTTTGGGCTGTAGCAGTCTTTGAACGGAGTGTAGCAGTGGTCTAACGTCCTATTTCCCCTGGTGGGCAGGAGATGTGTTGGTGGAGGTTTGGGAGTGCGCATCTGAGATTGACATTATTAAAGTCCCCTGTTACAATCAGCGCAACGTCCCGGTGGATTGTTTGGTGATGAGTGAGAGCCTCATGTAGCTCACATAAGGCAGAGTCCATCAGATACACTCCACCTCCTCTTTGTCTTCCCCGACTTCATTGTTCTGTCCATGCAGTAGACCGAAAAAGACTCTGCCGGCTGGATTGCATGGTCCGGTACCACTGGATTCAGCCATGTCTCAGTGAAGCAGAGGAGGTTGCAGTCCCGAATGTCTCTCTGGAACTTGACTCTGGCCGAGGTCATCAAGCTTGTTCTCGATGGATTGAACGCTGGCTAGCAGGATACTGGGCATGGGCGCACGGTGTGCACAAGCCTGCATATATATAGATCCCTGGATTATAGTGGCTACAGTGGCAGTAGATCTTAGTACCATGCCCCGTGGCTTCTCCTCGCACATTTGTGTTTTTAGTGCTTGGATGGCTGTGGATGACTCTTCAAGATACGAAAGTACATATAAAGTCAGTTTACACACACCTTAGCCAAATAAAATTTAAACTCAATTTTTTCACAATTACTGACATTTAATTCTTGAAAACTTTCCCTATCTTAGGTCAGTAAGTATCACTATAATTATCTTTATAGTAGAGAAAATGATTTGTTTTTGTTTTTATTTCTTCCATCACATTCCCAGTGGGTCCACAATATCCAAGTGAATCAACCGAATGTTAAGTTATGCATATGCATTGTCCTTGAAGGAGAGGAATGGGATACAACATTACACAACACAGTAGTCCCAACTCCATAAAAAACAAACCACTGAACTGTGGGGAAGCGTTGGTAACAGGGTGTGTACAGTTGACATGACCCCTGTGTCACCACATACCATCTGCTTTATAAGTGTGAATAGATGTGGAGAGAAGTGTCTTCAGACAGACATGTGAAGAAATGATCTGTGTTGTACCTTTTTCACGTCCTTGGCTGTGACAGTGTTCATTTGTATAGTTTAAAAATTTTTTTAATATTCACATTTCATTATTTTAGTGGTTCATTATTGCTGTGCGTTCAATAACGAAAACGTTTGCAACCTAAACGAGAGTTTGCCCTATTGAACGCCAAGTCCACTGAAAACATTTTGGCCAATCACAAACATTCTTCAGACATGGCTCAGAAAGCAAATCAAAATGGTGACAGGTACGGAAATTCAAATTGCATCGTTTAACGTTTACTAGTTATTGGAAAATGTCATAAAATAACATTTTTGCTTCAGAATAATTTTGTACATTAAATAATAAGGATATAGCTAAAAGGTTACCTTACATATTAGTTTATCTCAAAGAAATGTTCAGTTTTATAGTTGACAGGCTAAGCTGCACAACATTATGTACAATTTGGTCTATAACATGTCTTCGGTGAATTCTTCAAGGAGTAAAGCAATTAGCATATTCCTGACTGCCATCTTTAAAACACTATTCGCTAAGGGGGGCATTCAATAACATCTACCTCATGCGAATAACTACAAGTGAACTACTCTCGCGGTAATTAACGCACTGCTGGTTTAACACAATGCAGCATCTTATTGATCCATCATCATATCACTAAACACCTATGGATTGTTGATCATTTTATGGTATGCACACAGTCCCCTCCAAAAACTTTTGGACTGGCAAGGCCAATTCTTTTATTTTTGCTGCACACTGAGGTCACTGGGATTTGAGATGAAAAGATGAAAGAATGTCTGCTTTTATTTCCTGATGTTTGCAGTTAGCCATATTAAACTTCTTAGAACATGATTTGGTTTTACTTGAGCAAAAGACTGTAACAGATATTTATTTTAATTTGCTTTAAGCCCCACACTTAATTTTATGATGTATTTCCAGGCTTGTACTGCAGTTTCTTTCAGTTGTTTGTTTTGGGGGTTTCTACCTTCTCTTCACAAGGTGAAATGCATGCTCAAATGACCAGTCTAAAACTTTCCACATTTTTGTCCCTGAAGAAGTTCTTTGTTGTACGGCCAGTGTGTTTTGAGTCATTGTCTTGCTGCCTGATGAAGTTCCTCCCAATTTTATAGGATGCAAAATGTTTCTGTAGACTTCTTCATTCATTCTGCTGTTGCCACCATGTGTAATATCAATAAAGATTAGTGAGCCCATTTGAGAAGCCATGACACTACCTCCAACTTGCTTGACTAATGAGCTTGTATGTTTTGGAGCATGAGTTGATCATTTCTTTAGCCACACTTTAACCGCTAACAAAGTAGTGGAAAAGCCAATCTGGGTTCCAGAACTTTTGCGGTTCGTCACTGTATTTCTTTTTTATTGCAAATTCCAATCTGGCCTCCTGATTCTTACCGCTGATGAGTGGTTTGCATCTTGTGGTATGGCCTCTATGTTTCTGCTCTGAAATGGTGGATTGTGATACCTTCACCCCTGTCCTGTGGAGGTTGCTGGCAGGCCTGATTGATGTCTGGTTGTTCGAAACCACTGGTATACTTTGTTTTAGGACATTCCAAAGTGCTGTACCGGCTTTGCAAAATAGCTCTTCTCTAATGGGTCTAACTGGTTTATCCTTTTTAACAACAGATGCAGTCATCACAGGTGAAAACCAGGACTCAAACTAAGCATAGACATTCAGCGCTATTGAGTCTTTAAACAATCAACTTACTAGGGCACATCGGGTCAACAATAAGCACCAATCAGTAACGTGTTCCAATATTTTTTGATCACTTGAAAAATGGGTGTATTCAAATAAAAGGTGCCATCTTCAAAGTTGTTTAACACATCTTGAGGTAAATAACAGGAAATTAAAGCTGAAATTCTGATCCATCATCTATTCTATTCATCTTAAACCAAAATGAATACTGTACATAGCAAAAATATACTGTGTAAAGGATTGTTATATTACAAACATGTAAGACATCAAAATGATACTTTTGGCTTCATGGCAATTCTATTCCAAAAAAATGATAAATTTATTATACACCTTTGTATTGTTTCTCAAGGGTGATAAAGGCACTCCTGGTAATCCTGGCCTAGATGGAAGAGGAGGACACCCTGTAAGTATATTCTAAAGTATTCATTCCTATGCAAATATTTTTGAATAGTCATCAATTTATATTAAACAAATGCCAGAATACAACATGATCTTATGTCCTGATTTACTAAAGATCTGTGTGGGTAAAAACAGCCAACAATAAAGCTCATTTACTAACAGTCCATGGACCACCGAGTCATTGAAATAAGCAAAATGACCAATCTTGTGTACTTCACAGCTTACTTAAAAAAAATAAATAAATACAATTTAGAAGTTGTTGCCTAAAAGTTGAAAGGTGCCATTTATTCAGTATTTTAAAATTGTTTTCTTTAGTCTAAATAGAAGGTAAGTAACTTTGGTCAGGGCGAAAAATGCTGAGATGAGTGGTTTCAAGTTCAAGTGGCTTTTATTGTCATTTCAACCATATACACACGTGGACAAAATTGTTGGTACCCTTCAGTCAATGAAAGAAAAACTCACAATGGTCACAGAAATAACTTTA
>JAQQZR010000038.1:22519171-22560850 GCA_030068235.1 Notoglanidium macrostoma | reverse complement strand
ATAGTAATCCATATTAACAAGGCAAACGTGTTCACTGAAAAGCATTCCAGGTGACGACTTCATGAAACTGGTTAAGAGAATGCCGATTGTACCATCACGGTAAATGTTGGCTACTTTGAAGAATCAAAAACATGAAACATATTTAGTTATTTTTTTATTTTTTTTTTTTTTACACTTTTTTGTTTACCACATAATTCAGTACGTGACATACGTGTTGCTTCATAGTTCTGATGTATTCAGTAATGTTTTACAACGTAGAAAGCAAAAAAAGTAAAGAAAAACCTATGAAAAAGAGTAGGTGTGTCCAAACTTTTGACTGGTAGTGTATATATGTATGTATGTATATGTATAATATAGTGATTCAGATATTCAATTACTTTAATATAAGGTAATACATTATGAATGATACATAGGTATGTATCATTAAATGGTCAAGTAAAAAGATAAAAATTACAGATGAACAATGTGTTCATGTTGAATGATCTTCTGCAATCTTTCAAGCTATTTTATTTTGCTGAGGCTGTGCTTGTGTGCGTGTCAGAAAGGGACAACAGGAGAGCCTGGCCAGAGGGGACATATAGGCCACCAGGGACATCCAGGACTGCCAGGACAGCCAGGTCCTTCAGGGTCCAGAGGCCAGAGTGGGGACATTGGACCACCTGGACTACCTGGACTTGATGGAAGACCTGTAAGTATTATGCATAATTCTGAATTGTAAATAAGTAGAAAGTTTTCTGTTCTTATGTGTATGTATACTATAAACTGGTCAGCTGTGGTATTTGTACATTGGTAGTTCGAGTCCTGAAACTTGCAACAGTTGAGTTGTTGTAAGAAATAGTCTTCACTCAAATTTTTTAAAATAAAAAACATCACCCCCACTCTTCCAAAAGATACAGTTCCTGCAATAAAAAGAGCAGATAACTTGGAACATCAAATCAAACAAGTGCCCCAGCATTGATCCAAATATATCCACTAGTCAAAAGCATACGTGTCCCAATCAAACCAGACAGAATGTTCAAACAATGTGTCGATCTCATCCCCAATTCCAGCCAACACCTCATTCATGAGGTAACTCCTGTAATCTCAGATGGCTTTCTGGATATTGTCTCAGAGCTTTACATGATCTGACAGCATTCTCTCACTTCAGCCTGAGACAGTGGAATTTGGAAGGGCCTTCAGTCAGCCCTCAGTTTGCTCACATATTTCTGGTAGGAGTGGAGGCCTGCTAGCCAATGAGACTCAGCCACAACATAGCATGACCCATTACCTAGAGTAGCAGACTCCTTCACTAGCACTACCCTACTGAATTCCAAGGTCCCTCTCATTTTATGACATGCTGCAGGGGCCAAGGCTTCTTGCCATCTTTGAGGGGAAGGATGACTGGGCTGATTTCTTTGTTCCCATTAAAAAATGGCCCAAAGGCAGTATTTGACTAGTGATTAGATGGTGGACAGATTGCATGAGAGACTGCAAGACGGTCTGGTAACCATTTCATTTGTTCTCTCCCAGAGCATATCAGAGAGGGTTATGACATCTTTTCAGAGCAGCTTTCATAGAGGCATGGACTGATGATTCACATACTGTCTAACACTGTGAGCTTTGCCATCAGAGAGAAATCTCAGCTGAGTTTGTAGTTGGTCTGTTGTCTGGTCACACTGGCATACCCAGGAATAGATTTCTAACTACAAGACCAGCTGGAAGCTGACAAATTCTTACCGAGACTCCCCCCTTGTTGAAATGGGAACAAAAGTGCCTGTTTGTTTGTACACTTCCTTTTGGCATGCACACCTACCTACAGAAAGAAACCACAACACCCAGACGTGGTACACCCAGAACCTTTCTACAACGACAAGCATTCTGATGAAGTGAATTCTGACCATAGCAACCAAATGCAAACAGGCAGATCTCCCATCACCATTAATATGCCTGAAGCCTATAGACATCAAGAGTTATTCACATCTGCTTTTGATGGCCTCAGAAAGCAGCAAGAGGAGAAGATCAGACTTTTTCTTTTGAATTATTCATCGGTTTTTGGCATCAGCATCAGCCTAAGGCTGGTTCAGCTATGTTACTCATTGCATATACTGTGCTGTCAAAACGATCGAGACCACAAAAAACAAAGAAAGAAAATGTTCAGTATATTAAATATTCAACATTAAAGAGTCTGTACTATTTCTAGATCACTTAAATTAGGTAAACTTGATGATGAAAACAGTTGACGTCAAATCTTGAGGTGGTCTGTGAGCGCATGAATTCATATGGGTTGAAGCTTAATCCTTCCAAGTGTCATCTCCTGAAGGATGAGGCTCTATTTTTGGGACACCCCACTGTGGTGAGAGCATCAAGCCAAAGCCAAATCATCATCAAGCCATGACATCAGAGACTGAAACTGTCTAAAAGACTCTAAAAGGAAATTTTGGAAAATCTTGGAAAAAATCAGAAAGGCTTCCTTAGACTTTGTAACTATTATTGGTGCTTTTCAAAGACTTCCTTTGAAATTTACAGCAAATTAAATTAGTTCCAAGAAAGTATGAAAGGGTTCCATTGAGACCCAAGATATAGCTTTAGAGAAGTTGAACAACCATCTGACTACAATCCTGTCCTATCTGACTTCCAATGTAAACACTTGACACTTCCAGTGGGGTCATACCTCCAGGATAGTTAACATGTTAACGCTACTAGACAGTGATAGTATGTATCGAAAAATTACCTTCTGTAGTTAAATTTAAAAGGCTATTCAGGACTAATGTACTTGACTGTTGCTTTCAGTTTTGAACCGGCCATTACAAGATTTCCAGATTGTTCAGGATCCACAGATTAAAAAGTAGTATGTGGATGAAAACCAACAGGACTTGTCACTATTTACAGAAGACATACAGAAGTTCACCTACACACTCCTACACTGGGTATTCATTGCAAATTGGATGATGCATGGGAGAGAAGTGAACAAAGCAAATTATATCTATCAGGTCAGAGATCAGAAAGGCACTGAAATCCTCTGCTATGACCATCCGCCACCCTCCACATGTGACACTGCTGTTGCTGGAGGAAATAGACATCATACAGTGATTCACACTTGCAGCAAGTCTAGTTATAATGAACAAGGGATCCAGACTACAAAGATATGTAAACAAAATCCATCAAAGGGCATTGACAGCCTCCAGCCATTGCTACATCTGTGCCCAAAGAGGAAGGCTTCACCCTTGTGCAAGCCATACAAAGATGCCAGGTTGGGAACATACTCTTTTGCTACATGGATTACATTTCATCCTGGACCATTAAGCATAGATGTTATTTCATTCATTAATGGACATGCTACCTTCAAGAGAAATACCCATTAGGCATCAATTCACCTGCCACACAAGACTTTTGCTCACACCTTTTATATACATGTATATACAAATCTATACATATACAAATATGGATGGGAAGGGGGCATTGTAATGGAAATAGTAAAAGTTGAATTGTTAGCCAATCAGAAGCAAGCTCCCAGGTCTTATTTGGATCCCTTATTTGTGGGCCCTAGCATGGAACTTACTAGGCTAGTACTGGAACTAGACAGAACTTAAATATCTATAGTGAGTATAATCAAAGCTGCACACCATCTAGAGTTGTGTTTTATGATGACTGAAATTGCTTGCTGTAAGTCAGATGCACTGACATGGGTGGAGCAGTGGGGTTAGCTTTCAAAATCCACAGACCATTGGCTTATTTAGATCCACCTTGTCCTTGGAAGCTCCTATATTCCAACTCAATACCAAAATTATATTGTTTTTAATTCAAGCAAGTGCTATCCATTGGCCATCTATTACCCTTCAAATTTATTGTTGCACATTTTTTATTCTTGCGCCATGATCATGAAAATAGAGGCTAACATTATTACGTGTACAAATCATACGATTTCCATAAAAAGAATATAAGAATGATACTAATATTCCTTGAAATTATTCTCGATATCTGTACAAGTTTTGTAATAAATGTTCTTGCAGGGGAGAGAGTTGTCTGAGCAACACATTCAGCAGATATGCAGAGAGGTTCTTCGATGTGAGTATTCATGATAACACAAAAAACAACAGTGCACCAATCTACATTTTCTAACAGAAAATTCAATAGACTCAGAATAAGTAAATGACATGACATGAAGCACTGATTTGTAATTTTACAACTAAACTTTACAATCTAAACTGAACAGAACCATTCAAATAAATTACTGGTTTATGTCCGGCGGCATGGTAGTGTGGTGGTTAGCACTGTCGCCTCACAGCAAGAAGGTCCTGGGTTCGATCCCCGGGTCGCCCAGGGTGCCCTTCTGTGCGGAGTTTGCATGTTCTCCCCATGCATGGATGGTTTATGTCCATGTTTGAATAAATGCTGTGTCACAAAGGATGATCTGTAAGTTTACATGGTAGTTTTGTGTCCATTGTTACAGTTATAGAAATACAGTTATAAAAAGGGTACATGACTGGATGAAATGGATACGTTGTCAAGAAGTTGGATGTGCTTCTGCAATGTCTAGTCAAATCAACTTCACCAGATGCCTTTAAAAACAGTGTGCAGCTATTGCACATATTGTGCATATATTGGCTCCAACAAATACATTTCCTATGTTCTCTGTCACCTAGATTTTGTTTCAAAACTTTAGCCATAGTATCATGGCTTGAATAATTCCTTTGACTAAAAGTATGGCATATGTGAACAATTTTCTTCAGGTTCCCACTCAATTTTCTGCAATTACATCCTATTAATGGTTTAATTCTCATAATTAAAAAAAAAAAAAAAGGCCAGACAGTGCATGACTACTGTACAGCTACAAGTGTAATGAGCTAGTTGTCACCTGCCAGTATGAATGCCAATGAAAGGTCTCATGTAATTGTCATTCTGTTTTCATTTGCCTCGTCTAATGGCAGACATAATTCTTTGATTTGCAGCAGAGATTCCCTCACTTCTTCTTAGTAACCAACACAGCCAACAGAGAAGTTGTGAACACTGCCATACTAGGTCAGGACCTCCTGGGCCGGCAGGGCCAATAGGTCCTCAGGGTACCAGAGGTTTTCCTGGAGCACCAGGATCACCCGGACTGCTGGGACACCGAGGATTACCTGGACGGCCTGGTATTCCTGGCATGAAAGGTAACAAGATGTGGCCACAGAACAGGAGTGTCTTGTTTGCTTGTTTTGGTTATTGTCAATGCTATGTAACTCACTTATTACACAATGGCTTGCATACTCTGTACAGATGATACCAGACAAAGTTTTAACATGTAAATAGCCTTTTAAAAACATTAATGAAAATAAATTTAGCCATCAGAACAGAACTCACTAAATTATTCAGTGGGTTATTTCCCCAACGAGGTTTGATCAAGCAGAGATCAGTCATGAGAGACGTTGATGAGGCTTGTGTTTAAATGCCAAGGCTTGGACTGATTTTGATTAGGCTGATAATCAAAATGATAACTCATTCCCCATTGTATACTTTAGATTCTTCATTTGGCATCAATGTTGTTTTTCCATCAGTAGACTAGGTTCTGAATGTAGAGGCAGAAGATGCTTCTTTCAGTGGAGTTAAGATATGTGCAAATAAGACATAAGTTTCAATTCAGGAAAGTTTTCAGAACTATATATAGCTGAAAATGTCAAAATATGACCATGGGAATAGTTTTCCCAGGCCAACACTCGTTACAGTTCGAAAGGAAGCTGGGCTCACATTGCAAATTGAGACATTGTACAATGACCTTGGAAGAGTTGAGGGTTAAAGATTTTGGTCAAGCGCCCAACAGTAGCTCTCTGGCGGTCCTGGGAAAACTCCCAAACTTCCGGCCACTAGCACACAAGCTTAACTGTTAAGATTACTCTACCTTTAAAATATAGGTTAAACAGATTTATTTAATGACAATGTCACTACTATTTGTGATAAGGAGTGGCAATACTTTAATTACTCTAATAATTATAATAATCTTTCAGTTTACCCCAAAATAAATTTATATATCCTGGGTTAAAATCATTTTACATTACCTGCAAAAAAAAAAAAAAAAAAAAAGACTATTTTTCCTGCACAGGTTTGTACACTAACTTTTTTTGGCTGTGGGGGGATTTTCCAGGTGATCCAGGAGAAAATGGTGAAAAAGGAAATCAAGGAAGATCAGGAATTGGAGACCCAGGTCAACCAGGACTTCCAGGCAAGGATATATAATGTATAATTGTAAATTTGAAAAGCAATTCTGCTAAAATAATCATTTTAAATAATTTTAAATTTAGAATTAAATTAATGTAACAATTATGTATGATGTTAGATAATGTGGAAATAGCACAGGAAGTACATTCTATTCCAATGGACAAGTAAAAAAAAACCAAAACCTTACTTTGTTCAATTTAAACCACATTGCCTGATGTTTCATGCGCTACATTAACTGGAATCAAAATTGATGTGCCCCAAAGAATATATGGCACTCAAGAGTCCTGATACTGAATTATATTAAAAGTGTGTTTTTCTCTTTTTAGGTCCAATGGGTTCCCCAGGTGTTGGCAAAGCAGGTCATCCAGGCACACCCGGGATGCCTGGGCGGGATGGGGAAGAGGGAAAGAGAGGATATCCGGGAGAACCTGGGCCACCAGGTGTGTGTCATCCATCTATGTGTTATAATGCAGTTTTAAGAAGGGACCCTTTTGTCAAAGGGCCAAACTATTGAAACAAAGCTGGATGAAACAGGCCAGTCTGGATTTGGTGCTCAGAGAATGAGAGAAAAATTAACAGACAACCTTTACAAACTCAGGACGATCAAATTTTGAAGGGTGTCTCTGATTCATGGAGACATTAAGTACCTCTAATAGTGTATATAATGAAATGCATCCCTCTGTGTATGGATTATGGCATGGTTTCTCAACATCACAAACTGTCCCCATTCACTTTCAGAGTTGCAACTTAAATTACTTATAGGGTGAAATACATCAGACAAATGGTAGCATCAACTGTCTCCATCACTTAAATGCTTACAGACCTTCAAGTGAACACATAGCACTACTCATTTCCTGACTCTCTAGCACCCTCCAGTGTTTGTCTGTAGCTTTTCATCCATCCGGTAGGATTTTTTTTAACCCATTTAACATGTTCATGTTATCTGCCCAGTAGTTAGTCAGCATTCCGTACATTTTCAGCCTTTTGATGTCACATTGTTTTTTCCCCATATCTTAAATGTAAACCATAAGCCTGCATGCTAAAAATGACTTTCTGCTAATCTGTTAAATGATGCTTAATTTTTTTTGCCTCATTTCACTTTCTGTCATGGGAAATGAACTAAAACCCAAAGATCTTGCCAATTATTATTATTATTATTATTATTATTATTATTATTATTATTATTATTATTATTATTATTATTATTATTATTGTGGATTACAAATGTGAGCTTTGTATAAAGCAGCTGTTTTGCTGTTAGGCACCATGACATTTTTTTTTTATTATTATTATTTTTTATCTAAATCTTTTTAACAGCTGAGACAGTTTTTAAATGACTGTTTTCATTGTTCTTTTAAAAGGAAAATAATTCCACATTAAATTTTTTTTTAAATGTTACAATGTTCTTGTGTTTTATGTGTTTTTGTGACTAATTCACTGCTGATAATATTAATTAAAACCTTTTTATTACATTCTCTGTCATTTATTTGGAAACTGCTATAGCTAATCATAAATATGTACTGTATATCATATCATATAATAGTTAAATGTCATTATATAAGACCACATGAAATCCAATATCCTTATATATATATACCCTTATATATATCCATATATATATATGTTAGATTTGTGATTAGTATAATTTTAATAAGATTTATGTGAGCAGTTTTTAAGTAAAGGTTGATATGATTCACAAGGTAGCTCAAACAATATGGTCCATATCAAGGGGGTATATGGGTGAATGATGAAATATTTTGCAGTCTCTGAATTTCTCACTCCACATGTTTGACCTATCTGGGGAAAAAGAACGTCACCTCACACACACGCAACAACAAACACTTAGAGGTCCATTGATTTAAGCACTGTAATTGGATAATGTATAGAATTGGTAATAAATTTATTAACACAGGAATTTCACCTCCCAGTTCAGCCATGACTGAAAAATCAACCTCCTTGTTGCCTGGTGTAGAGGGGAAAATCCTACCTATGAACCTTCACAAAGCAAACAAACAAGCAAAAACTACTGAAGTCCAGGTCTTCTGTTGAGGGGGTTATCAAGTTCAAGTTGATGGGGCAGTATATTGGAAACCTTCAGCTTAATCACATTAATACTTTACTCACAGTGGGTCCAGACATGCATTCCTAATTTATATTTATTATTTTTCTACTGTTGTTACTAAACAATTCATAGTAATTACTAAATTATTTAAGGAGACTCAAATAAATGAGCCTGACTTCCAGAACATAGTCTACAGGAACCCATGTAGAAACTATCTTCACAAGGAGCATCATGATCTGGTATTGCTCTAAGCAAAAAAAAAAAAAAAAAGAAGAGAATAATGAGGATTATGAATTGCATAATTACAGAACTAGGTTTGAATTCAGTGGTTGGTCAACAAACATTGTGTCCCTCAGATAGTGGAACTGTTTCTATTTTGGTACTTTTAGACTTTCAGAGTCTTAATCAGAGTGATATTGATATTTTTGGTTTAGTATTCAGTTTCATTTCATTTCACACTGTGCACAATAAAGTGAAAAATATTAGATAATTATATAAATAACCGGTTGAAAACATTTTTGTGCATTGGTTCAATACTCCATTTCTGCAGTTATATACCTCTGTCCTTAGGCTTGTGGATCATTTAGCAGGTCATATCTACCATAAATAAAAGTGCTGTCTGCAATCCATAATACATGGCATTTTTGGTTCACAGTTTCTGCAGTTGGGTCAGTTCAGGGTCGAATCACTTTCTCACTGCCATGGAATCATGCTACAATTGGAACCAGACCGAGACAACCTAGTTCAGACGGTCTCGAACTGGTTATTTTTGTCCACACACAAATTCAATTGTATTCTCTTTCAGGAAAAGAAAGTAGGAACATATTACTAAGTCTTATTCAAGAAACTGGCTCTGTCATAGCCCTTCCACTTAAAAAAACACACACAAAAAAAATCTATGCCATGAAAATACACCTGTATTTATGGATTCTTACTATATTTATATGCATATCCACTTACTAAGTTTGGAGACCTCTTATGTTAAAATAAAATGTCATAACCCAAATCAGTACTGTACATGGATGACTGAGTTGAATTCCCAACTAAACAAGAAAGAGGAAACAGGTTTTTGAACCTAAAAGCAGCACACAACAGTACCCCCTGTCCACCAGAGGTCTCAATCTACCAAGTTTGAGTTAGTGTTTTTACTCATCACAAGCACCTGTTGCTAATTTCCTCTCTGTCTATTTAAACACCTGTCTCTAAAACTCTTCGGAAAGGTTTGTTATTTATCCTGTACTCATGAGTGGTAACATTTTATATATTTTTTCAAGAATTGCTCTTTAACTACCTGGACTGTGTCCCTGTTCACCATTGTATGTGTCTGTTTGAAATACCTCTTTTTCCAGGAAGATTTTTTTTCGACTAAGTCTTTGGGAAAGGCTTTGGACGTAACTTGGATTGCTGTAACTTTAGAGACAACAGTTGGGAAGACTTTTGGAGCCCTGAGCTCTGTTCCTACAGTGGAACAGGTGTGGCATCTCATTATCACAAAGACCATGTGGTGGCTGGTGGATTTGCTGGGACCAAGATCATGTGTTGATGTTGTGGCTTCTTGCTCAGCCCCAATAAGCAAAGGAACATAGGGGCTGGGTCTCCTCACTGTTTGAGGTAATTATGTCCTTGTGGTCACTGATTTTGTGGATTGGCCTGAGGAGCATGCTGCTCCACAGCAAGAGGCAGAGATGGTGATTGCCTGTTTCCTAAAAGGGCCGTTTAGCTTTATTGAGAGAACTGGGTAGGTTCGAAGAGTTTCTTCAAAGATAGCAGATAACTCCAGATCCATTTTACCAATGTGCATAACAGTTAGTCATTTCACATCTTTGGTCTGACTTTGGGTAGGAGCCTGGCAATAGATGCAAGTACAGTGGCTTGTATAATTCACTCCCTTTGACCCTTTCCACATGTTGTAGTGTTAACCTGGAACTGAAATAGACTTAATTGGGATTTAATTTAATGAACTTACACAAAATAGATCACAATATTTTAGTGGGGGGGACAACATTTGAAAAAGTATCATCAAAGGTCATTGACCGTGTAATGAGAGTGTTATTCAGAGAAGCAACCAAGAGGTCAAGGGTAACTCTGAGGGAACTGGAGTTATCCACAGCTCGGATGGGTAAGGCTGAAGAGTAGTGAGCCAACCACATAAAAGACATGTTGGAGACTCAGATAAAATGTGGGAAATGGTTCTTTGGCTTTGGCCCAAATTGCTACACTTGGCAGAAACCCAATGCCCATCTCATCACAAGGAAATCACCATCCCCACAGTTAAGCATATTATATTAAGCATTACCCTTAATCTCTCGACAAAGTGCTGAGCCATATTATGTCCATATTTAATGTATGGTGGTCCTTATGATGTTCAAATTTGGGATACTTTTTATAAATAAACTGATACTTTTCCAGAACTTTTTTTTAATGCTCCATGGTCTTCATAATGGTTTACTGTTTGCTTAGGTATGCTCAAAAAAACCACTTTAGGACCTTCCGGGAACAGTTGTATTTGTATTAAGGTCATGAGACTGCTCAAAAGCACTCGGATGGACACCATTCACCTAATTATGCCCAGGGCCATAACAAAAACATAGAATGAAGCTACAAATTCAGATCATCAGAGGTGTGTGTGTGTGTGTGTGTGTGTATGTGTATATATATATATATATATATAAAGTCTATGTGCAGTTTTTAAAAGGTAGATTGCATGTAATGGAAAGTTTTATAGGTTTTGCATCACCTTATCAATTTTGTTGAGTAATGCTTTTTGATAACTTTTCATATGTTATACACCTTAACTTGAAAAAAACAAAAACAAATGTTAGCTATCTACGATGAAGGTAACAAAGTAGGCCTTAGTTAACATGCTAAAATTACCTACAAAATGCTTTTGGCTTGTTTTCTTTTGTTAATGACCAGACCTTTACTCAGTCTTTGCTCATTCTTCTTTTGAATCATATTTTTTAGTTTAGCTTGTGTCTGTCAATTAAAAAACAACATACCATCCCACATAACGTACAACATTTAAGACCGTTACTTAAAACTGCTGTCAGCATTCCTGTCAGATTAGTTTTTGTAAATCGTGCAAATTAGCAGTGTAAATCATGCACATTTCAGAATATGACTTTAAATCTTCCCAGAAATCCATCTATTTTTTTATGTATACCGCTTATCCATCAGGGTCATGGCGAAGCTGGAGCCAATCACAGTGCACTTCAGACATGGTAGCCACTACACCACTGTACTGCCCCTTTCATAAATCCTCATAACTTGTACTCATAACTTATAAGTCATATGTTAGCAATCATATTTATGAATATGGCTTTGATCTTGTCAGTTTACCTAATCTTGGCTTAATGTTTTGAATCAGCAATTAGGACATAAATTAAATGCCTGGAAATTGTGATGCAGATGAAGGCACTGCAACCTGTCTCAATTTACTCAACTCAAGTAACCACATTTAGGGGAGAATGTGTTATTTTATAAAAGGAAATATTTCTTTTAGCATTTTAAACCTTTCAATATGAAATAAAAACAGGAGAAAAATGAGCTGTAATGCTAATAATGTCTAATAACATTGTGTGTCCTAACAGTGGTATCTGTCTTCTATTTTAGGTTACTACAGATTATTCTATCTAAAATACAGCTGGGATTAGGAATAACACAGAATAAGATCACAGTGAATGGATAAAAGTTAATTTGAATTTATGTATGTGGCATTTTAGCATAACACTAATAATATTTGGGGATGAAAATTCATTACTGCTGATTTTACCGACTAGTTAATGTAATGATAGACTAGTTAATGTAGTGAAAGTAAATGAGATTTTTATGGTAATGTTGATCTGGAAAAGTAGTTGATTTAGCTACTCTTGTATGCATAGAATCTCTCAAGCTTAGCACACATAAAATTAAAAAGAAAATATAGAAAAATTCTTGTAATTTTCATTGTTTTAAAAACACCTGACCATCACAACCAGATGTGCTTGGTGAGCATCCTGTTCCAAAAGCAGGTGCATTAATATGGAGCTGGTCCCCTTTTTACTGCTGTAACAGCTTCCACTCTTTTGGGAAATCGTGAGGTCACCTTGGACCTTGCTTTGTGCACAGGGGTGTTGTCATG
Source organism: Notoglanidium macrostoma (assembly GCA_030068235.1). Lineage (NCBI taxonomy): Eukaryota > Metazoa > Chordata > Actinopteri > Siluriformes > Auchenoglanididae > Notoglanidium > Notoglanidium macrostoma. The sequence goes on along the minus strand of JAQQZR010000038.1, from coordinate 22,548,497 downwards.
CTGGAACAGATTTAGGCTAGGACCATTAGTTCCAGTGAAGGGAAATCATAATGCTACAGCATACAAAGACATTCTGGACAATTGTGTGCTTCCAACTTTGTGGCACCCATTTGGGGAAGGCCCACATATGGGGTTGTCAGGTGTCCACATGTACTTGGCCATATTGTATAGTAGAATATACAAACTGAATGCGTGAGAACAAATTGTGAGTTGTGCTCAAAGGAACTGCCTTTGGTTTGGTGCCAGTGTATAATATTAAACAGTACACAAGACATTCATTGCAGCAAACAATAACAGGACAGGGCAACAAACAAACAGGGCAGCAGCAACAGACAGTGCAGTAATACTATGGACATGACATAGGACAATAGACATAGACAATAGACAATAGCAGTAGATAGTATTTGCAATGTGCAAAAGGTTTTGAGGTAATTGAATAAAAAGTTGCCCTGCACTGGATCTAATAGATATCTGGATGGCCTCTGGAATGAAGCTTTGCTAATGGCATGAGGTTCGGGAAGTGATGGACCTGTAGCAGCTATGTGATAGCAGTTTGACAAAGAAGTGCTTGCTCCTAAATGTTTTGCCTCGGCAGCAATTTTCAGATATACAGGTGCTCAGTTTTAGTGAATTCACATCTGATGATCCTCTTGGCTGAGGGGACTGCACTCTGGTCTTGCGGATGGAAGGGGCAGAAGGCAACCAGACTGTGATAGAAGTAGTAAAACACTCCTGAGGTAACATAAGAAGAACAATCCTTACTGTGAGGTACGACCCTCTGTGAGGTGGTGATGGTCCCGTGGGATCTGAAAGGCTGAAAATGGACACAGCTGAACAGTTCATGCTAGGGCAGAACTGATCCAGAGGATAGTGTAAAACAGATCTGGCCCACATTTGGATCAAAGTACTCCAAAAGAAAAATCATGGAACTGGGCCATTACAAACCAGAACACAGATCCATGTTGGTTTTGGCCTGTTGTGCATCCAGACACTGGGCCAGACCTGGCCTTTGGAATGAACCCATATATGATACATCAAGCCTTAATCCTTGCCATTTTTTTGCTATTGTGTCCCAAAAAACTCTGCAACCACATGGGCTCCACAAAACTAGAGGGACCTACAGCTGAGCCAACAAACAGACTGCCACTAAAGGCACTGGGACACATTTACCACTATTACTGTTGGCCTACCACACTGTAGTGCAAGACTCCATGCCCTGCATCCCCAATGCTCTGACGTAACGCAATATGAGAGCACCACCCCACTTAATACACAGCAGAAAACATGGTGTTCAGATTATCAACCATCACACTGAGGTAGGGCACCAGTTGGCCAGAAAACATCTTACAGCAGCTAGGGTAGAGTGAAAGAGAAAATGCTACCTGTGGACAAAATAATATCTGATCAATGTTAGAGAATAACTGTGGACTCTGGACGAGATTGCTCATCCAAACTGGCAATGAACTAGGAAGTAACCTTTACAGTTATTTGGCATATGACTGTGGTGTGGTGGGAGAGTATTGCAGAGGCATAGACCATTACCAGGACTACCTCTCCCCTTACTTGCACATGGCTGGGCCCTCTGCCAGTCACCACATCTGTACTTCACTTCAATGTGATCATAATTACAGCAACTGATAAGTACAGCAGATTTCGGTAGTTTTTCATTGCCAAAAGAAGCCAGCCAGCTAACTTGCTTCCTGAAGTTATAGACAATAGATACTATTTTCTATTGTTTTAAATGTAACACACAATGTAACATCTGGTGCTGCAAAATTCAAACTATATAGTAGCTACCCCAAGGTTTCTTATAGTTGTATCAGCATTCCACAGTTCATTTTATCATTAAATTGTATAATAATTATACCCAGATCAATTTAAAAAATAAATACAAATACAAAATGTGTCTACTTAACTTCACGCTTGACCAAACAAAAGGAAACCTCATCCTTTGTTCTCTGTGCAATGTCATGAGTACTGAATAAGGATTTTTCCCCCTAGAGGTGGGTAATGCAATTATAACCAGTATATCAATGGGATTATAGTCTTGTCCAAATCATAAATGCTCATGATTTGTACAGACACTTTTATGTCTGGGAAGATTCTGCCATATTTTCTTTCTATAAAAAAGATATGTAGACTTAACTTATAAAAAGACTTAACCCCTGAAAAATTATATCCCACTTGATTTGACATGTTAAATATTCTATGGGAAACGAGATTTTTGTCCCTTTTCTTCAGTATAGAGATACTCCAGGAAGACATCCCAAGATTTCCCCTGGACTTGCCCAGCCACACAACTTTAAAATATCTGGAGACATGAGTTTTAATATCAGCCAGGCTACTAGCCTACTTAAAAGTCAATAATTATGAAACAGTCATTAATCAATCATTATTAATTATTATTTTTTAGCATGAAATATAGGTAAAAATGAATCAAAAATATGTGTAGCTTTTCTGCTGTAATTATGGGTTTAAAATGCCATCTGGATGTAATACAGTAGGAGAATAAAAAAAGAAATTCCAAAAGTTATTTCAGCAACAGGTGTTATGCTCATGGGTTTTTTACTGTCTCCCACAGAAACTGAACCAAAACAAAGAACTGACTGAATGTAAAATGCAGAACAATAACATATAGAAAATGTTTAATAGGACTTGTCAGAGAAGCAGTGCCTCCAGGGGTTTTAGGTGTTATTGAGTTCCTAGAGCAGGTATAGCTCACATACATCTAAACTTTCTAAGCTTTCTAGCCACTAATAAAACACATACCCAAACATATGACACATTTCCAAAATCCTCAAGATGTTTACTATGTAAATCATATTCTGTCAAAGCATGGCACTCTTGTCAAGGCTGACTGAAATCCATTTTAATGACATTTAAAAAAATAACTTTGGACACTCACAGCTCTGGAAAAAATTAAGAGACCATTTCAAGTTTTTCTTAAATCAGCATCTCCATGTATGTTAGCCATTTCATTCCAGTGTCTGTGGTGGAATTCCAACACAAGCACACCTCTTTTTCTCAATGAGGTTCTTATAAGGTGATCACCTCAACCAAATCTTATTTAATGAGGAAAAATATAAAAAACACTGCTGTGGTCATGAATATCCACTTGCAGTAGGACCAGTTTGGATGGCAAAATCAGTGCTAGCAGTACCTTAAATTTAATTGGAATAGAAAAATATCTATTCATCATGCCAAAAGAGTTAAAAAGTAAAGATTTGTGTGAGGAAAAAGAAGGGTTCGATTCTGGTTGTTTCCATACTCAAAGTTTCACACAAAAAAAGACAGCAGTTCATTGGAACAAGGTCAAGCAGCAGACTTTGGGGACAACAAAGTTAGAGACTGGCAGAGGGTAAAAAACGAGTCTCCATTTGCCAGGATGATCATCAACTCCTTCAAATATCACACAACAACCACAAGATCACATCAGGTGACCTACAAAAAGAATGGGCTGGGGTTAAGTGCACAGCAAGGACGGTTCAAAACAGGCTCCTCCGGGTGGGGTTGAAGTTATGCGAAGCTAGAAAAAAGCTCTACATCAATGGGAATCAAAGAAAAGCCAGGCTGAGGTTTGCTAAAGACAGTAAGGATTGGACTGTAGAGGACTGGAGTAAGGTCATCTTCGCTGATCAGTTCAATTTTCAGCTTTTTCCATCATCTGGCCATCTAATGGTTAGATGGAGACCTGGAGAGGCCTTTAAGCCACAATGTCTTGCACCCACTGTGAAATTTGGTGGATGATGATCTAGGGATGCTTCAGCAAGGCAGAAATGGGGCAGATTTTTGTTTGTGAAGGATGCATGAAACAAGCCATGGATAGCCTGGAAGACAACTTGCTTCCTTCTGCTCTGGCAATGTTCCCTATCTCTGAAGATTGGGTTTTCCAGCAGGTCAATGCTCCATTCCACACAGCAAGGTCAATCAATATGTGGATGGAGGACCACAAGATCAAAACCCTGTCATGGCCAGCTCAATATCCAGACCTGAACCCCGTTGAAAACGTCTGGAATGTGATCAAGAATAAGATGGATGGTCATAAGCCATCAAACAAAGCTAAGCTGATTGAATTTTTGCACCAGGAGTGGCACCCAAGAACAACATGAAAGACTTGTAGTGAGCATGCCAAGACACATGAAAGCTGTGACTGAATGTCATGATTATTCCACCAAATATCGATTTGTGAACTCTTCCTAAGTTCAAACATTAGTATTGTGTTTTTAAAAATTAAATACGCATTATTAAAGGTCTGACAACACTGCATCATTTTTGTTATTTTGACCAGTTTTCTGCAATGAAATGTTCTAAGTATCAATATTTATATGTGAAATTTGGGGGAAATATTGTCAGTAGTCTACGGAATAAAACTAAAATGCTCATGTTCTTTAAACACATACCTATAAATAGTAAAACCAGAGAAACTGATAATTATGCAGTGGTCTCTTAATTGTTTCCAGAGCTGTATTTTCATAAGTGTTCTTTAATTCACAATAAGACATTTAAAACATTTAATAAATCAATTTCAATTACAGGACTTGAAAAATCTTCTCCAAGTTCACCACCATGTTCTTATATTGTATGAACACAGTATATTAAGTAGAAATTACTACATATAATGTTCCATCATTAATTTTTTACAGCAATCACAGCAAATATTGATAAAGTCATCAATATTTTCCAAATTCATCACCATATTTTTAAAAAATTCAGTATGGACAGAATAAGAAAAGACTTACAGTAAAAATCACCACTAACAGGTAACATTGTATAATTTAGTTCTTGCAGTAGCATCATATAATGGGATTGAAAGCATGGTAAACTAAGTAAAATTCTCTGCAAATTCATTTGAAGGCCTAAGTAATTTTATATATTTCCAAGTCTACCTTTTCCCTCTGCTTTTAAGATGTTTCACAAAACATAATTTAATGCTCATAAAATACATCAACAAATCATTTAACTATAGTTGTGGAGGTGTTTCATTCATCTAAAGTATTATCTTTCAATTTTCCTCTTTCTACCTATTGTATTTTAAGACACCTCTATTTAGCTTGAACCATACTTTCACAAACGGCCAAACCTTCATGAAAGTAATTTATACACATATTTACATGAGTTGATCTAACTTTATGCTTATCTTGTTACTGTAGTACATCTTATGTATACATGCATCATAAACATAGAAATATTAGTCATGACAAGTTGAAAAGTGTATAAAACCTAGCAAAAACAATCATAAGACCTTTTGGGTCAACGTCCTGTTTATCACACCCATTATATATCACATGATGTTATTTCTATCGAGCAGTGACTAGTTCTTGCCAGTAACATATGCAAGGGCCTAGAAAAACAATCTTTGACTTTCACTCCTTAGGCCTGAAAATAAATGCTGCCAAGTTAAACTATCCTAGTTTTCCTGATGTCCCAATATACACTATATGGAGAAACGTTTGTGGACACCTGACCATCTCACCAATGTGCTTGTTTAACATCCCTTTCCAAATTTAGTCCCCCTTTTGCTGCTATAATAACCTCCATAGAAACCTCTTCTGGGAAGGCTTTCTGGACTTTGGAGCATTTGCATAAGGATTTGCCCATTCAACCACAAGAGCATTAGTGAGGCTGGTCACGGATGTCAGACGGGAAGGTCTGGCCTTTAGTGGCGTTCCAGTTCATCCCAAAGGTGTTTAATTGAGATGAGGTCAGGACTCATGAACCTTGAGCAGGGGCTTTGTCATGCTGGAACATGTTTGGGCTCAGGCCCTTAATTCCAGTGTAGGGAAACTGTAATCTTACAGCATACAAAGACATTCTATACAATCGTGTGCTCCCAGCTTTGTGGTAACAGTTTGGGCAAGTCAAGTCACATATGGGCGTAACAGTCAGGTGTCCACAAACATTTGGCCTTATAGTGTACCTGAATTCATGGTACACACACACAAAAGGTACAAAACGTACCAATCCTTGAGGGTACCACTATTTTTCAGCAACAGGTGTTATGCTTCCATATTGTTTATTGCCTACATTTTGCAGTTTACTTTTTGTCGTTCCTTTTTTTTACAGGCTACTGCATGAGCATGATAGAAATCACTTACACTAGAACGTGCATGAACTAAACCCCATCCGTTTTTCTGCTTTGCATGATTACTACGGGTGTCATATATCAAGTGGCTCTAATTTCACGCTGAAGCGTGGTCAACGAGACTTCTTGCGACCGCTAGAGGTGAACACGAATGCTGTGTGTGGGACGGACTACTCGGCCTGAACTCTTTTTTTCCTTCTCCCCCACACACAGATGTCTAGGCTTCTAGCGCTGGAGCTCCAGCGGGTTTAAACAGCGAACACCGACTCCTCACTCATGGGACTCTTGTCTCTGTCGTGCCCGACTCGCGCTTTTGCCTGTCGTTTTCGGAGCACTAACTACACAAACCTGAAGGAGCAATCTGTAAGTTGGAGTTTTTCTTTCCCTTTCTCAGAGCCACTCTGAGCAACAGGTTGAATAAAAGGCTCAGAAGTTGAATCAAAGAGGAACAAGCGTGATGTGAACCATCACAGTTAAAAAAAAAAAAAAAGGACTGCGACCTTTTTCAACTTTTTGGACAGAGGAACACAACGTGCAGCTACTATTTTGCTTCCCCTTTAGGTATTAGGCTGTTGATTCATTTTGGTAGTATTATGAATGGTACACGCACTGTCATGGAGCTCATCAACAGCCCGAGACCTGCGTGGTGAAGAAACAGCATCATAAAGAGCGCAGCTATGAAGGTCTTAACGCTTTGCCACGGAGCGGCCTTCGCACTCCTGTGGAGCTTCCTCGGCTTCTTACAGTGCGTCCAGTGCGCTTTAGGGGACAACCATGTCCACTCGAGCTTCATTTACAGACGCTTGAGAAACCACGAGCGACGAGAAATCCAAAGGGAGATTCTGTCCATCCTGGGTTTGCCCCATCGCCCGAAACCCTTCTCTGCGGCGAAGCAGGCATCCTCGGCACCTCTCTTCATGCTCGATCTGTACAACGCCATGGCGACCGAGGAAGCGGAGGAGGACGCGCTACTCGCGAGCACAGGCAAAGCAATCAGTCTGAGCTCCCTGGGAAATTCGCGTAAAAGCCAGCACAGCGCTCCGTATGGATATTCTCGCGCGCCTGTGGCCTGGACGAGTCAGAGTCCACCTTTAGCTACTTCCCACGACGCAAACTTTCTGAACGATGCCGACATGGTCATGAGCTTTGTAAATCTGGGTAGGTATACAGTTCCCGAGGAAATTGATGCCTTTTTAAGCGTTTCTATTTCTAGATCATTGGTTTGGGAAAGCGCATAAGGCTCGCGCTAAATACACCCTAAATACAACACAACAGACTGTTCTAGTCTATTGCATGCGTACTAAACATAGTCTGTTTGTCCAGTGTCGTCAATGCACCCATGCCAAATGAACAAGCTACCATTTAAAGCTGTGCAGGTAGTCTTTATACCACGCACTACTAAAACTGCAAAGGCAGCTACGAAAATATGAGAAGGACACCCTGAGGTGAAACCTGTAGAAAATATACAATACATTTCTATATGCAGAGAAAGCGCCTATTTGCACAAATAGAACTTTGTTCACAGTCTGTCTTGGCGTTAGTAAGATTTTCCTTGGGGGGAAGGGGTGGTGGACTCTAACCACATAATCCTTTACTATTTGTATTACTATTTTAACATATGATTTAATTTGGCTGTGTTCAGTGCGGTGAAGCTGTGCAGCACTTTCAGAAACTTTCCAGGGGTTCTCAAAATGCTGCAGCTAGAGATCCGTTTAGCTGTAATAAATCCCACTGACCCTACAAGTACAGATTTCTTTTAAAATATAACCCTACTCTACAAATATCCTATAATATTTTGGTTATTCATTCATGCCATGGAGCGTTTCCCCCCTGAGCTTTCTCTCAACACAACACATTAGATCCAACTTGATATTATTTGTAAGCTTATCTGTATTTGTTATTGAAATTCGTATTGAAGTCGCCAGTTAAACAGAGCAATAACTATACAAATTTGGTAATATATACAATAGCTTTGATAATGGTGGATTATGATTTCCCTCGCTTGTAGTAATAATAATAATAATGAAAAAAATAATCACGTCCCCTGGCCATACAATATGTATATTGGTGCTTGCAAAATGTAACCAGCAATGTGTTGATTTGCTTATTCTTCATTTGTGAAATTTCCTACATATAATGCGGATTATGTACAACCGTTTAAACCTACTAAAACTGTCATTATGAATCATAATTATATGAACATGCCTCAAATTACACTGAAAATGCATTAATCGGTGATGTGTAATTCAAATTTCTTAACGTCTTTTATAATCACCTTTATTACATGTGTGCTAAATGTGTAAGTACATTTTATAGTTCCTAGTCTTAAAGTGACATAATCTTATATTAACGCAGCATCTATTCTTACATTTTTTGACGCCCTTTCATTTACAACATACAGGCTAAACTATGTGCAGCGTGCCATTTAAATCTCCATAAACCAGATAAAATAGAACAGCATAGTCTCTGGAAACTCTGAGACAATTACAGGTTAGGGAAGGAAAAGACACTGGGCTCTAAAGAGTGTTATTATATCAGATAATTTGTAAAGCCTTTGTAGTGTCTGTGCAAATTCAGTTAGACATAGGATACGTAGACATGGTATGGTATGCAGGGGGGTGAAAGCAGGAAACATTAAATATGTTCTCTAGGACATGCTCAAGTATTGTGTTGAATACATGCTATTAAGGCCCTGGTTTCTGGAATGTTGTGTGTTTTTGAAAGAGTCACAGCGATACGCATGATTAAGACCGTAATGCTTCAGTAGCCGTGACCCCGCTCACCCATAAGCTCATGCAAACTTATCAAATGAATGTTTGACCTGTGGATAATTTGGCTTAATTATTTCCTGTTGTTAAAGGAAGGATGGGGAAAGGGTAGACTGGTTTTGGTCATGAAACGCTTGCGAGTGTTGCCGTTTCTCGCGTCAGAATTTTATGAACATAAATTCATGGTTGTATTGCGTCGTGTTTCACGAGAGCTTGAATTACTAACATTGAGTTTTCAGAGCATGTGTTGTGCTTTTGTCAGTTACTATACTTAAAAGTCATTAAATTGTCAAAAATAATATCAAAGATTTTTGACATGAGAGTGAAAAAAAAGCAGATTAAATTTCTGGCTGACCTTTAGAAACGTTTTGGTTTAGGTAGCCCACAGGGAAAGCCTTCACAATGACTATACTACATATGTTTTCACTTAGAATCATGAGGGCATGTACACAGTTCACTTTGAAAGAACAGGTCTTCTAATTTAGAGCGAGACAGAACCAACATGCTTCACTGTATGCAGATCAAATCTGCTGGATTTCTTCACACCATAATTCATAATACTAAAGTATTAGCAACAGTTTATTTAGTGCTGTATTTATATTTTGATATACTCTCTTAAAGGGATTTATTAGAAATCTTAAATCTGTTCGGAGGCAGAATGAAATATGGGGTTTCGGAACAGTTTTGGCAGCTGACCCTTCACTAATAAAACATACTAAGAAAATTTTGTGACAGGATATCAGTATATTTTTCAGGAATTCAAATAAACCTCCTAAGCATCATTTCCCCCCCCCCAAGTGTACGGTGCTGTAAAAATGAATCTCAACTTCATAATTCTTCATAAATCTAAAAAAAAAAAAAATCAATTCTCTCTATATAGCATCTAGAATCTAGATGCACAAAAAGGATGTGCAACATGCATACATATAATCTGCAATCAAACTAAAGTAACTGCTTTACAGGTTTCCTGCTCAGAGTGCAGACCCTGTTCCAAAACGTTGCGCTTTAAATTAATCCTGTGAATTAAACTAGTGCTGTCTGTGTCCTGACAGGCCCTGACCTCTGTTCTTAATTAGCAGGCAAGGCTTGAAGTTGAGCCTGAGCAGCTGGAATGACTCGGGCCTGGCCTCTGACCTCTTCCTGCTAAGTAGCCGTAGACTTTCACTATAGATAAATTATCAGAAAAACAGTGCTGCGTTATATCACTGACACTATGGAGCTACAATGCTGTCTCCTTAGTTATCACTTTGCACTCTTATTTTAGGCCTTGTATATAGCTGTATGGATGATTTCACTGCTTTTAAGTGTGATAGCAACCATGACTGTAGTGTACTAAACCATATAAACATCTGGTTGTTTAGATTCTGGACATTCGGAATGTTCCATTTTCATAAAGTCTATAAATCAGGCATGTTGTGTCTAAAGTTTTGGCTGTACTTTTATACTGTTCCAGTGTTATGAGTTCAGGAATACACAAAATCTATAATAGAGACATATTTTTAATAATCTTTTTAGCATCGGAACATGTTATTATCATTGGAATGTGCGTGTACTTTAAACATGACAATTAAAAAGTAAACATCTGTGAGGTAAAATATGTGAAATATGTTAATATTGCCAGCCTGTCTAAAAGAACAATCACTTTATCTTGTGGACTTGTCTATGCTGAAGGGCAGAGTGTCATTAGTGAAGGCCTGTTTTGCTTAACGGCCAGATCATTCATCATACTGAGAGAACAGTGAAAGCTCGCAGCAGAGGCCCGGTACTGAAAACGTTGCCTCTGCTCATTTGACTAATTTAATGGATGAGAGAATTTTTTTTCCCATCATCTAAATGTTTAGATTTTGAAATTTGAACGATGGCCATTTAAAGGAAGCAACTGTTAACACATCATGTGTGAGACAATGCCATGCCCCTCCGGCAGAGAATGGAGCTCTGTACCATTTTTCCAATACTTTTCCACTGCTCTTTTTTTGCAGTGGAGAGAGACAGGGATTTTTCCCACCAGAGGAGACACTATAAAGAGTTCCGTTTTGACCTAACTCAAATTCCGGATGGGGAGGCTGTAACAGCAGCAGAGTTTCGCATATATAAAGATCACAGTCATGGGAGATATGAAAACGTCACCCTAAAGGTCTCCATATACCAGGTGATCAAGGAATATCAAAACAGGTGAGTACAACATACATACATAGATACAGAACATAAATACTCACTTATGGAGTTAAAAATACTACTTAAAAAGAGTGTATTTAAGATTTTTAATGTGAATAGCTTTCTGTCTTACTGGTGAACAGGTTATATTGTTGCGTAGCTCGCCACTAGATTTAGGGCATAACGCATTTTTCTGTCTTTCTTGAGAAAGAAAGTGGATGCTCAAATTCATTCATATTCCAAGACCTTGTCTTAACAGTCATCTGGTAACACTGCCTGGACTAAATTTTCTAACCATTTGGAATTACATTTTCCATTAGTCTTTTAAGACCATGGATGCTCTGTAAAACACTTTAGGTAGGCAATCAGGCAGAAAATAAAAGGACATCCTGTTTACACTAGTGTGTGCCTGGAGTCTGTCTGGAGTCTTCTCTAGTGGTGATTAAACAGCATGTTTCAGGAAGTTTTAAAAGCGTAATTTGTCACCATTGAAATACTGACCTGTCTTTGCCCACACGTGTCCACTAATATACTGTTTCTCTGCAAATTCATAAAAGAAGTGGTGAACAACAGCAAGTAATTCATATGTTCAGTAAAATTTGAAATCAGACTATTTGTAAAATTTACCCAATGTGTAGATTCTGCTTTAATTATTTACTTATTTAATTAAATTAATTAATTATATTAAAAAACTAGAACAATTTATTGCAGTCTGTTTACCTTGCAACTATTGCACTTATTATCAGGTGTCATTATACCTAACCCAACATTATCAGTACCAATAGAGAATTGTTTTTTTGCCCTTTTTGAAGAAGATTTATTCATTTTTTTTCAAATCTCTAAATGAGTGGCAGGTTGTATCTTTTATATTTCACAAGCAGAAATAGACTGCCACAAAATTAATGTTGAATACACTGTGAATGTTTTTTGTATGAGTCAAAAATTTACATACGTCATAGGAGATTGTTTTAGAACACATAAAAGGTTAGCATTGTGCTATAAATATTATATAGTAGTATATGAGGCATTTAAAAGCCATTTTTAAAATGGTTTTGAAAAAAAACGATCGTGGACATTTATATACTTAGAAGACTGAATCATGGTAGGATAGTGAAGAATACGCAGTCATAATTAATGGGCGAGTGGAGAACAGCTCCATTCTGAAACACTACTCAAAAGTGGGTTAGAAGAAGCTGTGCTTATATACTTTATCTAATCTATCAGCTCACAGTAATTCAAGACCTGCGCCAAACTCTTCGGCTGCATACTTTTATGTTACTTTGTTTTAGGTGAAGGGGAGACCATGCGCATGTTGTGATATCGTGTTATTAGTTCGCCTTCCATTTGGACCCTGCACTGCCTCACTCTCACCATGTGCTCTGATAAAACCTAGAGATCAGAGGTTTCCATTAACAGGCCATTTGCAAGATTCCCCTATGTATGAAGTCTCGGAAGCCCATTTAGTTATCGCTTTTGATATATCCCTACCACTTTGTCAGACTACTTGTTTCCCAAACACAGCCGTCTGCTTCTAATAATGACCTCCAAGAGAGAAGAGCCACATCCATACAGAGTGCCAACTAACCTACCTGTCCCATTTACAGTCATAATGCTCTGGGGAAAAAACATATTACTTATCTTTAGTCATATATGGCCAGACCATAGACCTATACCTACCCAGCATGAATGCAATGGAGAGATATGTGACTTCTGGGATGCCGACAAGGTGGTTTAAAGGAACTGTGGCCAATAAAAAGGCCTACCACTAGTCTGCTCTGCTTTTTTGAGCAATTGGCCTCACTGCCTCAGTCTTTGTTGTGATTTTTCTTTTGATAAATGGAGTTTCACAATTCAGCACCCAGTTCTTAACATCTGAACTGAAGTAAAACCAAAAAAATGAGTGCCCTCTGGTTGCTCCTTTAAAATGTGTAAAAAAAACCCAAAATTTTATTACGATAAAGGGATTAGGTGGGGAAAACACTTCTTAGCATAACTAAACCTCTTAGATTAAGATTTTTGTATTAAAAGTAAAAATAAAAGACAAAAGAAAAGGACAGTCAAAGGAGAGCAAATGCTAAAAAAAGAAGTGTTTGTTGTATGATTAGAAGCAAAATGTGCATGTGGCATGTCTGGGCCTGTTACTGTCTCTGATCAGCTTTGTTTTGTGACTTGTCTGTTCTCATGGTGTGTGGCCCACAGACTGTTTTGGAACATCAGACAATTAGATTAACTGGAATTGCTGGTCCATGATATTGATGCCAAAATGACAAAGGAATGCCTGGAACAAATTCATATTGAAGCTTCCATTTGGAAGTGGTTATTGGATAATTCAGGCCTTTTTTGACCAAACTTTATAAGACCTATTCTCACAGCTGTACTCTGAATTTGTTACCTAGGGATGCAGAGACATTTTTGCTTGATTCAAAGAAAATCCGTGCCTCAGACGGAGGATGGCTGGTGTTTGACATCACAGCCACCAGTAACCACTGGGTGCTTAACCCGCAGCAGAACATGGGCCTTCAGCTCTGTGTAGAGACCATGGACGGTAAGGAAATGACAAAGATGTCATTTGTAGCTAATCTAAATAGTTGGTTTGTCAGTCAGTACTCATCTACATAGTGTGATAATTTCTATAAAAAATTCCAATAATGGATGGAAAAATCACAAAGCGCAAGCTCCTGGGATAAGAAAATTTCATTTCTGGACTATTCATTATTAATTTAGAGGTTAGTAGGTTTGTCAACCAGTAAAACGAAAGAGAAAACCTGTCCCATATTTAAAGCCATGTTTAAACTTCACATGTTTTATGCACTTCACAGTTGTGTGATGCACCTCCACACTGTAACTTTACTGCACGGTTCACATGCTGGATTACACACATCGGCCAAGGCACAACTTGGCCGACACTCGAACTGTTTTTATGGGGCAGATTAATTAGCGTACCCAGATAGATTTGTTTTTTTAGAATCACAAACAAGCATGTTTGAAGAAACATGAAAATAAAGCTTGGCACAAAGCCATAATACAATTCTCCTGCGTAGTATGCACAGGCAGCTTGTAGTTAAACATGTCAAGAGACACTAACCAGAATCAGGTACTATTTTTATCTGTGAGGAAAGAACCAAATTTCCTAGCTGAAATGTTGGCCAGTGACTTGCTGACTTTTTTTGAGGGCCCAAACACAGTGTGCTACATAGGAAACTTTGTTAGAAGAAGATAATACTCGTATGCTCAAACTAGTCTGTGTTAATTCACTTAACTTGTTACAGTAATGACCACTTTTAAACCCAGTCAGTTTCCAAGCAACCAAAACAGGGGAATTGTCAGGCCCATTAAAGCTTTCACTTGCCATGTGTGTTAGCTAATAAATTTGATTTGTTTTCCCCAGAATACGTTTTGGTTATAAATCAGAGTTTGGAGTTATTTTTTTCTTTACAGTGCTGGGATTTGAGATTAGACTGCGTTAGTGTACATCAAGTAATGATGTCTGTTGTGAGCATATTTTTTAAATTGGATTATTCAGTCGTTAATTTATGTTAACTGTATAGTAGTATATTTTTCCTCAAACAAAAATGAAATTTTTTTTTTGCATATAGATAAAAATAGTGTTCTGTTGTCATTAATCATTTAATCATGCTCCTGGCTTAATGGTGCATGGCACAAAGCCATAGTTTACCAGACATCTAACGCAGCTTATTTATATTTCTAGTCAAATTAAGCTACATAAATACATAAATTTATGCATTGCAGTCTATACTTCTATAAATTTCAAGGGTTCCTGGTTATTTAAGTATAGATAAAGATACGTTTATTGTTTGACAATATGTTAACCGTGCCTATGCTGCTGAAAAAACAAACCCCCTTTGACATTTTTAAATGTGTTCACCTTTTAAATTGATAGGTCGAAGCATCAACATGAAATCTGCCGGGATCATTGGCAGGAATGGGCCGCAATCCAAGCAGCCTTTTCTTGTGGCATTTTTCAAAGCCAGCGAAGTGTTGCTGCGCTCTGTAAGGGCCACAGGGGGGAAGAGGAAGAATCCTAGCAGAAACAAAGGCAGAACCCAACCGAAAACCTCACAGGCTTCAAGGATTGGAGGTATAACATAAGAGGAAACCTGCATACAGGCAATGCATTCGACTTTGAATATGGATTAAACATCACATACTTCTGTAAATCCTTAGGTAGGATTTACCTTAACAAGTCTTGCTTAACTTCATAATTTGGGGGAATACCTTCAGGCAGCTGGACCTAGAGAAGTGCTCATGAGGGTTGGCCATTGAGCCCACCCATGCAGGAGTAGACTAAACAACAGTAAATGACTATGCTAGCGTTTGAACACTGATGGTGGGTTTTGGTTGCCTTTATCTAGATCAAAATCTCAGCGAACAGAAGCAGGCCTGCAAGAAGCATGAGCTTTATGTCAGCTTCCGTGAATTGGGATGGCAGGTATGAGGCATAAAACCATGATGAACACAAATTTGTAATATTCTAAGATTGTTAATGATTTTCTCTCTTAAGGTAACATGTCCTTCTTGTCTACATTTCTGTCCCTCCCCCTTTGCTTTTTCAAGGACTGGATAATTGCCCCCGAGGGCTATGCGGCATTTTACTGTGATGGAGAATGCTCATTTCCACTCAATGCACATATGAATGCAACAAATCATGCAATTGTGCAAACTCTGGTAAATGCAAAGTTATATATATTAAGGGAATGCAGTGTGTGTCATAATTACACAGTGAAGCCTGATATCATTTCTATTTAATGATGTTTTTTGCAAAAACTGATTTAATTTTGTTGGTCTTTCTTCCGTTCAGGTCCATCTCATGTTTCCTGATAATGTGCCAAAACCTTGCTGTGCACCAACCAAGCTGAATGCAATATCTGTGCTATACTTTGATGACAGCTCAAATGTAATTCTGAAAAAATATCGCAATATGGTAGTCAGGTCTTGCGGGTGCCACTGAATTCCATGTGTTCGGAGGCTTGTTTTTTGAACACACATCAGCCCTTGTTTTGTAATACACTCTCAGTGGGGTTTATAAATATTTTTAACTTGCCACTTCTATATTGCTGGAATACAATACATACCAGATAGATAGTTTTGAGATTTACAGTGATGTACAGTGTTATGTATATATTAGCTCATGAATGTGCTTATTTATTTGGCTTTATTTTGAAATAACAGAAAACACATTGAACATTTACCACTTGCAAATAATAAATGCTATTTCCTGAATACCTATTTGAGGCCAGTCAAGTAAGCAGCTGTTATTGCCCCTTTGATCATTATCAATATTTCTGGTGATTTTTAAATGCAGATGTTTTGTTTTCTCTCAGACTTTACGTACATTTACATTAGTAATTTGAATAATATATATATATATATATATATATTATTATTTTTTTTTTTTTGCAAATTATTCCATTTATTGTATTAGGACAATGTTAATGTGTTATTAAATATGTTTCCAAAAATGTTTTGTCTTAATTCTGCATGATCAGCTTTACAGCAGGTAGCAAAACATTTTCCTACAAAGTCTTATGCACTTATAAATGACATTTGTGCTACCGTGAATAATAATTTACCTTAGATAACTTGAGCTTTCCAAAAACTGCACTACCACTACTTTCAAGCTAGTGTCTTATGCTACACTTACATCAAACTCACATTAATTACTTTCTGTCCGTATCTGTATGACTGTTAAACTATAATTATCCAAATCCAACTATCTGCCGTCACCCAGAGGAGGATAGTTTTCTTTCAAGATTTATTTTTATGCACAGGAAGTTTTTCACTCATCAAATCTTTAGACCCAGATTTCCGAAAAACTGCTTTGTGGTGAAATATTTTGGAATACATATAAGATCTACGGTTTTGGTGTCATCAGCCACCCAATTTTCCTACAATTGTAGGAAATTCTTGTCAACTGCACGACTAACTGCTTGACTACACCAACCATTTTGAAACCATTTGAATTAAACCTTTATAAAAAAGCATATCTCTAATAAATCATACTGAATTATATCAATATATTATACGTAAAAGCATATTTTTTTCTCTGACAATTTTGGGATTTTAAGATATTGAGCCAGTAACAAAGCAATATTTAAAACAATTTTCCACAATATCTAAAACAGCACAGATACTGTAAATTCAATAGAATTAAAATAACATTTCGATTTTTATGTACTGCTTGGTAATACGAGCAGTACAAGCAAAATTGAGTTTTAGCCTGTTACAGTCAGATAGAAGCTTATAATTCCAAGGTTTTGAAATATTATACAATCATTAAGGAATGAACAATCATATTGTCAGTTTCTATATTTTGAATTGAACTAAAGCTTGTACATTTGTGAAATGGAACCACAATTAAAACTCCCTTTCAAACTCTGAAAGGAAAGTTTCCTCAATGCCAAGTTCAACATATGATGATGTCTTGAACATGGCTGCTCACAGTGCCAACAATACATAAAATACTACTTTACTTCACTATTTTAAGTTTATAGTACTGTTTACGTTATAGAAATCGACATAGACACATTATTGGTTATATCTATAACAATGGCCACAGAGTGTGCCGTTTTTCACAAATAGATGCATCATTAACTCATTAACTCAGTGTTAGCTCGCTAGTTTGATGGTGGCCATGTTTTATTCCACTTTGAACACAGCAAGCTCAAAAATTATGTTATTCCTAGTTCGGACTTTTCTGATTTAAGTCGAATGCAGCATTATTCCCACCAATTATCTTCACATCTAGTGAGCATGTGCAAATATACCTTTTTCAAGCATTGGCTTGGCTTCAAACCAAATAGATTACAATAGATTATATTTTAATATATGTATACACTATCAATATGTTCACCCACTTTAAATAGAGGAATATCTTCTAAGATATATTTGCCATTGATGTGTGTTTTTACTTCGCACTGTCAAAGCTGAATGACTGAATTACACTTAATTAAAAGCAGCCGTGCAGCCAAACAGATGTTATGTAGGCTGTATATAAAAACAAGTGTTGACATGGGATGACTAGAAGAGGCCACCTGCTAACTTAACTTATGGCAGTGCAGATGATTTGCATTCCTGTGGCCTGCTGCCCTGCATGATTACTGCTGCCACTTCACAATTCCATCTACTGTTTAATATTGTGGGATTCTTTCCAGTTCTGGTAAATGTCTTCCTTTCTGCCTAGATGAATGCACTCCTATTTTATGGGATTTTCTGCCAGAGGGCACAAAGCTATGTGGCTGCTAGAATGGGTATGCGGGAACGGTTACCATTCTGAACATGAATTAATGTATCATCTGATATGCTATATAACATGCGCACACGTCCGACTAGGGAAACTCTAGAGTGAGTCAGAGTTGGTCTGACGCTCATTTCATCTTCTTTCTGTCACATTCAGGCTCAAATGGCATCTTCTCTAAACAGCTGTTAAACTTCCCAGAAACATAAATGAGAAGTAATATTTTGATTTGAGGTTTCTTAAGCCATAACACCAAGGGACATTGACTGCTAGATTACAAATGTCAGCTATGTGTTCCTGTAAATCATGGTTTTACCTTGAATTGAGGCCCTGTTTCTGCTCTTTGTGCTTTATGAACTTGACGTCCTTCAAGTTCATATGTATATTATACTGTGTCAGTTGCCAGAACGTTTCTTTTTTGCCGTGTAACCACAATGTGACTATAAAAACTAACAGGCTCACAATGAAGCCATGAACTACCACAAACAGCTTCCAGCTGACATCCGTTCATATAGGTATAGAACTATACATAATCAGTTAACTCAATGAAAGGAATAGGAATCATGTTTTGTGGATAATGTGGATAAAATAATGATAACTACTGTACTGTAACTACTGAATCATTTTGGCTTATTCTTTTTTCGTTCTACGAAATCGTTTTGGTTTATTATGCTAAAATGTACCTGCTAAAAATCCACTTGACTTGACTATTGCCATTTCCATTTATGAAACTGGACTCCTGTCACTGCATATATTTATTTGTATGTCCCCTCTTTATTGTTTCTTTTCTTTTCTTTTTTTTTTACTTGACTTGATAGTTTATTTTTCTAGTGTCAACTTACAGTCAGTCCACAAGGCTGCTGAAACTTTATCTAATCAAAACATTTTGCAGTTTGTCTTATTCATCTTTCCACATATGGTTATTCCTATTTGTGTGCCGAGGGTGGGCTGTATATCCTTTCATTATGTTCAATCAGAATCCTGTGAATGGATCCAACCATCTGGGACACATATTACATGCTAAATGGGACAGGACGAAGTACAGAACACCAAACAAAAAGACTGTCATTGCCATCCAAATTGCGTGTGTGTGTGTATATAGCCTTCACTGAGAGCACACATTTCTATGGAAATGGGGAAAGACCCCGTATCCTCAACCTTGCTCAGACTGCATTATAGACACTCTTTACACCATGGCATCAAGTAGTGATGCTTTTTCCACTCAGATTACTGAGAGTAAAGGTATTTTGAGGCAATCTCTCAAGACTGTGTTCCATTACAGCTTAATCTTTTGTTCCTTCTTTAAATAAAACAGTCCATGTGTCAATGTCTTATTTGCAATGCACACTGAATGCAAAAACAAGGCTCTATTCAAGGAGGTAGGCAGACAGAAAATACCTCACATCCCATTTGAAAGAGGTTTTCAGCATTGTTTACTTTTTTTGTGCCATACTCATATGGTTCTTTACATACTTGGGCTTAGAAGGGACTTTCCATTCAGTTTCCATGTCCAACATTTACTGAAGGCTTATACAAACTGGAATCTCTTACTTCTTATGAAGACACCTTGTGCTCTTGGTTTGTTTCACAAAAAAATTTATTGTCATCCTTTTTTGACTTGACATCATAACTGATTTAACTCATTTCTAAAAGCTTTCTGTCCTGGATTTTAGAAATCCTTTGAACACTTACAAATTCTCATCAAATCATTATTTTACTGTCACTTTATGTTGAAATTTTTTTAAATATACTATTAGATAACACTCTATTTGGAGAGTCCATCCTAGGGGTGGGCAACCAGAGCCATGGATGGCTGGTGTGGGTGCAGGTTTTTGGGATGACCTTTCTATCAGCAATCAAAAAAGACTCTTCCCACGGCTCTAAACAGCTTTATTATTGACTGTTTGAGAAGTCATCCCAAAAACCTGCACCCACACCGGCCCTCCATAGCTTCATGGCTTGAACACACTCATACTGACAAAAACAAACAAAACAAACAAAAATACTGTTTGCCTTTACTCTCCATTGTACACCCCATAGTACACGCTAATGATTTATTATCCCATAATGCAGTGTTAGTGGTGTATTAGAACTTTACCAATGACACTCTGCTGCTCTTGTTTTATGTGTTGAATCTATTTTATTTTCCCATAATTGTAACATAAACTTCATAGGAATTGACTGAAATAGCACTTTCTATACAATTTGATCATTATTTATTTTCATCAATAAATCATACAAACCTGTCATGATTGTGTAACTTCCATTTATGTAGGAAACTTGTCTGTACAGTGTCTGCACATACGCTGTTTCTTTGCTTTCTCACTGCCTCATGTCAGGTTATTATTGAGCTGTGTTGTAATCACAGGTGCCCCAACTTTATCCATCCATTAGGTTGAATTGACATGGTTATACAGTACATTTAGATGTTATTTTCTTGATAAATGAAGCACATTATTGTGCCTGTTGCATGTGTAGAATGTTTGCAGTGTGGACTGAAGAGACTGTTGCAAAATGCCACCTCCCCAACAATAGTTACAACTAGTCTCCTTCTGTACAAGTGGAGAATTTCCATCTGCTTGTTTCCTTTCTGAGTATCATTCAGAAATTCATCACCTTCTGAGTTTGACCTTACATGGATGGCCTATAAAATGTTCCCACTATGTAATACTTGTAATACTTTCTGTGAATACAGCTGATTATTCATTATCCTTCCTCCAAAACTACATATTTGAATGGTAGAAATGGACACCTTTGGTTGGTAGTGGTCTTAAGGCAAATTGAGGAGCTGTTAAAAGCAATGCAACAGTGCAATGAAGTGTAGAACAGATCTTAGTACAGTTTCCTGATGTAGACTCGGTGGCTGCTACTCGTTCTCTAAACTTCAGAACACCAGGGAAGAGAATGCCGAAAGACTGCCATCAAAACATTCTTATGATCAGGGCACAATTCAGCAGTGCGGCTCAGCTGCAGTGACTGTGCTATAGGACTGAACCTGGATTGTTGATCCAAAATTTTAACTATTTCATGGCATAGTCACCCAAATGAGGATGAATTTCATTTAATAGCTCTTATGTGCTTTCAAGAGCACAGTAAACACTGGCAGATGCAGAAGTACTAATTAGTGGTATAGGCAGAGGAATATCTGGGTGTAAATCCATGCTGCATGCAGCTGAATATAAAAGAGCTACCACACTAGTTCGGAAAGTGTGCGTCGCTATGGTGGCTGTGTTGCTAACGAGAGTTCATTTCAATAAGTTTGTAACCCCTCCATTGGTTTTGAAATGTGCCTAAACCCTTGAAAGATTAGCTACAGTGTGGACAGTCCCAACAGCATGTGATGAGATAGACAAAGTTCCTGACCTCATGTGCTGTAAGCCTTTTTGATGGAAAACAGACATTTCAATTAAGGATTCAGCCATGAAATCTTGTTTCTTTGTTAGGCTGGGATGCTGGTATTTGCAACTGCAGTAGTGAAAACTGGGAATGTTGCACCACAGGTGTTGGGACACAATTCAGAGAATGTTGATCACTTCAAAAAAAACAAAAGCTCTTGGTGTGTCTTGTGGAATACCAAAAAGGATTATACTTGAATGCAGGTAAACAGATGCCTTCTCCCATTAAATGCTGTTCAAAGCACAATATGGCTACCTCTTGGGTAATTAGTGTCAGCACTTATTGGAAATAGGCAAAATAGAGTGTAATATGAAAAATAGGATGCATTAAAAACCTTATGCATTATGCCTTTGATACTCAGCCTTTGCTAACTTTAAATGAAACTACCCAGTGGTCCAGAATTTAAGGAAAGGAAATGGAAGGTTATCTAGGTACCCTTGGTTCTATGATTTAGTGAAGGCATACACGACCAGCTAGGGAACCTCTGTTTGTAAAAATAGCCATAAGATCAGAGTGATCTACTGGGAATTTTTATAGGCTGCACATTTAGGATTATAGGCAGGTCATGGTTTGTGATTATGTAGTAACTCTGAATGACCAGCAGTAAAAGACCTTGATATGATTATTGACTCCAGTCTCTCATCTGAAGCTAATGTTATTTGGATAGATAAGAAATATAATGTCACTACAAGATGCAGAAAAACGAGTTAATGCTTTTGTCACTCCTAGGTTGAAAAATGGTCATGCCTTGCAGTATGGATATCCTGCTGTCTGTACTTACTTAAACAAGTTTAAATGATTCCAGAATGCAGCAGCTAGAGTCCTTACTGGAACCAGAAGATCTTAGTTACACTGCATTGGCTCCCAGTAAAATATCACATTGATTATAAAATACTACTAATTATTTATAAAGCACTGAATGGTCTCACACCGCAATACCTGATTGAACTTTTTTACTTTTATTTTTATGATTGCCCCTGCCCGCTTTGATTAAAAGGTGTAGGCTTTTGGTTGGTAACTAGAATAAAGGCAACTACAACCAGAGTGAGAGCTTTTTCTTTCAAAGCCACACAGTTATACAGCAGCCCTCCAATTAGTATTTGGGACTTAGACACAGTCTGAGTCTTTAATTATAGGCTGAAAATCTGTTTAGTCAAGCCTTTTGTTAATAGATTTTTCTGGTAAAGGCACAGATCTGCAGGGTCCATGGGCATAGGGTGTTTTGTTTGCATGCTGGGAGGTTTGGATGCTGTCATCACCCACTCTCATGCATTCACTCAGGTTTGTTGATGGTGGAGTGGCTGGCTGCTTTATGTTTTCTTGTGCCCTCATGCCTGTGTTACCTCTGGCTCTCCCTTTCAGCTATGCTGTCATAGCTAGTCTTGCCAGTCCCTATTTGCACTCTGCATACAATGTTGTTGTTCAGTCCTTTAGTCAAGTCTGACTCTTTGTGACCTCATGGACTTTCCTTCTATTGATCACTGCCTCTCTGAGCCTCTTCAGATTCAGCACACAATGTACATCCTCTTTAAGCATGACTGGATAAGGGAATACCTAATACTCTCTGGCCCTGCATAGATAACCTAAAGTTTGTCATAAAGTTGCTTTGGCTGGTATCACACTTAAAGATCATTGTGAATATTCTCACTTGGGTAGAAAGATTGCACTTGCTAAAACCTATGCTCAAGTCTCATTCATTGTACAAACAATAACATGGATATCACCAAAACTCTACTGAAATCAACAAAGATCCTGATGCTTATACTGAAGATCTTTCCAACACACTTGACACTATATAGTATAAACTGTAAAAGAGTAATATGAATTATATTATTACTACCTGGTATTACCCGGAAGAAGATGGGTTCACTTTTAAGTCTGGTTCCCCTTAAGGTTTCTTCTTCATGTCATCTCATGGAGTTTTAACTTGCCACTGTCAACTCTTACTTGATCATTTGGGATAAATCTATATGCATTTATTCATAAAGCTGCTTTGTGACAATGTTCATTGTTAAAAGCACTATATAAATATAATTAAATTTAACTAAATTCTGACATCTTCTTAGATCTCCCTTCAAATCAAAACCTCTTTAGATGTAATTCTAACCTTAAAATCTTACCTACAACTCAGTAAATGAACCTTAACTCTCAATATTTCTGTTCTCCATTGAAAATTAATATTACACATTCATTCACAAGCAATTTGTAAGAGATCAGGTAAAACACTAGTAAGCAGCACTTTTTGCCCAAATGTCAAATTGTTCTAGGGTGAACTCAGGTTGTTGGCCTGTTAATTTGTATTAGGTCCAATTGCCCCTGCAACAAATCATGTTTTTCAGGTATTTTTCACTGTCATATTACAATTTGTTTGAATTGTTTTTAAAAATTCACCAATTTTCTATGTGATTATTTAAATAAATTAAATGATTTAGTTTCAAAAGATAGCAACGTCTGAAGTCTGCTGTAACAATCAAAGCAGTACACTGTTTAGACAACCCAGGGTAAGAGAACTTGACACCACAGTCAGACAGTGACAAAAATGTTTTGCAAATCAAATAACTTTACAACTCTTTCTGCACAGCTTTGGCTTTGTTCTGTTCAAGGCCAAAAGCTCAGCTCACTTCACAGAGAGAGAGAGAGAGAAATAGATCTCATAAATATATATAGGACAACAGTCAGGTGTGCCACCTTAGTCATTAACGCTCTGCTTTGTCCCTCACCACCTCCATTCTAATGAAGAGTTACTCTAAATCACACCTCCACCTGCTACACCTGCAAAGCACAAAAAACTTCATGATTAAGCAGAATAAACTTATTTTGTAATCAGACCTTGAATCTATTAGTTTTACTTTAAAGAGAAGAACTGTGGTCATATGGAGGGACAAAAATAGCTTTAATCTATTTTCAGGATATATCCAATGATGTTGCTTTGATGCCCATTTAAAACCTATTTTGCATAAAGAGTATTTATCTGTTACATTCTAAAGATGAGAAAGGGGACGGTCACACTCTTTTACTGACTCCCTTTTGTACTACAAATGAAACAGCCACAGTAGGAGCAACAAATACTACATACATATTATATATTACAAATGAATTTCTCTCATGCAAATAATAGATTCCTTATCACAAAGTTAGCAGGAATGATCGCATGTTGTGCAGCCTTAATCGGCCTTGTTCAATAAGAAATTAAAGTCTAAATTAAGGTCTGTCAGAAATCTGTCTAATTAAAGATAGACTTTAAACCTGAAGTTCCACTGATTTCGATGAAATGTCCGTAACCATGACTAGGCTGCAAAAAGAACTTCAAAACCTAGACAAAGCCCTCAGACCCCCCCCACTCACCTGCACTGTGTTGTGTAACATTACCCAGGTTGGCCTGGAGGCGATGGCTCACCTCTTTGAAGTAAACCTCAACAGCTGGTGTTTGTCAAGACGAATGTCCATGTTTTGTCCTTTAAGCTGCTGAGAAAAGGGAACGCTAAACGGTTGGGTAGGGACCTAAATCTGATGCGTCTGCTCCAGCTGGGGGCAATTTTGAATCATATTCCCTACCGCAAATTACTTCTGCATAGCATTGCAGTTGATCACTGAGTTGAAACTACACTTTAAACTATATCATCAAGGTCTGAGCAAGAAGGAAATTAAATTAAACAACTCTGAGGCACATATGAAGAAATTCTGTAAAGCAAAAAAATATTTGATATAAATATAATAACTAAACAGTAAAATCAAATCAGTATTTGTTTGAGGTTTGTTCTCCAAACGCCTTGGAGAACATTCTACAGTTCTTAGATGTTGCTTGTCTTACTTGCTTCTGTCTCTGCAGGTCCCAGACAGCCTGAATATGTATATATATTATCTAAAAGGCAGACTATTATTTCATATATTTTTCGTACAATTCCATACAAAAATTCTCTGTAAGTTTTCATTTTTATAAAATTGTTTGGGAAAGTAAAATTCTATCGTTTCTACTTTTACACTAGTACAGTAGTCTTAACATAAAGATCTAAGATAATCATTTTGTTGTATAATGAATGACTCATTCAAAAGCATTACAGAACAGTCCTTCAATGCTGAACTAGAGGTTGGTTCTCACAGTAAACACTGGCATCTTATTGAGCAGAATCTCAGCACAAGGGCTTCCTTAAACACCCTCTATTGTTAACACCTGGGCTCAGAAGAAAGGCCCATTCACAAGTAAATTGTGGCCTTGCTTTACAGAGAGATTTTATAACAGAGCACAGTTGACATTGGCAGGAGTGGCATGGCTGACTATGAAAACCCTGCAGCCCACTCTATTCGCAGGAGATCAATCAAGGAGGCGTGTTTCCCTGAAGCTGCAGATTTCCACTGAAGGTGGGGAGGAAGGGGGCTGCAAAATAAGCCGCTTGTGGTTTGAGCTTATTCTAGACCAGAGGATCCCCAGAAAGTCCAGTGCCTCCCTTTGACTGCACATAGAGCTCCTTGTAACACTGTCAGCCTCAAACAGTGACAAAAGTTCTAAGACTAAGGCCTGTGAACACCTTCATTCCCCCCTTACTCCCCCATCCTCTCACTACCCTGATGCATCTTCTTTTGCAGTCATTCCATGTCTTGTCATAATGAGACACGGATTTAATATAATCACACAACGGGGCTCTGTGACATTATTGTATGACTTGGTTCTTTAAGCTGTGGGAGTTACTGCATAATTTTGCAACAGGTGTTCAATGAATCTGGAGCAAGCTGTGCTAACCATCCAGCAAGATAGTTAGAATGGGTAACATCCATGCTACAATGAAGCACTGCATAAGCTATGGTAATCTCACTGGCAATTCTCCCTGGATGCCACGACTCCTGCAGGAGAAGGTGGGGTTTTCATTTCTGTGTGTGTTTCCATTGAATGATTTATACATGACTCAAAGGCAAACAGTGGCACAGAAAGATCTAGTGTTAGCAACATGCTGCCATCTTTTTAACATATAAAATAAACTACATCTAAAATGTGCAATATAGTATGTAATATATGAAATATTAGTATAAATGCATTATTAACAAGAAGATTAAACATTGGTTGGTAACCTCTGTAAGCTGTTAGTGTAGAGCTTAAAAAGACCAGTCTGAAAAAGACCAGTCTGGGATGTTATATAAGAACAAAGTGTCCAGCTGTAAAATCCCTGAAGCTATTTGGGATTACGTGCCTTAGCTATTGACAGTACAACTTACAACAGTGAAATAGTGCGGCTTATATATTCCATGCACTTTCTTCTAGGCTTCTTCAATTCCAGCGGCAGACATATGAAATTAAATTTGGGATTTTCTTTTAGCAGGAAACTGTACATCATACTATGACGGGAAGTGAGATGAGGACATGGATCTCTTGAATCAAAGCATAAAGTCCTATGCATTATTTAAGAGGGAACATAACACAGAAGATACCTGTTAATTTTTTTCACCCAGAGAATCTGGGATTGATGTGTAGTGCATGCTCAGTGTTATTTAATTTTCAGTCACCTGAAGCGCCCGTATTTACAGACTTGGTTTAAAGGACCAAGAGAGGTTTTTCTCAAAGTATCCTGGAAACAATATGCTTACAGTGACAGCTTACAGTAAACAACAAACTTAAAGTGATACCATGTGAAAAGAATTGGAATTAAAATAATCATTATAATCTCCATTACAAGACACTTTTAACTTCTGCTTTTATGGTTAGGCAATTTTACATTATTCTAATAATAATAATTATTATTATTATTGCTATTTTTATTATACTCACTATTTTTTAATTACTACTACTACTAATACTAATAATAATAATAATTATTATTATTATTCACACTCATTTTGATGTTTTAAATCATTTCTTCTATGATGCATTTCTAGCTGTTGGGTTGGCTAAACCTATTTTCCCCCCAAAATCCTTTATATTTTTCATATTGTTTGTCGCCTCTTGTACTATTGATTTGATGACAAACCAACCGTGCAATATCTAGAAAACAAGCAGGTGCAGCCATATTGCTCATGTGTTATTTGTTTATTAAAGTATGAATCAGGCATGTCTTTATCATTCCCGTATACATTATGACTTAAGAGGAAAAAGTGATTGTGATAGGATGAATGATCTTTGAGTTGACATGCAGTCATACTGGCTATGTTTCATTCGTTTTTGATGCTTTGTCCATTTTGAATTATGGACAAAGTCATGTTGGCCTGCTAAGACATTGCTTGCTAATTTAGAGTTAATTAGAGTTAACAGAATTTACAAAGTATAAGAACCCAATATGACCTTTGGTTACACTTATATTTTATCCGCAGCTTTATCTGATGTTTTTGTTTTTTTGTAGTGGGGGGTGGGGTTTAAAGGAAATGTCAGATGCCTTTTGACTGCCACAATGCCTTCTGAAAATATTTTGCTATTGAAGTCTACAGTTACATTAACTAAATCCCTCCTTTCTCCTAACATGAACTGATAAGTGAAAAATGGCCTTTAAGTCAGCAACAGGGATTCTTCAAAGGACTTAAAGCACAATTTTGTGGGAATCTTGAGGGTGTAAATGCAGGTGTGTAGTTAAACATGTGGCCATTGGGCATCTCAAGCCTAGCGTTAATTTGAACATATAAAGCAAACATCAAATTTTTTGTGTCTTTGTTTATTTCCCAGAAAATGGTGCAGAAGTAAAACAAAACAAAACGAAACAAAAAAACAGCTGAGAGATATGCTCTCCCAGATGAGCTTAGTGTCCTCAAAGTGGATTGTGCAGGTAATAACCCAGCACTGGGAGGGTGTGCATTTAATGCGCTGAGTGATTTACTAAGGACTCATTGTCCTCCACAAAAAGGACTGAGAACAACCTGTGCTCTGAGTTATTCCAGCTATGCCCGTAGACCTACCGATTCAGTAGGAGTTTGGTTTGTATCATAGCATTTTGCTAAACAAGACAGCATTACAAAATGTCCTCAATCCTCAACTGTGTGCATCTTGTTTGTAATTTTCTTTATTCACATTTTGCTGGTGCATAGATCACAGTTATTGCTCCTGGACTGAAATGAAAAAACCAATAATCCATGAGCATTTTTTTTTTTCACAATAAAATGATGAAAATGACATACAGCAAAACCCTGCCTGAAATGGCTCCCTCACTCAATGTCACCACTTACTGCATAGACCACTCAGGAAGGTATACCAGGACACCAAATTCAAACAAGACACATCTACACAATCTGATGTCGTTAAATAATATGCAAACTTATGTCATTTAAATATGCTATTTTCTGAATCAACAACCACCTGATGGGCTTAGCAGTCATTAAGCTTGCATTATAAAGTTGACTGCTTTGCTGTCCAATGTTAGCAGGTCTGTGTGACAAAAGTAGACCAGTGGTCTATAAAATTACCTCCAAAACCAACCCAAAACCAAAACTCAAAATATCATATACACTGCTTTTAAGTAACTAAGATTATTATTTTAAGTAATATTATACATTTACCAAAGCACTTAAAACCCAGTTTCCATAAATAGGATTAGATTTGGATTATAGGATTTGGACCTAGATTACTTATTTTCCTTGAATTGGAATATACTTTAATTTATAGATATAAGTAATCTAATGCATGCAAAACACACACACACACACACACACACACACACACACACACACACACACACACACACACACACACACACACAC
>JAQQZR010000038.1:22470230-22510434 GCA_030068235.1 Notoglanidium macrostoma | reverse complement strand
GGATTGGCTCCAGCTTCCCTGCGACCCAGATGGATAAAGCGGTATAGATAATGGATGGATGGATGGATGGATGGATGTATTTGGCCGGTGAGTGTGATCCCCAACCAGCCACATCATGCTGGCTAGGGTGATATGAATACATTACACCTGCTATTTTGCCATTACTTTGCATACTTCGCGCATTGCCACAGGACTTGAGGTTGAGTGGTATAGGCTTGAAGTCATGACGTGGGCTTGACTTGAATTAAAGTGAAGGACAACCGTGCAAATTATCAGCCCCACTCTTGCATCCTGGCCTATCCAGTGGCGAGACAGAGTCAAAACAGTGAGCAGTGTCCTACATGTCTCACTGTGCCCTGGTTGTGCTCCATGAAGCTTTGCTGGGTTGGACTACCAGAATGCTGGTCTCCACTGTATATTCTGCTGGATTCAGTCTTTACGTGCAAAGGTAGACAAGCCCTGACTCACCAAGGGTGTCAGACCCGTCGGCAACCCTCACCTGGTTTTGCAGGCCAGTTTAAGCTGTTGCTTTGAGTGAGGCCGGTATTGCAAGCAAACAGCTACATGGAGCTACAGGAGAGAATTGAGTTAGATGTAGGACCTCTCCCATACACCCCAATCCAGACAGAGAAATTAAAGTTACAGATTCTGGTTACAGAGGACCTGCCTTGAAAAACTCACTTTTTTAGTGTTAGTACACATACATTTGGGTATTCAGAGTGCCTACCAATCCACAAACTCTGAAATAAGACAACCCAGTAATATCTCTTGGTCTGCCTATTTCAGGAAACATGTGCTACAGCAAACTGTTCAGAACTCATTGGGATTATACCATCCCCTCATCCCTTCTTCTAGCCTTGACAGCATTGGTTTAATGTGTACCAGCTCAGGAAACTTACAGACCAATTGCATTCATTGTAATTGATTGATATTGCTTTAATTGTAACTAATTGATAGGTGTGCCTTTAAATCTAAATATGCAAATATTAATATTCTTGTACACAAGAAACAAATATTCCCCAAAATATATACATATATTAATTTCTTAGCTTGTGCAATTTGTCACGTCACAGGCTAAGCTACCTAGCCAAGATAAAACAAACTAGCAACAGATTGCTGCCTGAACTGAGGCAGTTGCCTATTAATCCAATAATATGGTCAATTCAGATAATGTAGCCTAGCAAACCACATTTGTCAAACTACATGTTTTATGTAAATTTAGCAACATGGAAAAACGTTAAAGATAGCTGACCAGCTAATGTTACCCGAGGACTTTGGTCATGCAAGATAACTAAGGTAAAGAGAAATCTGTAACAATATTTAGCACAGCTTTTGATATTAGATTTATACGGTTTGCGGACTGGTCCCAGTACGGCCCCAAAACATCCCACAGTCATCGACATATCTTATTTAAAAACAACAAGATTAAAAAATCACAGCAAGTCTCCTTTAATTTACTTCATGACCTCACATTCATTTTACACTTTAACACATGTTTAATTGATGTCAAAGAACAATGACAGAATTTTAAGGCTCTGATGTCTACCTATGATGTTTAATACTAACAATGAACTCCATGACTCTATAACACTGTCTACAGCTAATTCAGTGCGTACACTGAATATCGATGATCCTACAATTGCTATTTAGATTTTTGGCTTACAGCTAATTGAAATGTTGACAGTTTGGAGTTCCTGCCAGTCTCTGGTATTTGGCCCTATTATGCAGCTACTCTTCCTGACTCTGCACTCTTACCTTTTTTTCACAAGACCCATGGCTTCTGGCTATGCTAACTCCTTACTTTTAATTAGCAGTTAAAAGATTGGCATGGCAAATTATTGTACCATCTGCCTTGTACTATGCTGAGTCAGAAAGGTCTGTGCAATGAACAGTGCATGGATTCTACCTCCACTTCCTGCCTAACACAAACCGTGATTATGGCTCAGTCAGACAAACTCTTGCTCTAAAACAAGACATTAAAAAAGTTTGCAATTAGGATTGAATTGTTCTCTGAAGCAATGGGTGCTCACTTTGTTGTTTATTCCCACTTGTGTGCCCTGAAGGACTCTGAAGGCAGCTTTTTTCTTAAAATACTGATGCTTCATCTACAGCAGGAGAGTAACGCTAATTTTCACTATTCCCCTTCATTGTTTTCACCGTCACCACCACCTCCTCCTCTCCCCACTTTCAACATCTGGCTTTTCTTACTAAAGCTGGAAAACGTATTGAAAATTCTTCAGACAGTTGAACAGGATATGTGGAAAACATTCTAATAGTTTAATCTGCAGTGTGAAAACAATTAAATAGGCTTCTGTAACAACAAGCCCAGTCTCTGTAGGCGGTGTAGCACCTGACTATTTAACTCAGGTGCACTTTTCTCTGGTTATTCATGCTTCAACTAATAGAAAAATAGCCCAAATTTCTATTGCCCCGTATTATGTAGATCACACAAGAGAATAGTGCAAACCATAAAAAGATTTATTTTAAGCTGTAATAATATTTAAATACCCCAACTCCAAGAAAACGTGTAAAATCTTGCCCTCAGTCAGTGTTGCATTTAAATTCAGTGGTGAAACGAGCATTTCCCATCATACAGGGGAAAGTTTTCCAAAATATTTTATTTTCATCGTTCATCAGAGCACTAAGAGTTTTCGAAAATTAAATATTAGCCCCATGTTCATTTGATACCACCTGGGACAGAATGGGCTCAAATAAACTCTTTAGGAATTGGTTTAATGTTGTTGATTTTAATTAGATGATGCTTTTGGGAAATGGAGCGTACATTGACTGAAACACCTATCAGCTGTTTTGCCAGAGCAAACACATACTTTTTTTTAAAGTAAATACAAACATTTGACAGAAATGTCAAATCCTGCACTAAGCAACACTTTTCTGGCAGCTTAGCCAAGCAAGTGGTACAACAAAACCTCTGGAAGCGAGAATGGCTTACATAATTAATTGCAATGATTATCAACATAGTGTAATTCAGATTAATGTTGAGGAAGTTCAAACACACAAGAGAAACATTTTGCAGGTGACTATATTTTCATGTGTTAGAACTCTATTTATTCAGGGTCACAAGAGGAGCACAGGACTTTGTGTGATTTATTTGATTACCTTCTTAGTCTTCCAGGTGACAAAACGCAGCTCAATTCATAAAATTTGGTTTTTAAATGACAGTATATCCCAACCTTTTTTCTTGTCTCCACTTTATGTCAGACTATAAAAAGGGGTAAAAACAGCATTTCAGGAAAAAACACATTTATCACATATAACACAAAACCACTAAATCTGTTTACTTCATTCATCATTTCAAAATCCCCACATGTAGGATTACGTTAGTAATATATTCTGACTTCCAAGAAACTCCAGATGAAGGTACAGGTTCTTCTATGAGATCTACCAGATGATTTGTACATATATATATCCTATATAAGGATCATCTGTACGGACCTGGAAAGCTGAATATTGGAAAAAGACCAGGCAATGTCTTTGTCTCATTTTCAACTGTCTAGTCCTACTGCAGCCTCAGATTCCCGTTCCGGATGTGGTCTTCTGTCATTGTAGCACATCCACATCAAGATCCTGTGCCTTATGCACTCTGAGATCCTTTTCTGCTCACAGTAGTTGTAAAGAGTGGTTATTTGCTTTACTTTAGCTTTTCTCTTCTTACCATTGTTCTCTGAGTTCTCTTTTATCAACAAGTTTAGTCGTCGACCTACAAAACTGCCACTCAGTGGATGGGTTCTTTTCTTTTTTTTTTTGCTTTGTTTTGTGCAAACGCTGTGTGAAAATCCCAAGAGATCAGCAGCAATTTCTGAAATACTCAAACCAGCCCATCTGGCACCAATGGCCAAGTCACTGTGATAGCATTTTTGCCCTTTTCTGATGATGCTCGTGACTCTGCATCTGCATCATATTTATGATTTGCGCTGCTGCCGCTTAATTGCATAACTTTATGAAGAGGCAGGTGTACAAATGCTCCTAAAAAGTGGCCAGTGAATGTATTCCCAAGAAACAAGGCACACAGGAAATAGAAGATAATAGCCATTATACATCTCAGGTTTTAAAAAAGCCTTGAAGACTGCCATGGGTAATGTACTGCATCGACTGCAGGGTTTGAAACAGTAAATGTGCTTTTTTCTTACTATTATTCTTTTTTCTCATCTGATTCAAAAATGTTAAGAATGGAATCTTCATTACTTTATATAACCGTGTCATTATGCTTCAATGCAATGAATGATACATTGATTCACAATCACGAGTCACAAGTATATAGCATTCTTAATCTCCAAACAGATCCATTCAAAACAAAACACAGTTTTCTTATTTTGCTTCTGTTCCTTAAGTATGTATTGTGCTGCAACAGTTTTGTAAAATGTAAAATGTCGCTCACATGTAACAAAAAGAAACTTTTAGGCCTTTGTTTGGCTGATTTGCTCCCAGCAGTTATAAACCTGATATGCTGTTGGAACTGTCCTGGTGGTAATTATGGTCTACAATTTCTCACACACGCCCTTATCCACACCCACTTTTTAAAAAAACAGAAAGCTTTGAGAACTAAGCAGGTTCCCTTTTCTATTGCACCCCCTGCTGCAAACCAGACCTACCTACAACTCTGTCCTCTAGGACTGTTTGTCTCATCTCTCAAGGTACAAGGAAGACATGCATCTAGACTCTTCTCTGTTCTGGCACCTAAATGGTGGAATGAAATTCCCCATGTTGTCTGAACAGTTGGGTGAAAATGCCATGTCTTTGAAAGTACTTGGATTAGTACTTTCAGTATTTATTAAAAAAAATTGACTGCATGCTTTCTTACTCTGTTACCTGCCAACAGAGTTTTTAGACTGATGGTATTCTTAGTCTGGGTCCTAGTGAGCTAGCATCAGAATGCATTTACCAATAGAGACTTATGTACATCACCCTGGATAAAGGCATCTGCCAAATGCCATAAAGGTAAATGTAACTATAAATAAAAATTCATTCTCTTTTCCAGGACGTGGATTTGTCAGAAGTAATAGAAGCAGGAGAATTTGTCTGCCAAAAGTACCATCAATCGTCATCTGACTAGATCTTCTGAAGATTTGTATGATAAATGCAGTCATGTAAAATACATTCTGCATATCATATATTGCAAAGCAGTAAACATCCTTTGTCATACCTAACCAGCTCAGATTCTGTGCACTGCACAGGCATGTGGGTTTGAGTATTTGATGTGGGTTTGCAAAACCTAAAAGGCTGAGGACACCCCAGTACAGAAAGTTTATGCTTACTAGAAGATTACCACCAGTACATTTCCTACTCAATGTGGGTATAGTTTGATAGAAGCCCGTGCAAGTCAAAGCTTGTTCAAACAAATTCAGATTATTATCTTATCATGTTATTTCCTTCCCAAGAACAACTCATTGCATTAACACAGCTAAAGTATATATTCCCTGAAATTGGTTGTGAACAGCTTCCTATACATGTACATACATACAGTACATATATACACATGTATTCGTCATTTGTCTCTTAGTTGGGGGGGGGTTGAGCTGGGGAATCTGCAGTGCTTCTAAATATGTTGTGTAGCTTAGCCCAAGAATGATTCTGTAGACTTGGTTCTGAAATAATATAACCTTTTAACTTTAGGGAGGGGCTGCGTGTTCCAGGACACTTCATAGCTTGAGTAGTGAAGGATACATACATTTTTTCATTAATACCGACACCATTTCTTAAGGCAATACAGGCTACTGAGCTTTTTGTTAATTGAAGACGTCATGAATTTCTACTTGATTGTCCCAATGGAGGTGACTGACTTTTGTAGCATGTCTGATTTCCAGTGTGCTTTATTTAAAGGTCAGGTGGCTGCCTAAGTTGTGTTCTGTGTAGAATGTTACACTATTGTTAACTTAATTTTAATTTAATCGTGTGGTCAGTCAACCATTTTTTCCTGCTAGTGTCTGCTGGAGTGTATGTGATATTTGGGAGATCAATGTCTGGGCCAGACATATCATCCACATATTTAAAAAAATTCACTTTTTCTACAGACATTAGTGTCAACCTGCTAAAAAGACAAAGGCAAAAGACTACTACTAATCTTCATGCAGTCAAGGTTTTGTATGATGTACTTTAAGATCTACTTTGCAGCTGAGACGTCAGTCTAAAGTAATCAGTGTAAAGAGGGTTAGAATTAGGAATGTCAATATGGCCCTTTTATCCTTGTATGGAAACTACCTCTTCAAAAGACCTCTCAGTAAGAGGGACACTAATTTCACAAGCAGGGACACTTATTGGATTATGTCTGGAGCAGGCAATTAATAACAATGGATAGAGAACAACGTTCCATACACTTTCAAGACTGGGATGTGGAGTAGTGGTTGGACTACCAACCACTAGTGTATTCTACTACAATAGAACAAAAGACTGGGCTATGGTAATGAACTTTGTATTGCTCTCATTAGCAAATATTGTTCCATTCAAGGGGATTTTTTTCTGAGTGAATTTCTTACCGAATGTTATTTATGCGGGACTTTTCTTGATTTTTCTGTCTTAAATGCTTGTTGTCTTTGGTGAAAAAGATCTTTTATTTTGTTGGGGTTGCTCTTTTCACTTCTTAACAAAAACAGTCTTGACAAACTCAATGAATCCAGGCCTCTTAACAGGCTGTATTACCCATCTGTGCACTGTCGAGGAACATTAGTTCTCCAAAAAATGCAGTTGTAGTCACTTGTGCTCATGGTAAGAATGATCAGCTTTCTAATATCATTGGTTCCTGATGGTCAATATCATATTTTTTGTGAAGGCAGAATTCATGAATGCGTTTACTTTACTTTGTAGGAAGTATATCAGTCAACAATATTAGACTGTTGATAAGTTGCTTGATCCTGGTACTGATTGTTGTGGTGCATGCACAGAGATGGATAGATATGCAAAAAAACATATTTATTAATTATAATTACAAGTTAGCACAAAGACTTGAGGCAGCCATTTTTGGTTCCATGATCTTAAGGGTTGGACTTATATGTGACCTGTGTCCAATCAAATCCAAAAAGGTTTTTTTGTTATCTCTGCCTCCATATTACAACAGTATTCACCTGATATCTTCCACATAATGCTGTCTACACTCTGAGATATGTTTATGTTTGTAATGTAACTATATGTATATGTATATGTTTATGTGTTTGCCATGTGCTCAGTTCACAAATTACATTTACAATAGGGAGGAAAACAAATACACATACATTATTTGGATTGCATCTATTTGCGACTATGTCCTGTGAGCGCCAACAAAATAGTCACGTGAGTTGAGAGGGGAGGTTTTAACTTTCATGTGATGCAGGTTCAACGCATGCTCATGTTCATTTATGTAAACAACTGGCATTCCTTTTTAATTGCCTGGGCAAGGTCATGGTGGTTTACATTAGGCCACCAGTTTATATTTATGTTATGTTGATATTTTGGGAACTAGGACCAACTGAATTCCTTAGAAAATGGCAGCTACAAACAAACATTTATATTTTATAAAAGCTGGCCAAAATTCACATAATAATATTTTATATTTTTATGTTTCTCCTCTATAAATATCTCTGCTGAGGTCTATTCAATAACCTAATTAATTAAAAAATGTCAACTTTAAATATTAACTAACTATATATTAACTAACATATTTTTTTGTAGTTTTTAAATAAACAGTTTCAATCGTTATTAAAAGAAATTTGTTCTTGGAAAATCATATATAGGCATTATAATGAAAGAGACCCCATTGAGACTCGCAGCAGCACTGCCTCCTTGCTTCACAGAATTCTTACAGCATGTCCAAAGAACTCTTTTGATGAAATAGATGAAGTTGACGAACTGTAAGTTCAAGGGTTGAATAAAGTTATATTCTGAAAATTGCCATTTTTATTACATTTATGAATAAAAATCACTTTTCAGGGAGTTTTTCCTTGCCACCATCACCACATGCTTGCTCATTAAAGATATATGGATAAATTTATTTATGGATTAGAATTTTGATATTTCTGTGAAGCTGCATTGTGACAATGTCCAATTGTTAAAAAGGTTATACAAATAAAATTGAACTGAATTGAATTTCTCCTATTTTTCAGTGTTTTCCAGTGTTTCTGGGGCAAAACAAACAAAAAAACATGAACCATGCCCACTTCCAGTTTACATCTGAATAGTGATAGAGATATGAATATTTGGAGCACTAAAGAAATACAGATAAAGTTCTCCAGTACAGTAGTGATATAAGGTAGATAATGGAGATTTAGTGAGGAATCCAGTGAGATCTATTATACCCTGCATCAAAAACAAGTAATAATAATTCCCATAGAAATGGTCTGGATTGAAGTAAGCACTGAAACTCACATTTAACATAGCAACTATTAGGAAGCTCCTCACTACGGTGTGATAGTCTGAGTTATGACTGCAGCTTTAATACACTTATTTAACACACTTAAAACACTCATTATAAATTTTACACATTTTTTATTTTATCCATTAAAAATATAAAAAGGTTCCCTTCTAACCATTTCTGAACTAATTTCTATTAGCATTTTATGGTCTCATTTTTTTTTTTTTTTAAACATTGATGTATGCCACATATGAAGCAGCATACGAAAACCCCTGATATGTCGCTGTGACTGCTTTTCTATTATAAAGTTATAATTTTGTAAACTTTGGAATTAATGTCTTTCCAATAGATGTAGTGTCTTTCAGTGGGTGTTCCTAAGCCTCTGCACATGCATGATAGTCATGTGCGTGTGTTCAGCATTATTAATTACATTTTGTATATGTAATTTATTTATAATGGTAACAGTGCATTGAAAATAATAAATCTCTATAGTACAATATTAATTCTATAAAAAAAAGCCCTGTATCAAAACAATGATCAATCATTGTTAAACTGTGTGTGTAGTCACATCAGTAATTAAAACTTAGGGTCATATAGGGTTGATTATTAGGGTCACATTTCATGAATATAAATGTACTGACATACATAATAAAATAATATGAACATGTGAAACATAGGCTATCTTATATGCTTTGTACAAACGTTCAGAAGTTAAACATGAGTTAAATTACAGGACGAGTGATTTTGTGGAGTCCTCTGGGGGTTCGAATCTGGAATCTGGGTTCTTGGACAAGCTGTGTTTTTTCCTAAAGATTAAAGATACAAAACATTATAACTCCTTCAATAAATCACTTCATACTTTGCTTATGAATTATGTAGTACTTTACTGCTTACCATAGTTTATGCATAACAAGGGCGATGGTGGCAGCAATGATCGCCACCGTCAGCACACAAACGGACACCACAATGTACAATAATTGATCTGTTTTAAATTAGGAAAGATATTGTTAGATGATAACATTTTATATATATATATATATATATATATATAAGGTATGTAATCAGGAGAAGTGGGTTTTTTGTAGGTATGTAAAAAGTGTAACAATATATTATTCCACATCATCTTACCATTTAGCCATGAATGCTCTTGCTGCAAACTGTTTACTTTTGACTTTGTAGATGAGATATTTTGCCTAGGTCTTTGAGGTCCTAGATTTATGACATCAAAAATAAATCATTAGGAATACATACTGCCAAAGGTTTAAAAACAGGGTTAATACTGAATCTGAGGAGAAAATTACTTAATGATGGTGAAATTGCCTTGGGCTGCAGGAACAGATCATTTTACTTGACAAGACATCTTTGAATATTTCCATAAATAAATACCTTCTCCACCATGCACTGTGATGGTGATGTGACTAATTGTTGTTTTTGGGTTTTTCTTCACTGCTCTTACAATGTAAGTGTCATCAACTACTGTTTTGCATGGATAACCTGTTCAATCTCTGGTTGTTAGTTCATCAGTGGTTCCTTTCTTTTCCAGGATATTTTAAAGTGTTGTATTGGTTATGCCTAATGCTTGTGCACTGGCTTTGATTGATTTTCCCTCTTTTTTCAGCTTCAAACTGGCTTGCTTTTCCCTAATAGGCAGCTCTCCAGTCTTAATGTTGGTTTAGCAACTTTAAAAACAAATATTGTCTTTACAGGCAAAATCCTTTGCTTCACTGTATAGCAAAAATGAAAGAATTGGCCTTGCTGTTCCAATACTTTCAGAGGAGAATGTATAGTATCTACAATATGATAGGCTACTTTAATGGAAAAAAAATCTGTCCCCAATAAAGCTTACTCTGTGAGACAATGCACAACATGTGCTAGGTTAGAAACATTTTGTTGGACCAATAGGAACATTTGCTTGTCCAATAGAACTGATCAAGTTAAACTTTACCATTAGCCTGACACAGAAAATGTTGGTCAAAAAGCATATGTAACCGAGCAGTGCTTTTCATTAGGTTCCATCATAGAAGTTGAAGAAACTGATGACAATGATCAAAATAGTTTGCTTTATGAAATACCCCCTGGTGACCCTGCATATAATTTACATTTATTTATTCATTCATTACATTTAATATACTCATCAAACCATTCAGTGTGCCATCGTACCCTGTAGATGGCAACACTCTGTAGATGGCAACACAATCAATTGTGTTAACTATTACTAAAATTTCATTTCCATCTGAAATCATACAAGTGCATATTTACCACTTTATGCACATCTGTACCCCTACTTTTTCTTTAGTATAAAGACACTCCAGGAAGCAATCTTAAACCGAAACAAAACCAAGTACAGTCCATGTTTAAAGCTCAGAAAAGAAAATATAGATGATGTTTCAGAGAAGCAATGCTTCAGTGGGTTTTACTTACTAATTTATGAAGTTTCTAGCACAGGTAAAGCATGTTATTGTTAAATGACCTACTGATCAAAGTAATCAGACAGTTTGTATTAAAAAGAGGTATATGTGGTACAAAAGGAACTCAGCCACGTAGACATCGTAATGATCCTCCCATCCTGGTGGTCTATACAGAAATTACTAATCAATCATAATCAATACTTACCAGACAATTGTCAAGAAATATTGTCATTTTGGAAAAGATCACTCCTGCCAGGATGGAAATGTTTCTAAATCTAATCAGTCAGAATAACATTGTGTTGATTTGTAGTGATCCTCCCCTCTAAATGAGTAGACCCAAACCAAATTGCTACAGGCTAACAGGGCCAGGGCTTTTCCTCGGTCACCCATCTGTATTTCATGTCTCTAGCTGACCAAAATATCTAACAGCACTGCTGTTGCCAATCAGTACAGGAACTGGATATTTCTGACTATAACAAATATTGACTTTGCATAAGTACTTACTGAAATAGGATCTGTTATGAATGGCTTGTTGCAGCAGATTGCACCTGTAAAAATCGTGATGATCCAGTCCATGACAGGTGCAAGGACTCTGAAGCACGGATCCCATTGTAGCTACAAAGGCCAGTCTGCACTCTTTGTTTCCACTGACAAAAAAGTTAAGATCTATGACATGCAGCAGGTCTGTAGTTGAATATCCAATAAATGAAACATCCTCTGAGCCGAAACATTTGGACAAGAATGCCTCAAATGTCTGCCTGTTAACACAAATGAGTGTGCTGTTACCATCAGCTCTTTATATCCATCAGTGCAGCTTTTAAGTTACTTATATCTAAAAATCAGTTGGCATGAGTAAACATCATTGCCCATCTTGCCATGACACTCTATCAAGAGAACAGATGGGCTCGATACTGGAAAAGTGCATATAAACCACCGCCATATGGCAAAATATATGGTCTTAAATGTTAATAGCTATAAAAGCCCAAACCTGCAAATCTTCTCTCCAGTGCAGTTGTCCAGCATCTCCAGGCAGTTCCATTGGGCTATCTGGTCTTGTTTACAGAAGCTGGAATTGAGCATGGTCTGAAAATGCTGGCAATTCTGGTCATCCTTCACACACTGGCAGAACACCAGCGTCTCAGCCATGTTTTCTGGCAGGCTTGAATAAAATTGTCTTGCTGCCAGCCTGCAAAGCCTCCCCTCACACTGAGGAGCAGAACAGGACTGGACAAACGGCACTAGCTGCCGATTGCACGCTTCATCCTGGATACACAGCTTCATCTCCTGTACGCAGGAAATGTCTGGGGCCGGTACTTAGTTTGGAGACATTAAAAGGCAAAAGGAAAACTCTGTCAGAATTGTGGCATATGCTTTGCGTGTAACCAAAGTTGGCCCATTTGTAGGTTTTAGAATATGTTACTGCTAAAAATGTTCGAATACAGAAATGTGTCAAAATTATCATTCGATGACAAGGATTATATTCAACTCGTTATAACCTTTGTCAACATGAAATAAAGGTGATACATAATGTCCAGTCATTGTAAAAATGAGACAAAAAAAGGATTTTCATCCTCTCATTTCCTCCAGTGTTATTGGCACTTCTACCTGTACACACACCTGCATGCAGAATATCCCCATCATATAAATATTGTTTTTATTGCTAATAATAGAGACCTTTGGGATGTTTATGAACATTTATTTAGCAGTTATATATTAATATTTAATTAGCAGTCAAGTATAAATAGAACCTCCATTTAACATATGTTAACAGTCTACCTTCTTTCCATTCTTCCCTCAGGTTGTTCTCATGAACTGGAAAAAAGATAATGGGAAATAAAGTTGAATTTTAGCAAGAAATTCTGCTAATATAATTTAATAACCTATTGACAAATGAAATATAATAGAACTTGGAAAGGGTAGGTGATGACCTGAATGAGGATGCAGACCATCGGCTTGATGACTCGCCTGCCGAGTTACCGATCTTGATTTGTCAGATACACGCAAGGGCTCAACGTCTGCTTGAAAACAATTGGTTTCAGTTTACAGTCATTTAGAGTGCAGGCTCAGAAATAAAGTGTACTGTATACCATACCTAAATAGGACTGGCAGAAGGAAACCAGTAGTTGTAGAATGTTGCATGGATTTTCATCAGCGCACATACACTCTCTTGAGTGAGCGAATATTGCCTGAATGGTCACATTACAGCCTTCAGAACTTGGCATTTGACAGCTGCTGTCTAATAAAAAGGACAAAGTAGAAAAGCCGGTTTTAATGATGCGACTTCCACTAAGCACCGATCAATGCAATGGTAGCGCATTACTGGCATACATGACATACATTAAGATAAGCTGTATTATATTGATGGGAAACAAATTAAAGAAAAAACCCACATGAATTGGCTCATTAAAAGGTTGTGCCAGAACAAGCTTCCAGACCAGCTTCACAGCACCTTAGCACAGATTCTGTCTATTTATAGTCTAAGTCTCTGGAATAGTACTCGAGGGTTGAATGCCATTCTTCTAAAAGATATCATGGTTATAACAGGGCCATTGGTTTTTCCTTTAATTTGTCACCTGTCTGTATGTCAAAGTTAATACATTTCACATTTAAATAAACAAATGTGGAAAAATCTTTAAAACTACCCGAGTTCAAAATAATGTCCGTTATGGAGTGTTCTTGATATATATGATCTACATATTAACAGCATGTAACAAAATAACTAATCACTTGTATTAACTGATGTTAAAAATTCATGAATGTTGACGGTTACTAACTAGAAATATTAAGATATGAGGCTGAGCAAGTTTTACCAGATACCAGAGTTTATTTAGTTATCAACATTTACTAACATGCTGTTATTTACATGGACTTATTTTCAATTATGGATTGAAGCACTAGTCAAATGTCTGTTAATTCTTGTGCAAATGTTGCTAACATTACTAATGATTTTTTCTTTAGTTTAACATTTGAACCTTAAGTAAAACCTTTTCCAAGATGTAATTCTGGGGCATGTTTCACAAAGCAGGGTTAGCACAGCATAGGTTCCTGACTAAGTTCCAACTCAACAGAACCTAACAAATGGAACTTATATTAACTTGTCTTATTAGAAGTTTATTAAGAGATTTGTCTGATGATTCTGCTTTCAAGATATAAGAAATCAGATCTCTGGCTATTTGCTACAAAGAATTTGCATGTTTTTTTTTTTTTTTTTTACAAACGTGATGCAAGTACATGGGGCTGAGTGCATTTATCATTTACAGTTGAGGGCAAGTCAGTGATCTTGGTGAAGCCAGCACAAACTGTAACGGATCATGAGCAGAGAGACACGTCAAAATTAAAGCAATGTTCAAGAAATCTTTCATGTAATAAATACACTACCATATTTGGTTGTTGGTGGAAGATAATAGTTGCATTTGCTAAAGAGATGCATTTGCCTCCTTTACATCTTTTCTAGGAAGAACCAAGCCTTCTGAACCACTATGAAAAAACTTTCATCGGAAAATAGAAAAACTGGATTATGAAAAGGGAAAATTTCTCCCTTTAAATAATATCTTGTCTCCCTTTAAATAATATATTGTCTTCTGTTTAATTGCAATGACAAATGTTATTTTTCCTTTGTCTAGTACAGATAAATATAGTAATCATTTTCATGTTCCTTATATTTCCTTTACTATAACTTTTTATTAATGGATCCCATGATTCCTTATTACATAACTGGCATGTTAAAAGTTCATGGAAAAGATCAAACCATGTTCAAAGCCAGCTAGCTAACCAGTCAATCTTTTATCCTACAGCAGGCCCTTGGTTATGTATTGGTTTCGTGTGAACCTGGATAAGCAGGTGAACAATGGAGTTTGCTGTAGGCAATTGCTTTTAAATTGGGTTACGTTGGGTTAGCATCTGTATCTTGCCAAGCAATGTTATTTCAGAAAACGTATGGCCTTCGGGAATTATTGAATTAATCACAAACCACTCACAGAAGACAAATGTGTACCTTCAGAAGGACAAACATTTCTCAGAAGAGTCTGTTCGCGTTTGCACAGGTCTGCTGAAACACAAGGTTGCATCAGTGACAAGCAGCGTGTAGATATCATGGCACAACCTGTCTGTAAAACCAGGCACATCCCTGAAAATAAGAAAAATCAATCACTCAATCAATCAAACACAAATATTTCACTACCCTTTGTGGAATAGCCATGATTCTCAAAGTGGGGTATGGGGACTCCCATGGATCTGATTTATTCATTTGGAGGAAATCACTACTTGGCATTGTCAAAGTTATTGTATTTATAATTTGACTTATTAGTTTGTTTGACTGGTTAAACAGATGATTGAATTGAATGAGGTTTAATCCAAACCTCAGTAACTGAATAATCTATGAATAACAGTAAACCTATAAATAATGTCAGCCTAACAGCAAGTGAGTGGAACGATTAGAAATACAAAAGCTGTACGTCTCTAACAAATAGCTAAAATATTATTGTACACATTATTGTATTTATACAGTTAAATTAAGTTCATAAAATATATTAAATAAATAAACTAAATCTGAACTGATGGGGTCCGTGGAATGTATTTTACAGTTAAATGAGCAGCCAAATCCCTTCTTTATACCACAATAATAGCTATACAAGGCAGAACATATTTTTTTAGCACCGTGTAATTGTGCATTAATGTGACATTTGAACTCATATTGACTTGCATAATGTTTTACTTACTGCAAGCATTAATATCTGACTGTAAGCAAGGTTTGTAACATACCCTTTCAGGGAAAATGCAAAAATATTCAAAAGTTAGATGCTCATTTGCATATTAAATGTAATGCAACGTGAAATTGTAGGACTAATT
This sequence comes from Notoglanidium macrostoma, assembly GCA_030068235.1. Lineage (NCBI taxonomy): Eukaryota > Metazoa > Chordata > Actinopteri > Siluriformes > Auchenoglanididae > Notoglanidium > Notoglanidium macrostoma. The sequence goes on along the minus strand of JAQQZR010000038.1, from coordinate 22,494,840 downwards.
TCATTTCATTTCATTTTCAGTTTATCTCCTTCTCAAGCCTATTCTCATCCCTCCATCTAAACCAAATTGGCTTCTTAAAAAACCCGTATAAATAACCATAAAACAACAAAAAACGTTTAATATCAACCGCAAAAACAACAACAACAAAAAAGAAATATTCAGTGTTTCAGCCCCCTACAGCATTATTACTCACCGATAACCAGAACCCACTTCATGTTCTCCTCTGAGCTCGACTCTCTACTGAAGTTCAACCGCTCGCGAACTAGTCACCGCTGCAGTCCCCATGGCGATGGCGCAACCGGAAATGACGTCCGTCCCAGCAAGTTTTTAAACTAGCGCACGGTATATTTACCAGTTCACATCATAAGTGTCTAACTTATCGCTAAGTGTTTCATAATCGCTGTTTGCTGTTTTCAGGAACTATAGGATATATAAAAATCACTTTGACGCAGTATACAAGCAAAAGTGCAAATAATGCATTCTAATTCTAATAAGAATAATAATAACAACTAATAACAACAACAACAACAACAATAATAATAAATAATAATGAATTATCCTATGACAATTCAACTGAAAACACTTACAATAACTTAGTACTAACAGTGGGGAATTGCAGCTTATTTTATAAAATCAAATACCCTTCATTTTCCTCCACCTGCATTAAAATCTCTAGTATTTCACAGGCTGTGTTACACAAATAGTCACGTTCAAATCCCTATCAAGTACACCCAGCTGCTGCCTTACACATGGGGCGGGGCTTATGGTACGCCAGAGTTAGGGGCGGGGCTACATGTAGCTGCATCCCATGGGTTATGGTTAGGGTGGGGTTAGAGTGTTAGGGCGGGGATTGGGTGGCTACATGTGTACCACTCCCCATGAGTATCCCCGCCTCGTTCTCCAGGCTGCATCTCATCCCTACAGAGCAGGGGTGTCCAATCATATCCGTAAAGGGTGGGTGTGGGTGCAGGTTTTAATCCCAATTAAGCAGGAACCACACTTGATTCCACCTGTTTAATTATCTGATCTTGGCTTCAATGAACTAGCAGGTGTGGTTTCTGCTTGGTTGGGATGAAACGGAAAAGGAAAAATGCATGATCCTTGTTAGTTAATCCTGTTTCAAACAAAGCTGGTAGCCAAAAAATATATAATTAAAGCAAAAACAAAGCGACATGTACATAATGATGACATAGTTGAGCTTTTTTGAGCATCATTACAACAGAAATACTGAACAATACAATGTTATCTGACACAGGTATAATAATCAGCCATACTTCATGTGTTTAGTCATAGAAAATTTCATAAAATATTAGGGTCCTTGGATATTGTGGCACAAAATACGATAACAATACATTGATCTTAATAAATTGCTCTTCTATATCTCTATTTATTTACCTTTCTCTTCCCTTCCCCTTGTTTATTATTATAATAGTCTGAATAATTTGTCTAGTGGGTAACACAACAAGACAAATTACTAGTATGTATAACAATTGACAAAACAGATTCTGATTTAGACTATAAATTTCCTTGTATTATTTTTAGAACTGTAAAGCAATAGACCTAAGGTTTGTTTAGTTTGAGACATGGCAGGCTACCAATCTTTATGTTATCCTAAGCTGAAGCTACTATTTCCATCCTGCAAACAGTGGAGTGTAGGAGTGGCAAAAATACTGTAGTATAACCACCTACAGCATTTCAATCTATACTGGTGTACACAATTATCTATGCAGCTCAGGGACTGGCTTTACAAATTCAGGCTTTAAAGCATCATCATATCTGTGGCAGAGCTGGTGCAAATTCCTCAATGTGGGTGTTAATTCAACACTGCAGTTTTTAATACCCAACATGTTAATTCAGTTTTGACCATTATTTAAATACAACTGGTGAAGTGTTTTATTATTATTGCTGTGTAGCCTTTTAAAAGTTTCAATTGGTTGTTCCCTAAAATTTGCCCCCTCAGTGTTGACTTAAGACTGATATTACTTATCAGGGTATTGAGTAAAGTCAACCCAAATATGTACTCAATTTATTAGATCAGAAATCACACACCATAACGTTTTATCTTTAAACAAATTTATTAGGTTTCAGGGGGACATAGTAACACATTTTAAAAACACATTTTAATTAAGCCACGTTGCAAGCAAATAAATCTGATATAATATCTGTAATGTATATTTACAGGGGCAAATTAGTGAATACAGAAAAAAGTAGAATGCAGTTTGCAGATATATCAGATATAAATAAAATTATTCTCTTCACCTTTTCCCAATATAATGTATTCTTTATTTTATGGGCAAATGGAAATATAATAAACTGTATAAACAAATGCAGATATACATTGATGCCAATATTATTTATTTTGCACCATAAGCAATTAAAACAACACACCATCAATTAAATTCAAACATTTAAAACAACTAAAAAAATGAGCAGCATGACAACATAAAGTATCCTTATAATTTTTTTTGCTGCCATTGTTCAACAGGAGTGCATTAAACATTAACGATAACAGCAAGAACACAACAAGTACATGAAAGAATGTTTAACAACAAAGCACTATTACAAAAGTAATTCTACACCCTGCTTTTTAAAAGCGCTCATATTTAAGAGGCCCACCAAAGCAGAACAAAGCTGTACAAATCTGCCACTAGCCTTTCCCTGATTACCGTCTGATCCCGACATCTGCCTTGGCAAACAGCTATTATTTGGAGCATATATCTCTTCACATGACAAGCAAGTGAAACAGAGTGACAAATGAATAATACAAGCTTGAGCAAAGCCTTAAAACCAATCCCTTATATTAAACAAATGCACACAAGGCAGAGAGCAATTTATATCTCACTGAAATAAATAAATAGATAAATAAAGTTCTGACGTAATTTTAGGAATTTATTTGTGACGATTTATTTGTGAATTTAAAAACACTCTCAAAGATATAATTTATTATAAATCGCCGATGAGATTTCAGACTGCTTTGTGGTACATTTTTGCAAATGATCCACAATATTGTCATGTCGCTCAGGTAGTATAAAGCTTGTAATGTAAAACACCAAATAAACACTATTGCATTTCAGCAAGGTAATCTCTTCATGAGATATAAATAAAATGGCATGTGTAAAATATGACTCCATCATCAGATTTCCCTGTGCTTTCTGTCTGAAAGACACCGTAATCATGGATATAAATAATCCTTGGAAGAAATAGGAAATTTCAGTGGTTTCTTGTGCTCTTATTTGAGGCAGAATGTCAGTTTCTCTTTGCTTGTGTGTGTGTGTGTGTGTGTGTGTGTGTGTGTGTGTGTGTGTGTGTGTGTGTGTGTGTGTGTGAGATACTCTGAAGCAAATATTTCTTCATTAAAGCCTTCAGTGCATATCAATTAAGTAAGTCTGAGCCTTTGAGATCTCCTTATCTTTCCTTTGTCCTATAAACCAGTAGCGAATTGGGATGCTGTGAAGACTATCCCTTGCAGATCAGTGCTACATGACCTGGTCCGAGATCCGTGAGACATTGTCGAAATGACTCACTTGTGTAGAAAGGGATTTGTGGCTGTCGGTGCTCATCTTGGTCCTCACTCTTTCCTTATTTTCCCCTTGACCTGAACAGTGACAGGCAAAGGCTGCTTTGAACTCCTCTCGGAACTTACCTGTGTGAAGTGTGCAAAAAGCTTGAGATATAACTTTTTGAAATTAGCAATACATTTTCCCCATTTGTGATGGCAATCCTGAATATCAAGAGTGACTTATTTTGTCTTGAAATGACATAAGCCCTGTGTGTGAATACAGTCCCTATGCCTGAATCTTTAAACGCACCTTGGGAAAGAGCTATTATATGGGCCAATATCGCTCAGCATGACAAATGAGCAAGACAGAGTGGAGAATGAATAATGCAAGCTTGAGCAAACACTTATAAACGATCCCAGTGGAACCTCACATGAATGAGATACTCCCAACTGCACACAGAGGGCTATGGATATGAAGTTATGAATCAGCTTAACTGTTTAAGCTGTTTCTTTATTGTTTATGACAAAAAGCTGTTTTTATTAAAAACTGTGATGTGTTTTTGTTAAAAAAACAAGATGTGTCCAATGTTGAACCTAAAAGTGCAACAGAATTGGACTACAATACTAATATGCCATGTTTACTTATGAACTGCAATGAAAATTGTGCATGATCCCATTTCTGTACACAGTTGGACCTAAAATTATTTAACCTCCATTGCAAATTAGGTTTATTGGCAAAATTTACAAACTTTCAGCTGTTTGCAATAAATGCTGGCCTAAATTTCATGCCACCTGTGAGGAAGCTGAAGCTTGGGTATCACTGGACCTTCTAACAGGACAATAATCCCAAGCATATCTCAAAGTCCACCAAGGCTTGGTTTCTGAAAAAGTCCTGGGAGGTTCTCGAGTGGCCGTGACAGTCGCCTGACTTGAACCCCATTGAAAAGCTCTGGTGGGAGTTGAAAAAGGCAGTTGCAGAACTCAAACCCAAGAATATTACTGAGCTGGAGGTCATTGCCCCTGAGGAATGAGCTAAGAAGATACTCTACTAAGTACTAAAGATAATTGTCATGAAGGGGATGAATAATTTCAAAACTGCATTAATCATTAAAATTGCCATTTTGTGTTGAATGTGGAGAAACCACTTGTGTCATTTCCTTGTTTAATTATTATTATGATTTACTTTTACTATAATTTACTATTTATTTAATAATTTACTATAATTTTGTATTATATATTAGTTGTGTTGAGCTATTTAAATTGTTCTTGATTCATTTGTTTATTGCAAACAGCTGAAAATTTGTACATTTCCCCAATAAACCTAATTTGCAATGGAGTTGAATAATTTAAGTGCAACTGTAAATCATGCATTGTATTGTAATTGACAATATCAGACTGATCGGACTAATCACACATGGCATGATTTAATATTTTAAAATGAATTTAGAATGAATTTAGATGGAAACAGATCATCTCAGAACAAACAGACATTTAGGCTTAGCTGGTAATAAAAACACACTAATATTCTACTTTAATATTGTTTCTAATATTTGTACTATTTTTTACTACAAATCAAAGTGAAACCATGAAGATTTCACAGTACTGGCTTACAGTTCTTCACTTTTTCTCCCCACACTGGCATTGTGACCAACATTACTCTGCTAGATAGAACCATCATACAAATGCCCACCAGCAGCAATTGGACACTTAGCATCGTTTTTTGGGATATCATTTGTGGCCAAGCAGATTTCAGTGGGGGCTAGAGCTGCTCCACGTCTCTCCCCAGAGCTTCCTATTTTTTTTAAAACCAACTGACAATGTAGTAATTATTACAAATCACTGAATCTTTTGTTACCCTTATTTGCACAGAACCAATAAATTTCCTGGTTGCTATGTGTTGCTAATTTGGATATAAATGGGATTTTCCTGGTGTGAATTAAATGTGGGAGCAGGTAGAATTGTCATTTCCCAGCTCCAGGGTCCATAGTTTGTTCCTGACCTAGGTTTCCTCTGCGTTCTCCAGTTTTTCCTCTAACAACATTTCTCAAAAAACATGTCATTAAGTGTACTGGCTACAGTAGATTGTTATTTTGGGTGGGTAAATGTGTGTGTGTGTGTGTGTGTGGTGCCCTGTGATAAAATGACATCCCATCCCAGTGTGTAATTTTCCACCTTGTTCCCAGTGTTATCAGGATAGGCTAAGATACTTTATCACAGTCACACAGTAGGGGCTTATAAAGAATATTGACCATTGAAATAGGAAATTGGCTAGTTGAAAATGAATGGGAACAGATGTTGGAGAACAATGGTCATTTAAAAGCTTTGAAGGTCTATTTCAAGGATAGCTAACAGCGGTGTGGAAGAGAGGATCAGGCAAAGGCTAGATATGTCCAGCAGATGGAGATAATGTCTCATACAGAGGCTAATTAGAGCATAGGCTCACATACTCACCACTGAGGAAATTGTAGATGATGGGATTGGCCGCACTGTTGGCGTATATAAGCCAGTGGGAAAAGGTGAACCAGGCATACACTGTCTCTCTGTTGTTTGAGTTCTTGAAAGCACCAAACACTCTAGACATGAGGAAGCATTAACAATGTAAAAGACATTTGTGGACAGCTGTGAAGTGATAAAATCATAGCTGTTCAAATGGGGAAACAAGCTTAATCTGTATTGGCACTACAAGATCATTTCATGTGTACATATATCTTTATTCCTGATACGTTTTTTTTTTGCATGTAACTAACAAAAAAATACTTTATGAATTGGTTCACAATTGTAGAGCTAAACTGAAAAGCCTCAAGGTACCTTTTCATGATATTAAGGATGCTAATGGGCAGATAACAGATGGCAAAGACGAAAAGCACCACCATCAACATGCGTGCCGTTTTCCGTCGAGATTTCATTTGCTTGATCTCAGCCGACACCGCACTGGTCCTGACCTTGACCGACTCACCAGGGCCTGCAGCCTGAGCTGAACACTGTAGGGTTTTCCACTTTCTTTGCACCACTGGCGAGGTCCCTGGAATCTTATCAGACATTACATTACATTACAGTTCTTCTTATAAAAATCAAATCTATAAAGCAGTGCTTTGGACACATGGTAGGCCAAACTATTTCAGGGAAGACAAATCCAGAATTCTACTTTAGCCTAGGTACCAAACCAATTGAACAAACTTGAAATTATATTTCAAGGTATTTTGACTTCAGGGGTTTTGGATAAATATGCAACTTGATGTATCTATAATAGTAATTAACCACTTTTTAAAATGTTTTTAGGTAGATTAGTTTACAACATAGATTAGTTTTAATTGCACCAAACATTTCAACAGCACTAATCAGAATATCAACTGACTAAGAGATGAGGATTCATTTAAGTGATGGTTTTAGTGTCTGGAACTAGCAGTTCAGAGTCACTAAATCTATATAGCAAAGGGTCAGGTTTTTCTTTTTTCTTTTTCTTTTTTATATGAATGCTTGTTTAGTATACTGAACAGTCAATAGCATAAATATTTGACTATGGTCCCCATTAAGATAAAATATTGTCATAAAATATTTTTTAAGCTGATGAGAAGTGGTAGGAAGTATTTTACCTGTTGACACCAGAGTTTCTGACAGATCTGGATGTATGCAAGGACCATCAGGCACAAAGGGGCTAAATAGGTGACAATAAAGAAGCAGGTGTGGTAGACCTTGGGGTAGATCTCGTCTGTCAGATAAGAGAGCAACCACACACACACACACACACACACACACACACACACACACACACACACACACACACACACACACACACAAATGTTTGTATTAATTAGGACCACACACACATAATAAATTACCAAAGGTTGTTTTTATTGAAGTAATTCCAAATTCAGTGTACCTTAAACCTTATCTGGTTTAATTAAGCAAACTGTTTTTTTCTCATATACAAGAACAAAAAAATGATTCCTTATTTGCCTGTTGCATACCTTCGCATAATGAGGGACTATGCTGCGAAAATATTTTTAAGTTTAATTCACCTTCATCCTTGAACTGAAGCCATGTAACATTATGGCCTGCGCTATACACTTCACTGCATGTGTTTCAAATGATGAATGAAATCACACCATCTGCCTGAGGTTAATTTGGCAGTTTCAAGGTGAGACGAACTGATAAAAATTAGTTTAAAATAAAAAGATAGTTTTGTGCATAGAACAAAAAACCCATTAAGTTTCTTAATTAGTAACAGGAATTTCAAATGAATGCTTCTGTTCAAGAACAGTTAAGGATAATGATGTTTTTCTTTGTGATTTTCTTTCCTAACAAAAAACCCAAAAACAAAACAAACAAAAAAAAAACCCCAAAACAGTTAATTTACAGCTATTGTTTTTTTTTTTTTTTTTAACTGTTATTGTATTGTAACAAAAAAGAATAGATAGCATGCTTGCCATTTCAAAACTAAACAAAGATTATTTTTTTCTCCAGTTAATTAGTGCCTTCATTGGCAACTAAATATCAGCTGTAATTAAAACAAAACTGCTCAAAAAACAGAAGCTTTTGATTTCAGCTGTTAGGAGGTTGCCTGAATGCTTTATTTACCCAAAGTGGCTTATCACTGACCAAGTTTTGATAGGTTATATCCTATCAAAACCGGCCTTATCCGATCATAGAAAGCTTCTAACTGGACTAAACAGCTTCTCCAAGTCATTTGACTGAATGTGATAATTAGCTTTTTCATATTTGCTGATCAGTTACTTTCCTTTCCTTGGTGGCTATCATAGGTTTAACCAAGAGAAACTCATTCCATTCAGCCATTTGGGTATATAGTCATTCATTTGTTAAACTTGAAAAGGAATACTGACTTCAGTGTAGGCTATCTCACCTGCCCAGTGTTCGTCACACACAGTAAAGAGAACTGTCTTGTTGGTGAGCTCAGGCAGAAGCTCAGGCAGCAGGCTGTTACACTCCATGACAATAGCCTGGGGAATCATGATCACACAGGACACCAACCAGATCATGATGATGCTCCTGCGGGCCCGTTTTGCAGTGCTCTTGAACTTGAGAGGGTGGCAGATAGCATACCACCGATCCTGGGCAATGCAACTGAGGGTCAGCACGGATACAGACACAGAGATTGTCTGCAACAAACAAAAGAATATAAAGTGAATATAAAGAATGTTATAGTGTAAATGATGACATGAAAAGTAACAAGGGTATTTAAACTCCATAACAGAACCATTAATCAACTTTGGTCTGAAAATCTCTCAAAAAGGTGTTTCAAAGTATTCAAACTATGCTAAATTGTCAGTAGGTGTGAATGTGTGTGGTGGACTGGCTTCCCACCCAGTGTGTTTTCCCACCTAGTGTTCCAGACATAGGCTCGAGATACACTGTGAGTCTGGCCAATATAAAGTGGCTATTAAAAATGAATGAATAAATAAATTAACAAGGTAATAATTAGGTCTTTGCAAAAGTTGAAAAAAATATGAAAAAGTTAAGTGTTTTTTCCATGACTGAAATATGAGTCAGATTTATGGTTGCTCCAATCAACTAGCTCGAATGCACAATTCAACCTTTCTAGCTACTCTGCAAGATGCTCTGTCCTGATTGAAAATTTAAGGTTTGAGATTATTCATAATCTGTAGTGGACTGGCGACCTGCCCAGGGTGTACCCCGCCTCTCACCCAAAACAACTGCAGGGATTGGCTCCACCTTCCCCCCGTGGATAAAGCGATATAGATAATGAATGGATGGATGGATGGATTATTTATAATGATATGTTGAATGAAAAATGTCATAACTTCTAGTTCAGATGAGGTCAATACAGCATTTTCATAAAAAAATTTTATAATAATATTAATAAAAAAAAAATCCAGGTTTCTGCTTGAAATGATAAGCCTGCCTTTTAAGGCAGGGGGAAACTGACAGCTCTTATTGCTCTGGGTTTAAAGGAACGCCAGTCGACTACACTGTAAAAATCTCCTCATGTGTCTTCTCTACAAAGAGGCAAAAAACCCTTTCTAATGTACCGTATTCAACATAAACATATCATAGAAGTCATAGGCATAATGAAAACATAGCAGGTGCCAGTGCAGCTAAACTGTTTATAATGGCTGTTACTGAATAATATATGTAAGGAGGGGATGAAACAGCAGATTTGAAGAGTGATTTATCCACTGATTCACCTGTCTTCGCAAGTGATAGATGAGTACTTGTCTTTGCCAGTGCTTCTAAAGTGTTCTAGAATACATATGCACATTTTAGCATTTTCCCTACATTAGCAACCTGCTTCATCTCATCAGCTATTTACCAAGATGGCTGTAAGTCATATCAGTATTCATACAACAGAACTGCAAAACTGAACAGACGACTAGCAAAGATGTCCTGTGGAATGTGTTCTGAGCATGGAGTTTTAAACCTACAAGGGATAGTATTAAGTCTTCAGGATGTCCTTGTTTCTTATATATTGCTAGTCAAACATTTTTAACTCCTGGGTCGTCATTTAACAACATTCCATAAAAAAGTTCCAAATAATTTCTTATGCATAAAATTTAGAAGTCTTTTATATATAATAAAATTGCTATTCCTTGAACGTGTGTATATTTCAAGTGTATGCAGTGAAGTTTAATTGTTCATAGCTGACATGCATATGAATGCCACAGCTATTTTAAGTGGCACAGACACACCACAAACTAACCATATACGGTATGTATGCTTCGTTTCAATCGACTGACATTTTTCTTGTGTCATGTGAAATTATTAAGTACAGACACATGCTAGCTCACACAGTCAGTCAATGTGAGGAAAAAATGGATATATGGTAAGGGGGCTCACGCACAAACATCCTCTCACATTGAGCCAGGAAAACAAGGTGTGTAAATAACTATGAGTTCCTATAATAAGCTATGAAGTTATGTGAACATGATATGAACAGAGCATAAGTTATATATAGCTAACTTACAGTACCAGTCAAAAGTTATACTCATTCATAGGTTTTTCTTTCATTTGACTATGCTCATACTTGTGAAGACATCAGAAGTATGAAATGATGCATGGAATTATGTGGCAAACCAATAAGTCTAAAAAAAAAGCCCCAAAATATGTTTCATATTTTAGATTCTTCAAAGTATCTATCATTTACCTTGATGACAGCTTGGCACACTATTGGCATTATCTTAACCAGACATGCATTCATTATTGAGATCATTTTTCACAAGTAGTTATTCATGTGATGTAGCTGTTATTGAATGCAGCATTAGTAATGTTTTAAAGATGGCAGCCAGGAATGTGCTTACTGTTTTACAGCTAGAAGAATTCACTGAAGTCATTGTGCATAATGTTGTGGGGCCTAGACTTGACTGTCAACAGCTATGAAACTAAACATTTCTTTGAAATAAAGCAATAACCCTTAGTAAATAAATAAATTAGTAGGGTACAGACTAGGGTACAAAACCCTTAGTAAATAAATAAATAAATAAAGTAGTAACCCTTTAGTTATTACTTCATGTATAAAACTATTCTTAGTTATGTTAAGATAACTATGTTATCTTACAACATTTTCCAATAATTAGTGAAATTTGCACTTTGCACTTTCATACCTGTATGCCATTTTGATTTGCTCCATGACCGAAGAATGTTTGCAAATGGCCAGACTTAGGGTTCAATAGGGCAAACTCTCGTTTAGTTCGTGAATGTTCGCAAATGTTTTATTATTGAATGCATGGCAGCTTCAATGCTTTTTTCAGTTAACAGGTCTGCCTTCCATCTATCCATTATCTATCTTATCTTGGGGTGAGATAGGCGGGGTACACCCTGAGCAGGTCTCCAGTCCATCACAGGACCAACACAGACAAACAACCACATACACTCACATTCACACCTATGGGCAATTTAGAGTAGCCAGTTGACCTAATCTGCATGTCTTTGGACTGTAGGAGGAAACTGGAGCACCCGGAGGAAACCCACACATGCATGGGGAGAACATGCAAACTCAGCACAGGCACCCTGGGTGACCCAGGGATCGAACCCAGGAGCTTCTTGCTGTGAGGCGAAAGTGCTAACCACTGCACCACCATGCCACCCAGGTCTGCCTTGTCAAAAGTTAATTAGTGGAATTCCATGCCTTTTTAATGCATTTGAGACATCAGTTGTGTTTTGTTGAGGTAGTGTTGGTATACAGTAAATAGCAATTTTAAAAGATAAAGAAATCCCATTAAATCAGAAGGTGTCTCCATATTTTAACTGATACTATACTATACTATACACTGCAGCCAGATAAACCGGTGAACATCCCCTTGGCACCTCCCCTTGGCAGGTGACACCAAACTAGCCATACTCTCATGTTAGCTAGGCAAAATGTTTTATTGGTCTGGTAGTCCTCAAACAGTGATAGCACAAGTTTATGACCAATCAGACTTTTTTCTGATAATGCCATACATTGATAGTTAAGTTACCAGAGCTTCCACGAAACAAACTTAAGGCTAATAGCTGAGTTGATAAAATTAGTCAGTTTGAAAAGTCTGCTAACAAGAAATCTCAGTTTAAACTAGAGATTAATCACAATACAAGTACTGGTGAAGAGCCAAATAGGATAGGAGAGGTAGAGAGAACAGGAGATAGAAAAGGAAAGGAGACAGAAGAGGGAAATAAAATAGACATGAAGGTAACCAGAACAGAGGGCAGTGTCTATTCCAAGCAAATACAAGTCCAAGATGAGTAAACAATCATTGCTTTTCATCCAGTATGTTTGGCCAGCAAAAAAGATCATTTCACCCAAACTGGTTTGATACATTTGAGTGTCTGGAAAACTCTATAACTACAATGAAGCATTCTGCTTCATGTGCAGATTATATGGCAAACCAACACAGGCAAGGGATTAAACGGATACACTCACCACGACAAGTTACACAAACTGAAAGAGAGCATTAGGTTCTTTTAGGGAGCATGAAATATCCAACATGCACAAGGCATCATTGATGTGTTGGAAGAACTTTAAAGCCTCACAGGTCCACGGAGACATAACAGAGCAACTACAACTTGCAAACATCAGTGAGATTGTGAACTATAGGAAGTATCTCAGGCATATAGCAGCACTGACAGCCTTTCTTGGGAAACAGGGATTACTTTTCAAGGTCACAGTGAAGGATCAGACAGTGACAATAAAAGGAATTTTATGGAGTGCATGCAGCTTCTTGAGAAGTTTAATTCTTTCCTGCAAACACACAAACCACAATCATATTCAACATACGTACATCTCACCATCATCCCAAAATGAAATGATTTAAAGCACCTATGATTTTATAACTTCAAGGATCGTCCCTGAGATTAAATAGGCAAAAAATGTACTTGATAATGCTGGATGAAGCAAGGGATCATGGTTTGGAGCATATTACATTGTGTGTGCATGTTACATTAGTTTACATAAGGGCTTGCTGAAAGAGAGATTCCTTGTATTTTCCCAGTTTGAGGCATTTGATTCTATCTCTATAACTGACACCCTAGATAAGAAACATGAGAACCATCGAATAAGACACCTTTCATGTGTTGCTTAATCCTATGGTGGTGCTTCTGTTATGAGTGGGATGTGAGAGATGTACAAGCTCTATTCAGACAAAAGCATCCAGAAACACTATAGATCCACTGCTATGCCCATTAACTAAATCTTGTCCTTTGCTCTACTTGCAAAGCCTTCTTTGATCTCCTGGAGTGTCTCCACTCTTTCTTTTTCCACCAGCATTAATTACGAGCCATCCAATACTCACTGGGCATGCCAGATTGAGTCGGTGAATGCCACTCTACAATACCTACCTGATTTGATCCAGACCTTGAGGAGCATATCATTACCTCTAGCTAAGGAAAGCAAGCTTTACAGGTTCAGCACCACCTATATGCTCATTGTATTTTAAACACTGCTCTTAGTAACCCAGGGCCTGCACAAATACCTACAGAAAGAAACAGTTGATTTGCCGATGGCAGTAGAATATAATTGGTGCTATTATTGGTGAGAAAGCACATAAAGTGTATGAGAAGACCAAGCTCGAGGAAAGGTTTTCTCGAATTTGGGGAAAAAATCTTGATGGGCATGCAGGCATGCTTCAGAGCAGTTCCTGAATGAAGAGGCACTCAAACATTTTGCTGAACATTGCAGCATTTTAGGTTAGTCCAGGGGATGGGGAGGTAGCAAATTTAGAAACAGTACCTAAGAATTTAGGAACAGTACCTAGGAATAGCATCGAGGGAAACAAAGAAAAGGAAGGGAAGAAAAACATACAAAACACCCCTCAGAACAACCCCTCACAACCGTAACAAGCATCCTCCTACAGCCTGAAGAGATTACTGTCACAAAGTGCTTCCTTAACAGAAATAGAGTCAAAAACTGAAGAAAAACGGTCCACTTTCATACTTTCATACTACTTGCCTCTTAAGCAACAAGCACTTCTTCGTTGGTTAGCTGCAATGAAACGAAAGAATCCTCTAGTTAGCTGTAATGATAGGGTTTGTAGTGAGCACTTTGTAAACTAGGACTATGAGGAGGAGAGAGGGATTTTTAGTCAGACATGGTAGTGGTTCCCCCGTTATAAAGCTGGGTGTACTGTATAGAGTGAGAGCACTCTCTTTTATATGACGCCGACTATATGAGGCTAAACCAAGCAAAATAGTGGTCAGTTTTTCTCATTGCTGCATCCATGGGCAATGCAAAAGTGATTCCCCTTGCATCGCTTTTTAATGTGGCTTTCCTTTTTTGTCATTGCCTCAGTGATTCCAAGTGCTGTCACTAATAAGCTAAGTAAAATATAATGTGGAAATAATGTAGGACTTCCAAGTCAACCAACCTCATGATGTCACATCCTCTGATAGGACAAGATGGCACTGCACTTGTTTGAAAAATGTAATTTATATTACTTAGGGTTAGGGTTAGGGTTACTTAGGGTTAAGTTACACTGACAGTGTTTTTAAAGTGGGAATTAATTTTATTAAATTATGCTAAGTTCATCTAGTGTTTCATTTCCTCTTTCAGGCCGTCTGTTAAACTGCTTTGACCATCCCAGTCACCAACTGCAGTCATTTAAGGTCTTTCAGTGCCCTGTGCCATCTACACACATGGCTGAAGAATACAATGGTTCATTACAGACTAACAAGTTATTTGGCTATAATTGTCAATTGAGAGGGAGATGTTGGCTTATGTTGACCATGGGAAGATCATCGACACATCTGCAAAACAAAAACAAGATGCTTCAGCCTAGCACTTCCATCCTTAAAGCACCAAGGATAGAAGTGTGGACAGTAAACAGATTCAGAGATTCAGTTTCATAATGTCACAACCGTTATCCTCATATAACATAAAAAATTAAAGGCCTACTTTGTATTCAGTTTCAGTCATTATGGAGTAGTTTATATAGCCTTCTTTTGTATTGGAAATTAGACTATTTATCAAACAAAAAAATAATTTCATTGGCAATTTAGTATATTAAATATTAGGTACCTACATGGTTTTGGGTTTTGTTTATAACTTTACTGTTCCATAGCCTACTATTTGTCATAGTCATTTCATAACGTTTCTGGGAATAGAGAGACGTATGCACGTTATGTTTTTTTTAGTAAATTTTATGTCTGGAAAGCCTAGCAGGAACTTCTATGTCTAGAAGGAACTAGTCCTCTAAATATTTGGACGTAATTAGTTCCCAGACTATTACTATTACAGACCCTCACATCAGATAAAACTTGAAAGAATCCTTGATTATTACACACTAATTAGTATTAATCATTCAAAGATTAAAAGACTTCTTTTCACTTCCATGCAAGTACTGTTTATTAGCTTTAAAGAACACAGTTCTATTTCTTTCTTTCTAAATGGAATAAAATCAGTAATTTATTTTAATTGTAACCTCATGTAACTTTGAGTGGTTTGCAATTTTCAACTCTCATTCAAGAAATTGGCATTGTATTATGGGATTGAGGATTTGCCTAGTAGGCCTAGTAATAATGGTAATAGATATTTGATATGATGCTCATTTTGGTTTGAGACAATTGAGTGGCTGCAATATTCATGTGGAAAATCAAATCCAAATCCTTCCATCCTTTTGAGAATTGGATTTGAGATATAAATATATATATATATATATATATATATATAGTTTTTTGATGGAGAGGAATCTGGGCTCAGCCCCAGAGGGTTAAGAGTCCAGCTAATGCCACTGGACATGCCCAAAACTAACCATATATGGTATGTATGATTCGTTTAAAAGTTTCGTTTAAAAGCATTGTCATATTTTTTGTGTCATGAAACTTCTTTTCTGAAGAAGAGACCAATAAATTTCAGAGTTATTAAGCTGTGCTTTTTAATGTCGAGGTTTTTGTAATTTTTAATAAATTCAGCGAACATTAAAAAGTGCATTCCGCAAGTCAGCTGGACAAAACTGAAACCTAGGAATTTCTAATGGTTCTTTCAGTGCAACAAGAATACAGTAAGATAATAATGTTGCAAAAGGCAATGATTGCGTGAAAATCCCATTGCCGGTTGTGAATTGGTGTAGGGGACTGGATAAAGTTCAGGCCAAGAGAACAATGCAATTCTCCTACACCTGCAGACATAATAATACTTGTTCAATGTAAATCTAAATGTTAAATGTTAAATCTAAATGTTAAATCTAAATCTAAATGTTAAATCTATATGTTAAATCTAAATCTAAATGTTAAATCTAAATGTTAAATGTTAAATCTAAATGTTAAATGTTAACCTGTGTAGCTGCCGCTGACTTGCTTTCTTATTGAAACCTTTATATGGGGCATTTTTTCTGTTCATCCACTACTGTTTTACTTGCTTCCTCCTTTCACTTACCTGTAAATAAGGTAAGATCCGACAAAGCGTATCTCCAAAGAACCATGTTTCTGTGATATCCACTACGAGACTGGCAGGAAGGCAAGTAATGGTGACCAGGATATCAGCAAAGGACAGGTTCACAATGAAGTAGTTGGTCACTGTGCGCATATGATGATTTTTCCACACTGCAAAACAAACTGGAAAAAAGAACCCATTTTTCACTTGATGCTGATAATTCATAGGGAAATTTTCTAGTGTTTGCACATTAGTGACAGTAAAAACAGCATGAAATATGACCATTTCTTGAATGTAGTAGTAATCTTACTGAATCTAAGCGTGACATGACCGCCAGATAGAAATGCACTGTGTTGTCAAATTACTGAAAGGATATTCAAAAGTCTTATATTTTCAGAATACATACTTGATTGCTTTGCCTGTCTTTTACACATCTTTGCTGTAAACCAATTTTTGTAGCACATAAACATAGACACAACACACAACACAAATTGTATCAGCAGCAAAGCATTATTAACTATATTATCTTGCTCAGTGAAGGCGTGGCTCTGAATCCAAGACAGATAATGAACTAGCAGGGCCGTGACTATTTATTGGTGTGTGTTTTCTGAGTACTAAGGGATTCTTTCTTCTTCTTCATCAGTATCCTCCTCCTCTTCATCATCATCATTCATTTCATATGACCATATTCCACCACATGTGAAATGAAGAAGAACAACAGATGAAAGCATAATTTATTTCACTGGAGTTAGAGAAGCCAAAATCCATTGTTTGTCCTCAGAAGAAGGTTTAAAGAATTAAAAGGTTAATGTGATTTTGATTAGAGTGCTAAAATGTACAAAATCAGTGTATGGGTCAGCCATGGCCTAAAGGTTAGAAAGGTCTCTGGTTTGATTCAATGGACAGGCAGGACAGCGCTTTCACTTCCTTCTACATTCCTTCTACATTCCCTCCAAATGCTCCCTGGGTGCCGCAGCATGTGGCAATGCAAAACATGAAGACTAAATATGGAATGGGATGCTCAAAAAGCACATGTGAATGTAATTGTCAGGTGTCCACAAACATTTAACCATTTAACAAATATTGCCTGTTTTGTTGCTGGTGATCTTTTTCACACCTCACTGCTATGTTTGCCAATATATAGTCATTAACACTTTTATTCAGTCTATATTGACAGTTTCTGAAATTATGGCGCACACAAGACAGCTTTGAATATTCATGGTATTTTCATGAACATGGGCGCAGGTGGTAATATACAATCTAATCAGCTCTTCTCATTTCCTTTAAGAACAAGAGCGTACTATTGCAGCGCTGTGACATTTTCATAACGACATACGATTAAATTTCTGTTACAAATTTCCTATCATTGTTTTAAGTGGGAAAAATAATCAGCTGGCTGTCAGAACGTTTAACGGAAATCTACTAGAAATCTGGATACATGTGTGTACAATGCCTTATGAGTCCAAAGTTCACAATCACAGTCATTTAAAACATACAAGGGTTCAGATATACAGATTAGAGGTTCGACAGTTACAAATGAAAAAAGTACAGATTAATTATGCAATATCACATAAACAAGAGTTTGCAGTAATGAATATCAGCTCTGCTGTAATTTGGCCATAGACATGAGGCTGCATGCGTAATGCATCAGGTAATCACAACCGTACTTATATTCAGTGCAACAGCATGATTGCGAGTGTGATATTGCATTTATGAACTAGCTCTATAAACAAAAAATTTATATCAAGTATCTGACATTCCAGACACAGTATAAGCAACTATTCAGAATATTTTAGTCTGTGAACAAAAATAGTTCCCAAAGAAGCCACAATTTAAGTAGTAATCACTGACAGGTAGAATGATACAAACAGTAAAATGTACCAGTGCTGTTATACTACATGTTGGCACTGTTGGAATGTCACTCCTCCAATCAAATTAGTGGAAGGTTAATGATGAAGACATTACAAACAGAATTCCACATCAGTAGTCTGGTTAGGAAGAGAACATTTTTTCTTGCTGAACATGAATTTCAGCTATAAACACTGTAAAATACAAAATACACATTACAGCGTGTGTAGCATTTTAAAACTGTATATTAACTATATGTAGTAGTTTGTTTCCAAAACACAACACAAATTCTAGCTTTGCATCTTTAGTCAGTAAAAATAGTAACAGATCACCAATGGAAAAAAGCTACAGTTGTAAATTTCATACACAGGCGCATATTTGACATTATTCTCAGTTTGGTGTCCCTTAAATATAAGAATAATAATTATAGAATTATAGCCTAAAAACAAAGCATTCATCATGAGATAATGAACTTTACTGTATATTATTGTTATAAGAAATAGATTAAAGCAGGTATCAAATGACAGAATCTCTTATGTGCAAGCATATACGTATGAGAGTCAAATTACTAAAAAAGGCAGGGAGATTTATAGGACTGCCCAAAAGTAGAGCAGGCAATTCAGCATCATAGGGATTTAAATTCAGACAGGTACACTAGCATACATTAACATGAAGCCTGGCATTAACATATTAATGTCAAGTCTGTTCAGTAGTCAGCAAAATGTCAGCAAAACTTCTCCATGTAAATGAATGCAACATATTTTTCAGAATTGTGTAATTTTATATATTTAATGCACAAGATATAATAGGATAATATATACACTATATAATATATTACACTCACTGTCCACTTTAATAAGAACAGCTGTCAATAAACATATTAATGCAATTATCCAATCAGTAGATCAGATTGCAGCAGTTCAATTCCTAAAACCATCTTTGAGAATTTCAGAAACTGCTGATCCGCTTGAGTTTTCAGACACAACAGTATAAATAGTTTACATGCACTGGTGCAAAAAACAAAAATCATCAAGTGAACAGAAGTACAAAATCATCAAGTGGAAATGCCTTGTTGTTGAGAGGAAAAATGCCATTCTGGTTTATGCTTAGCAGTGAGGCTGTGATAATGCAAATAACACTTTACAACCACACTAATCAGAAAAGCATTGTTTGCCCAAATAAATGCCCAATACAGTTACATGCAAATGATTTAATAAATTTTTTTCAATAAACAAATAACTGCTAGAGGTAACAGCATATTTTAAAGAACATCATTTTTCTGCAGATGTTAATGTACCATTACTTTATATTTAATGAACTTAAAAAAATGGAAAAAATAGTAATTGTGGCATGTGCAAAAAATGTGGACAGCCTTCCACTTGTAAAGTCTCAGAATGTAATGAACTCATTAGACTTAAACTTACTCATTAGGACTTGTTAAGAAGGTCACTAATTGTTGGTAGGAATAACAATATAAGGAGTTGTAGTTGACAATTGCTACTGTGCAGTGTGGCTTTCACAAACATGAGCCAACAGATGGATGATGTGTGTGACTTCATCACAAAAGTCAATATCCGATATATGGAAAACAGAGGTTTTTTGGAAATGTACAGTGCTCTCATACACCTGGATAAAAGAAAAGAAAAACACCTACATGAGACTGCTATTTATCAACTACATCTCTGCCTTCAACACCATCATTCCAGCCAAACTCATCACAGAGCTCAAGGACTTAGGACTGAACACTCATCTGTGCCACTGAATTTGAGACTTTGTGATGAGCAGTCCCCAAGTGGTGAAAATTGGTGACCGCATCTCCGCCACACTGTCTCTAAAGACAGGAAGTCAACAGGGATACATTCTCAGCTCCCTCCTGTACTAACTGTTCACACATGACTGGGTTGCCAAGCACAGCTCTAGCAACAGTATCAAGATTTCTGATGACGCCACTAACCTGGGCCTGAGTGTTATCAGAGTGGTGCAACGGCAGCAACCTCAACATCAGTAAAATGAAGGAGAAGATTGTGGACTACAGGAGACTGCACAGGAGGCCACGAACCCCTTAT
This sequence comes from Notoglanidium macrostoma, assembly GCA_030068235.1. Classification (NCBI taxonomy): domain Eukaryota; kingdom Metazoa; phylum Chordata; class Actinopteri; order Siluriformes; family Auchenoglanididae; genus Notoglanidium; species Notoglanidium macrostoma. The sequence continues at coordinate 22,474,613 of JAQQZR010000038.1, read as the reverse complement.
TCATTGGAGCTGGTGAGCGATATTGAGAGCAAATGATCTCGTTACTGGCCACAAGCTCCCAGCCTAACAGCACATTTCCCATACATGATGTCTGAGGAAGGCTCAAAAACCATCTCAGACCGCAGTTGGCCAGCACACGGACTGTTTACCACACTGCCATCAGGCAGACAATACAGCAGAATTAAATCCAAAACCGGTAGGCTGTTTCTACCTCCAGGCCATCAGTATCCTGTATAAACTGTAATCCAGTCACTACTCCTTCTTACACTCTTGCACTCAGGTCTCCACTACCTCCCACACATTGGCCACCTCACTGACAGCTCTCAATGCCCTCACAGAAAATCTCTTCACGTGTTTCTGTCACTTGTGGGAATGTTGCAATATTTATTAAGGGCACTATTACCACTTTAGGACTGTGTCTGGGCACAATATATTGATAGCATTCATATTTAATTCACACTACACATACTACATCTAATTAAATTGTAATTTTTAAAAATGTTTAAATACTACTTTACTGTACTGCTGCTTCATATGCTTTTCACGCATAGTTGATTGCTCAGACAAGATTTATTATACTAATAAATACCTTTTGCATTCTTGACCGCATACAATAACTGCACATATTCCACTGTTAGGATTTGTACTTTATATACTACATACTAACAAGGCATACATAACACACATACTAATATATTTGGCATATTTTGAATATATATTGTATTTGTAAATAACCTCTTTCCCCCTCTTTCTTCTCTCTCTGTATATTCTGATGAATATTTTTTTTTTGCATTGCACAGCTGTATGTACCCAAGCCTCAACAGAAGCATTTCAATGTACAATTGTCTCTGACATTTTGTGCACATGATGAACAACAATGACACATGAAACTAGTTTGCCATAGAGATTGGGTTCTTTTTGCTTCAAAAATCTACAAAATATGGAATTTTGCAAAGGGGAGTGCAAACAGCTGTATATGCATGAATTTTATATTTAATATTTTAAAATTTCCTACTTCATAAGTGACCCATATACATTCTACTGCTTCATGGTATACAATCTGATTCATACTCTTGATGCTTAGGCACTTTTTCACCCATGGTTTTGCATCTCTCACCACACATACTAACTGTTAATAATAATTTTTAGTATTTGTAATGGGTGCCAACATTCGTTCATATATTCGTTCACCATTTAACTCTGATTGAGTTGCAGTGAATTTAAACTTTCACGCAGTCTTGCAGGTTCATACCTCATGCAGATATAATATGCACAACCTGTAATGCCATTTGATATTCAGCTACACGCAAAAACAAAAGTGATTGTATCATGGAAAACTATGTCTGCCTATATATATTTGTGTAATTAAAAGGGTAATTCCATGATTAGGTTGCCATTTTTATGTCCCAATGATATTACATTTATATATATGCATGTCAAGAAAAAGTAAAAGTCATTGAGATATATCAGATTAATCGTTTAATCATTAATAAAATTGCTTAGGTAAAAAACAAACAAACCAACATTTCTGCCTGCCCCAGCCCACTATAACTATAAACTATAATTCACTATGAAATATAATCAGTGTAATCTTCAGAATATTATTCTCTGGATTATTCTGAACCCATTTAACAGCGCATGCTTGAACTATCCTTTTCCATCCACTATAGGTTAGGCAGATGGAATTTGGTATTTTGGTACCTCACTTAAACTTGAACACATTAACCCTTATGAAATATGTATAAAATTCCACAACAGTAACTTTCCTTATACTTTTTTTTTTTTGCCTTTATTTTAAATAATATTGTGATATTGAATGATGAGTTCACTCCAATATATTGAATAGACGAATTATATTATATATATTATATATTATATTATAGATGAAAAGTAACTATTCAAAATGTATATCATTAAAATATCCATAATGTTCTCATAACATGGTAGTTAATCACATTTTGTATATTTGTTAATTGTATGCTAAAAACCCAACCCTGTTACTTATTTAACAGAAAAATGCAGCAATTGTGAAAATGAGATTGAGTGGCACAGCAGAATAAAGTGAAGAGAGCAAAATTGGCTATGCTCTCTGGATGGAAGGAATGGCATCCTCTCTTTCTACCCTGTCAATCACAGTAACATTACCCAGTTATGAGCAGTTAGTGCTTTTTTCTGAGTGTGCTAAGCTACCCTGTAACACAGCATGAGCAAAAGTTTGAAAAGATGAGGGAGGTTTGCTTCACGTGTCTTGGAGGAAAGCTTCATCCTTCACCCTCCCCAGCTGGTAGCTGTCAAATAATTGGGGAGACCAAGCTGTTTGGAAGAGAACTGGCATGTGACCAAATTAGGCAGAAAAATGGGTAGATTATTGCCTGAAATGGGTTAACATATATTGTTAATAATTAAATACATGCTTTCTTATTTTCAATGTTGATTTTTTTTTTATTTGATTTACAATGGCTACGTAGTACTGCAATTCTGTACTCTCTCAAAAAGTAATCCCAGTTAAAACTTATTTATTTATAAGTAAAAATCCATTTATTTTTCAGTAAGCCACTGTAGCAGGTAGGGGTGTGGCATGTGGGGATGAGCTGATTACTGTGGCAGACCCGACACACCTATTTGTGCTGTTATTAACGAGCTGTCTGTATTTCTTGCTTTCTCTCACCCTGTGCAGTAGGCCGAGTGTGTGTGGACGTGAGCGTTTCTCTGTTCAATTACCATGCTGTGGCATGAACTAAAACAGCAAATAAATAAGCCCAAAAGCAATTTCAGCCTGGTTTCATTGGTTTCTTGACTATTTCAACTCCTACAGTACCTTTTACACAAAATATCTTTCACATGTGCACACAATTGTTGAGAGCTTCCAACACGAAATAATAATGAATAACACAGTATTACATCCCCCTATAGATAGCTGTTGCTTGCACCCTTCCATAGAACACATGTTGTGACAGGCTTTTGCTATGCCAGAGTGCAAGAACTATACACTATTCCAGATGTGCTGCAGTTGCATGGCAATTGTGATCCACTGGAGATGGTTGAACTAATTCCTGACCTTTCCATTTAGCATGCTATGGGAAACAGATGTTTTTCCAGCTGTACAGCAAAACTGGTTTAAGTTTGTGGGCCCACATGAAGCGTCTTTTCTTGTTCCCATTGTTGTGGTATATAGATGCTTCTTCTTGACAAGGGCAAGCGTTCCGATTCAAATTCCTGCCTCCCTAGCAGTATAAGTGTTTTCAAGATGAAGCAGCCTTGAATATTAATGGCAATTGGCATTAGAGTACTTTAATAATAATAAAGGCTATTTGAATTTCTATTTGAAACCCATCCAGTCTCCTTTTCCACTCCAAAAGAAGTCATAAAGAACTGAGAGAAGTGTTCACTAATATCAAAGCAGGTCATACAATTCATAAGCATACTGCTCGATTCAAGAGGAATGCTTTCCAACTCATCAACCCAAATGTGGCAAATATTATTATACTTGGCAATCAGATGCAGCCAGGCTGCCTTGTGTGGCATCTGCTGAAGATGCCTGGACTTATGATGGCCTCGTCACATTCATTAGTGAACCCCTTTGGCTTGTGAGAACTCTGGGCATTCTTCCATAAGTGCATCATTATCCTATAACTGGACCTCAAATGCCATGGACTGAAATGTGTTGCCGTCTCAGAGAAAGGAGTGTGACAGGCTTGCAGGCATGCAGGCTTCTCACATGTCACTATGTACTAGATAATGTGATGAATCTGATGGTCAGCTAGGCTACAAGTCAAAAGTTATACTCTCTGAAACTAATCTATTAAAGTGGCCATACACTGTGTATCATCAGAAAGCCTGGTAAAGCATCTCAAGGGATGAAACTCAACGTTTGGTGATGTACATCGAGTCCAGACTTTAGGCAATGATTAATTTGTATTCCAAGTATTAAAAATGATGCATATATTTATAATTATATTAGTTTGTTCAGTTACTTGTTACAGTTACTAACCTGTGAAAATGGAGGGACTATGAAAACATGGCTGTAAATCCTAAATGGGTAATGCAGTATTTTTTTATATTTTCTAAAAGTACAGTAGACACAGGCACACCAAAACTGGAAATTTGATGAGAAAGTTTTGTTCTGCACCCACTGTATCCTGAAATGGACTGGATGTGAAGGGTAATTACTGGTAGTGTAATTGCCATCAAAAGTAAGTGTGATGGCATGTAATGGCGGCGCGACCGCAGCTCGCAGCGGCCACTTCGGATCTGAAAATCGTGCCTTTTTGTTTTATTTTGTTTTATTTTTGTTTTGTTGGCGTGTCTCCGACGGCACATGGACACCAAATAGACGGTGTTCATGTCTACCTACGAGAAACATTATTGGACATAAAGAAATAC
>JAQQZR010000038.1:22448385-22470130 GCA_030068235.1 Notoglanidium macrostoma | reverse complement strand
AGGAAGGCGAAGGTTTTCGTTATTTAAGACAGATGTTCCCAAGAATAACTGACGCCAAGATCAAAGAGGGCATTTTTATTGGCCCCCAGATCAGACATGTTATGAATGACAAGCGGTTTGAAGATTTTTTTTAAACTAAGAAATGAGAAAGCAATGTCATTATTTTATCAATTACTTTAATGTTTTATATCAATTTCTCTTCATGAATCTACAGTAATCTTTTAGACCGGTTATCATTTCTTAGCCAACTCTACACTATGTAAAATTCTATGTATAGACCATAGAATGGGAGCAAGCAGGGAGAGTGCAAATGCAGAACTGCATTGCAGTGTTGAAGAAACACTGAATTTTCACAGAAATTTCTTTTGCTTATTTTCACCTTGCTCTACCCCATACGGTACAACAAAGCAGACCCACACCTCTCTCACCACAGTTTATAAGCTGTCACAAGTAATATGTATTCAGTGCATAGTCAGGGGTGGTTCTGGATTGAAGATGCAAGATTCATGCCAGAATCAAAGTAACAAATTTTTGAGTTACCTTATCAACTATGTAGGATTTTGAAGGTATCTATTAGCATAGACAGCATATGTATTACATAATATACTTACGGAATTCATAAGGGCTCTTACTTATTTTTACTTGACTGAAGATTCAGCGCTTAATTAAAAGATTTTACACTGATTTATGATTTTTCCCCCAGTTTATAATGCATGTGATTTTCCTATTCTGAAATGTTGCTTTGGATGTGTTATTAAAATTGCAGACCACAACGATCGTATACTGCTTGATAATTTTGGATTTATGTAATATACCAGTTGTGTGAGATTAAATGTCGTTTTCATATCCCTGTCTCCACGTCCACTAACTCCTGCGGCTGCATTACGTTAATATGTGCTTTCGCTGATGAAGTGTTGGCTATAAAGAGTTTCATGTGCCCTACAAGGTTTTCTGTGCCAGAGATGCCATTGGATTTAATGCACAGTTCAGAATTCTTTAAATAATTATATGCAAATGAGTGTGACATGAGGAGACTTCTCAATGTAAGTTTGTGCCACACTTTTACACAGGTGCATTGAGTGTTTGTTTAGGTGTGCATGAGTGAGCACATTTTTTCTATTTGTGTTTACAGCCTAGGTCAGTGTTTTACCCCAGCCATAGTGACTTATTGATAAAGCCTGTTCTTTTTGTTTGCAAGCAGCAGTGTAAGTAAGCAGAGTAACAAATCTTACGAATCTTAACAAATCTCTAAACTTATAACTTGCATGAAGATGTTGTCAACTTTCCAATCCTGTTATTTCAACACACATTTTTTGGGACCTGAACATTTATGACAGGCATTATGCTGTTAGTGACATGTGAAGTGTGTCTTTCAGTGTACGAAAATACTCCTGGCTATTTATCCTCTTCCTCTTGCTGATGTACTGTCAGTAACTGTGTCTCATTGTCTAATCTTAAAGCACACTTTGACAGAGAGGGCTGATAACCTGCCAGAGTGTCTGATGATCAGATTGCAAGGAAGAAAAGTGAAGAATGTGCTGCAAGCTGATATCATGGAAAGTGAAGCTGGATGAAACCTATCAGAGTTTATTGCATTGGCCAGTAACCAATGTTTACCAAAAATACTACAAAACAATATTGTTTATGGGCTGTATAATCACACAATGGACCTTATTCAAACTGGATACGAATGTATTTATGTGTAAATCATTTGTACAAGCAATTAAATAAAAAAAAAAAATGGTATTCATGAAAATCCTGTAAGGTTGGAAAAACTTTTATATCCAACTCATTCTTCTGAATGTGTGTGTGTGCGTGTGTGTGTGTGTGTGTGTGAAATTTAAACATTAAAAGACTAACTAATGTAAACCTTGGATGCTGTAGTCTAATTCTCGTATGGAATTTCTTTCTATCACACTCTGTGCTGTTTGATTATATAGTATGTAATTATGCAACTAGTTCATATTTATTACCACTATGCAGTGTCACCCAAAAGAGAATTGGCTTCCATTTGAATCTGATTCCTCTCAAGCTTTCGTCCTCATTTTATCTCTGGGAGTTTTCCCTTGCTGTTGTCATTTATGGAGTGTTTATTAGGGATCTAAGTCTACACACAGATTTCTGCAAAGCTTTGTCTATTGTTTAAAAGTGCTATACAAATGAAAGCGAATCGAAATTTAATTAAAACAAAGAAAGACATGCTCAAATTCCATATGTAATGAAGCTGCCGAAAATCATGTTATACTGATTGTTGTAAGAAAACTATTGCTGTGTTGATCATCCGCCTTACTGATGTCTGATATAAGAAGAACAAGTTTAGTGGGGTTCTGTTAACTAAGCTGTGTTTACATATTTCTTTGATCAAAGTAATTTGTGAATTAAGCTATTCTTGATGTCTACACCATGCAGACATTATTGATCAGCAATTTGGTGTAATCAAGCAAAGTAAATTGAATCAGAGGAGGGACTTGACGACAGTCGTTGGCAAACACAACATTAAACTATTCAGCTGGTTTGTCAATACTACCTGATTGCCCAAACAGTATGAGACTGCATACATTATAGACAGAAACACAGCTTGGCAAAGTATTAATGGACAAAGGGAACGTGTACAGTGTATTAAATAGTGCAGGACACTTGGGATAGTATAATGCATTTGGCGAGGAGATTTGAGCTTCTGAATCTGTCACATATTATGTAGATGCGTGACTCTAAGCACAGCTTCCAAAAGCCTTGAAATAGCATATCATTGCAAAGGTGGGAGGTCAAATTGTCCTTCCGAAAGCAAAAAAGCTCTGATTAAATCTACAGTAAAAAGAAAGAAAAACAGTAAATTCTGCAGATGCCTCAACATAAATTCATAATTCATGCTTCAGGAAACTATGTTTTGTTGAATATCACTGAATATCATCAATTCAAAAGTAATGACATTTGTATGAAAAATGATGATATTTGTATGAATGATGATATTTGTTTGAAAAATGATGTTTGTAAATGATATTTACGAACAGTATATGAGCTTGAATGTAATTCCCAGTGAGCCAGTGAACACACTCACTGTCCGTTTTATTAGGAACACCTGTACAACTGCTCATTCATGCAGTTAAATAATCAGCCAATCACGTGACAGTAGCAAAATGTAACAAATCATGCAGATACAGGTCAAGAGTTTCAGTTAATGTTCACATCAAACATCAGAATGAAGAAATATTCATAGAGAGAGGTCAGAGGAAAATGGGCAGATTAATTTGTGCTGACAGGAAGGATATATTAACTAATCACTCTTTACAACCGTAGTGAGCTGAAAAGTATCTTGGCATACACAAAACATCAAACATCAAACCTTGAGGTGAATGGGCTACAACAGCAGAAGACCACATCAGGTTCCATTTCTGTCACTCGAGAACAGGACTCTGGGGCTATCATGGAGATTTACTTAAGGGTGTTGCGCAGAATCCCTTAAAAGGTTCCCTTAGTTATTCTTCCATAAGGGATTTCCTGCACTAAAAGAGATTATTTCAGTTTTACACATAGACTGTTTGCTTGCTTGTAGTCTGCTTGTGATACCTGTTATCGCCACACTTTCTAGCACCTCACAAAGCTGGCCTATAGAAATATAAAAAAACATGGAAGAAAAGAAGACAAGAAAACCAAATTGGTCAGTGGAGGGAAATATTGCATTACTGGAGGAATATAATTAAAGAAGCACAGATTAATCCACAAATAACAGCAACATATCACAATCAATGTGGGAGGAAATTGCATTAAAAATGACTTATAAAATTAATTAAAATTAATTCAACTATTTGGGATGCAATCATTTACTGCATTTATTGCCATAAATTCAGTGATCTTGACGTTAAGATGGAGTCAGCGGTATGATAAGTTGCTTTCCTTGCTTTTGGTTGCTAAGGTCTTTTTTAATGAACTTTAAGAAATTCCTTAAGTATAACACCAAGATAAAGAGAAAACCTTAAATATGTAAGTGAACATTGTAAGGAAACTTTAAGGAGAATAATAAGGGTTAAGAATGCTTAAGATGACCTTAACCCAGACTTTAAGGAAAATCTCAACTTAAGGTCTTTTGTGCAACTGGCCTCTGGTCTCTTTCCATTCTGTGTATTTTTCTGGTGTATATCACAGGTATGATTATCTAAATATTTTACTGATGTGAAAGTGTTTTCATTAGTAAAAGTGAACATCATTTCTTCCTAGGTAATCTCAGTCAGTGGGCAGTAGTTAGATCAATGCATTCCAATTACATAAACAGAGATGTTCAGACTTCTATAAAAATAAACTGGCTTTTTGAATAAATAAATTTAGGGCTGTGGAAATTACAGTCTGGTTTAAAACAGTAAGAACACTTGTGGTCATTTGAGGTCATATCTGATATTACTGAAATAGTTAGCACATGCTATACTTATGAGGCGACAGATATTTAGTGCCCTATATATATTTTTTTTTTTGAAGGATGAAATCTGGCTTACAAATTGGTTGTATTAACTACAGCGTCAATCTTTCATGCTGTGCAGCACTTTAGAACCAGCACTTATTAGGCTGATTTTTTTTCTTCTGCTTGCATGTTTCAAAGAGAGATATGTGACTAATCTTGTATGTCTCATACTCCCTAATTGAAAACCCCAGTAAGGATGCCATTTCTGCACATCATCGCCTCATTATGCGTCTATGAAAAGTAAACATTTGTGGCATTAATAAAGAAATACATCCCTTCATTTAATTTAGATTGTTTAACTTCACGTTTTCACAGTTTGCAGTGATTGGCATATTTCCTTTAAACTTGAGTGTTCGTGTCTCTCAGACTGTCCTCCACCAAACTGGGCAGAACATCTTGCTTTTCAAAGACAGCACTGGGGAGGAATCTTGGTTTCTCTCCACATTTTGCCCCTTTCAGGTGCTGTAACTCTGCTGGGTATGCTGGTAAATTTGTTCATGTACATGTGAGTCAAAAAATTTTTTTTTAATTGTTCTCTTTTGGCCAACATTTTGTTTTTTCTACTCTGCGGGCTTTGCCTTTTATGGAGCTTTTCTGAGGTCAAAATATGAGATCAGAATTTCAACTTTCATTTCCTTATATTTACATTTAGATGTGATAACAACTTATGCCTTGAACCCATTTTTCAAGTGATCAATAATATTGGTCGATGTAACTTGTGTTTCTTGTGTGAGATGTGTTTCTTCTTGCCCAGCTTTGCTCTGATTGATTGAGGGTTTAAACAATTAAATGATCTGAATGTCTAATCTTGCTTTGAGCACTGAGTTTCATCTCGCAAGATCAAGATGCATTTGTTGTTAAAAAGGATAAATCAACATGAAGACGAGAGAGCTGTCTATGGAAGCAAAACACGCCATTTAGAAGCAGAGAAATGAGAGAAAATGACAGACATCGAACAGGCTGGCCAAGGAAAACACCAGCAGTTGATAACAGATACATGCGAGGGCTGTGAAGACAAACCTCAAAACAACAGTCAGTGACATCAGCAACAACCTCCACAGGGCAGGGGTGGAGGTATCACAATCCACCATTCGATGAAAACCTCCTTGTCAGGACCAGCCGAATGTCCCTAGAAAGTCTACATTGTAAGATATTCCTATCATTGTGTCCTCAAGGGAAGCACAGCTTCTGTGTGCTCCTAAGGCATTCCTGATGTGTGGCTTCTCCATGTGATGATTGGGTGACTTCTCAAAGACGCAGAACCTCATAAACAACTTGCAATCACTAAAACATGAACAAGAACGACATCGCAATCTTAATCATATCAGTGCCAGTCAGAAAAAGTGCTTGGAGCTCTGCAGCAGTTACCTGCAATCAATAACCAAATCTATTACAGAAAAAGTAAAGTTTACTATTTTATCACTGTAATTGGTAAATATTATTTTCCAATAATTCAGGTTTTTTTGGTTTGCTTATATATCCAGATATCTATCTACAGATAGACATAGATCTGATGCTGTCTTCTTCTGTGAAATTTTAGCAGCTTAGCTGGCAAACTCTACTAGATGATTTTCTGTAGAGTCTATAGATTCTTTTATTTTTGAGGGGAGACTGAGAATTAAACAGAAAGGCAGACCAACAGATGAAACAGATAAAACACAATCCACAGATATATACAGCACTCATAACACACACCTGTTCTTCCCCTATTTTAAAAATCACCAGCTGTCACTGCTGACAGCTATTTTATTATAATTGTTTAAAAATTTTTTTTACAAGGAGCAATCTGAAATAATCAGGACAGCCAATCCAGCATTCAACTTAGACTCGCATAATTCATGGGTTGTGGAAATTACCCAACCAGAAAAAAGCATTTGCAAGAGTTGGACTATGACTTGTTTAATGTATTTATTGAATGTGTGCAGCACAATTGTCAGATACAAACTGACTGAAAATAAATTGTCAAAAAGAACCGAGCTCAAAACATTTGAAACGGCATTGCCTTAAATAGGAGTTAAAAGTTTCATTTGTTATCTTAGTAATTCAGAAGAGTTACAAGGGAAAATTGGCCTTCAGTTCTGTATATTAATGTGCATATAGTGTGTTGCAATTTCTCAATACAATACCTTATTCCATGTGTTGAGAAGTGGTGTCAAAGAGACTGGATTAACTTTGGTTGAAAAATGACCTTACCAAAGGACTCAAAGAATGATTTTGTCTAGTGTGTCCAGAAACTTAAGGAAACTGAAGGAAAAATGTATACATTGCATAAAAATGGTATTAAATGCTACCTTTGTGAAATTTGAGGTTTTATGAATAAAAATGAATCACTGTAAGCTTGTTGTAGAGGTTACATCATCCCCTGTGGCTCCTCACCTATTCCTGAGCTTCCAAGAATGGATTCTATAAAGCCTCAGTCATATTCAAAGGCGGTTTCTATCATACAGGCAACAAAGCACCCAGTATATTGCTTGTAGAAAGGTTACAAACTCATGCAGTTTTTGTGTCTTTTGTGTAGTACACAAGTTAATAAAAGTTAATTGGCAAATCATTACAGTACAGCGCCCTTTGTATAAAATAAAAATACAGTAACTTTGATTTAAAGTTTTTCTGGTCATGAATTAGGAACATCTTTATATACTGTTTAGATATTAGGAATTACTCTGCTACACAACCGATCATCACAGTATCACAATATTGACTAGGGCTGGATGATGTGATGCTATAATATTAATATCCTGATACAGTATATAACATTATAATACACTTTTCTGGTGGGTTTTGTCAGGTATGTAATTTTATAAGGCCATTTTTACTAATTGTACCAAGTAAAATCAGTTTTCCTTCCAAATCTGTACATTTCCTTTCTTTTCCACGTTAAATAATGTAGTTGTTTATAAAAAAATTTTTATCAAATTTTCCTTGAACTTTTTTTCATGCAATACCTTTGCTAGTTTGTTGTCACTTTGTTATCAAAATAGTATATAGAAAAAACATGCATTGTGGAAAGTATTTTGCCATATTGTATGCATGCTCAAAACCACACAGTGTTAACACACAATGGACCTTTATTTGCTTTCCTATTCACAATTTGGTCATTGCATGGTATAAAGCCCTTGACATCCCATGTCTGTCCCATGACAGTCCCATGATTGATGTTTCATCATGTTAACACCCCCTCATTCTGAAGAAACACTGTAACATTTTGCACATGAGGTAAAAACATTGTTTAAAAAATTCCTTTTATTACAAATGTAAACAATTCTAGTAACAACAGGCAAATAAGGAGATGTACAGGAGGATTGACATTTGTTTTCTGAGTGGAGTGGAACCTGTACATCCCATGTGTTTAATATAAACTTATCAAGTTGAACATTCCTATTGATTAATTCTCTTTGATTTTATTATGGGATATTATTGAGCACCTGGTTGTATTCCATGCAATTGTCATGGCAAACAGAAATAAATAAATACTGGATCCTGAATCCTCTCGGTGTAACATTTGAAAAAAGGGGGATGACCTAAAACAAAAAGGCACTGCAGGATCAATTGCAGGAGAAGGTGCATATGATGCATGTTTCAATGTCAGTACTACAACCCAAATAGTCCAATGTATCATATTGCACTCATTTTCAAATTATTCCTAGGTGGAGTTGATATACAGTCATTCAGGTAAGTTATTTTCTTCGGCAGAGGAGTTAATGGAATTAAAAAAAATATATATCCCCCAAGCAATAATATAGCAGTTCGATCAGCTAGGATTCTCCCTGCTTTGAATGACAATTCTTGAAAACAAATGATAGTCTTTGCACAATGAAATGCCAATTAAAAAACTCCAAGAAAGCTGCTCTTCCCTTATTTATTCATACTGTATAACCCAAGTTACTTATTCTTGTTTATAAAATTTCCAACCCTCTGTATGAAACGACCTAATTTATTTTCATGACCATGTGTATGCTGAGCTATATGGCTGCTGTGCTCAGTAGTTGTATATCCTCTTGAATAGAGAGAGCTTCTGTGTCTCTCTGATTTGTGTAGAGACCCAGTGGGGCCCTGTCCTGAAGAGGTACGTTTAGTCTCAAAGGAGCAAAGAGGTTCGAAACGGCTGTACACCCTATTCACTCCAACTTGCTCTCGCTGCCACTGACTGGTGGTGCCCTGTACTAAATTTCTTCTATTGTCCTGATTGTTGGAATACAGCCGATCTGGTGCTCTCACAGATTCATCACCATGGAGCTCCTCTGTACTAAAACGGGGAGCAGATGTTTCTCCAGAGATCCTTCCATTTGTCCTTTTCGACATGCTGCTGTCAGTGGATTTCATAGAAATGGCTGTGGAGCTCTGCCGTTTCTCATCCTGCTGTGCTTTATGTTCATTGTCATCAGAAATAATGGTGTCAGTGCTGCTACCTATTTTAAGACTTGAAGTGTGCTTCCTTTTTGGTGAGCTGTCTCGCTTTTCTGGAATGTTTAGGAGTGATTTTATTTTCTTGGTGCTCTTTTTAAAGAACCGTGGCGACGATATGACATTGGGTTTGTTCTGGTTGATGTCCTCCACTTCTAAAACTGTTGTTGACACGGTTCTTGAGGGAGGTTCTTGCCAAATAGTGCGTTGCACGTCATCACTTTCAGCCTTTTTGAAGTCATAATGTGAGATGGATCTCTTGTCTTCTTTGAGGTTTTGGGGATACCCTCCACTTCTTGAATTCTCAACTCCTGGACCCTTTTCTGTTTCACTTCTCAACAGATGTCCATAAATATTGCTAGAAATATCTTTGTTGTTAATTTTATATGAGTTGGGTATATACCTAGGGTCTGCTACGCTGTGCCTTTTGTACAAGTTGTCTTGTGGGAGCTCAGGCTCCGTTACCTGAATTCGATTTTTAGCTCTTCCAAGACTGGCATATATTATATCTCTTGCTGATCCAAAGCCTAAGTTGTTTCCTGAGTGGTCTGGGACCTGTATACTCCGTCTGTTTAACATAAAGTCATTAGGTTGGACTCGATTGTCCGTTAAATCTGTCTGGTTCCATTGTGTTGAGGAATGGTACTGTGCACCTGGCTGCAATCCAAATTGATCCTCACGGCGTACAGATGGTAAGGAATCATTTGTGTAACTGTTGGGTTCTGAATCCTCTGGGATGATGGACCTAAAAACCAGTGACGACCTAAGACGAGAGGGCATTGCAGGAACAGGTTTGTTCTCCATCTCGTATTGGTCGAGATAATCGTATGATTCTCCTCCAATGGGTGTGTCATTGTTATTGAGGTAGGATTCTATCCTCCATGTTCGCAGAAAAGATTTGGAGGTATTTGCCAAGCTTGGCAAGTTCTGCTGCATTGACAGAACCTGTTTATCATGACCATGGTAGGACTGGCGGAAGTTAGCACTCCGGTTCAGGAAGTTTACTCTGGAGTTTAATTCATATGGGTTCTCCCTAACAGCAGGGTAGTTCACCCCATAACGCCTGACATCCTCTGCCACATTCCAGTTACTAGTGCCATACATGGGGTACTGAATGTTGTGTGAGGTCTCCCGTCGCTCTCCTGCGTAGCTGTGCCGCTTGTTGAACTCCACTGCATCTTGAAGAAATCTATTGTGGTGAGGGATAGGAAGATCTTCCATCGTGCTCCTAAAGCCAGCTTGTCTTTCACAGGTTTGTCGATACACAGAGTCAAGTGTATGCCTCAAATGATCCTTCCTTTCAAATGTTCTGAGGGGGTGACCAAAGTAATTCTCAGTTTTGCCATTCATCCTTCTGTCTGTCAAGACGTCCTGAGACTGGAACTCAACCGGAATACAGGAACGGGCATAAAGAGTCCGAAACTCCTCGTCGTAAGACTCCACTAACCCACCTGTTATGACTTGAACCATATTCAGGTGGATTTTTTCACAGGACCACATGAGACTGTGAAACACAGTGTAAGAACATCTTTTAATTTAAATACTTCATATTTAATGCAAAATGGATGAAACCTAAATAATGTATATTGAACGAAAAACTTGAAAATACTGAATTTCAATTTCAATAAATGGCATGACAACATGAAAAATTCAGATCTGATTATACAGTGTTAAAGTGTTTAAACACTTAAACAGAAATGATAATGCAGTCTTCATAATATTTTCTGGCTGAAATAAGTTTAGTACTTTATTATATATATTTAGGCTGTATTCGAAAATCTCAGTCTTTTTTAAATTTCATTCATTATTCTTAGGTGTGTGTTCGAAACTATTAATTGTGTATGCTATTTATTATGTCATTTTTAAGATGATGATATTTACTAACTTACCTATATGATCCAAAAAACACTGTTTGGCAATCAACTAGGAGAAATTTCTGTCCCATAGCTCCATGGAATTTGGCTCCTGATTTGCAGACATACTCCTGGCCTTGTACTGTGCGCACCCTCATGTTCTGCAGACCAGGGAAAAGTAAGTTTTCTCTAAAGAACCAAGAAATTGTATTGGTCCACTTACACTCACTGGCCAGTTTATTAGGAACAGCTGAACAATAAAGTGGTGGCAGTGCAACGCATACAATCATGCAAATACACATTAAGAGTTTCAGTTAATATTTGATTTCAGTCCCTATAGTTTAGACAGAGTGGTGTGAAAAGCAAAAAAAAAAAAACATTCAGTGAGTGGCGTTCAGCAGTGTGGGCTGAAATAGCTTGTTGAAGAGAGGACAATGTCCAAACTGGTGTGAGCTGACAGGAAGGTGATGGTAATACAAATAACAACTGTTTACAACCATGGTAGGCAGAAAAGCATCTCAGAATGCACAACATGTTGAACCTTGAGGCAGCTGGGCCAGCTGCAATTGCCTGGTGTTTTCCAATCTTCAACAATATAGTTTCTGTGATTTTATGCATTGTGCTGGTGACACATGATAGGCTGATTGAATAATTGTGTGAATGTGCAGGTGTTCCTATAATGACCCTTATAATGACTATATAATTATGGAAGACTTTCACAGTGGCTTTACATGATGAGAGGAAAGGATTCTGAAAGACAGCACAAATAAATGTCACTGAGAGCAAGGATTCTAACTGTAAAAGTCAGATAATGGCCTAAAGTATATGAGCAGGACCAAACCCAATTACATCTGCACAGAAATCTTCTGGGGCTGTTTCCTTAAGTGTTGCTTATTAAGTGATTAATACCTGACATAATCAATGATTTCACTTATGCCATGATTATATATTCAAATTCCACGTCCAAACATGATAAGAACATCTTATGAGGATTTAAAATGTCCAATATTATCCAAAACAAACAATGAAGGTGGAAGTTTAACAGAAGCAACGATTTCAAGCAACTGGTGTATTTCTAAAATGTCTTTATCATTCCATTGCTTGAGCCTGATCTTTCAACTAGAGATTCTTTTTTTTTAAATCTACCAAGAAGCAGTAATGTGATGCTGCTTTTGTTCTTGTGTGTGAAAAACATTAACCCTAACCCTGCAGCATTTATATGATGCTTATCTAAGACAATGGTTAAAGGACCAGCATAAAATGTGACAACGACAAACACAGCTCTTTTTTTGTATTTGAATTTCTTCTACATGAGAATGCTTCAGAAGCTCTGTGTGAAACGAATGGGGAATTATGAATGACAATTGAGACAATGAAAATCTTACATGAAACTTATCAGTTGTTCATAAATAGCATGTCTGCATAATCATCGAGTGTAATTGTAGACAAGAAAGAAAGAAAGGAGAAAGAAATTCACTCACCCTGAATTTTTGAATTTGGATGTCAAGGTTTGAAGTCATTGCGAGGAAGCTTTTAAAATTAATTTGATCCAGAAGGATATACACAGGAACACCTCGGACAGATGCATCGACCACCTCTTTAAAAATGTCTATATCAGTAAACACATCCATGGCAATTGCAATGACCTTGATAAAAACAAAAGAGATGAATTTTCATTAAAAGTGCCCAATTACTGGATATTTTGTGTACATGCAGTGCAACACTTCAGTGCTGTCTCATTGATCAGTTAATCGTTAATGGCTTGGAAAATTACTGAGAACTGAGAAAGATAAAAGCAGATATTTCACTAAAGGGAACTTCCTGAAGTTCTTAAGCAAAGATGTGATCCATAGGGCCTGACAGTTGAAAGCTCCTACTATCCCAATAGAAGCATCACAAATTTGCCAAGCAGTAATATGCATTCTCACAGCCAGCATGCTAATGGTGAGGAAGGCAGGCAGATTAAAGTCATACGTTTGTAGGAGATGCTTGCCATTTCAATCAGACCTTGTATCTTACTGGAATTCCAGCATTACTGTATTCAAGCTTCAACAAGTACAAGTTGATGAGTTGGTAATGCTTTAGCACGCTAAAGCCTTACAGCACCACGCCCTATGTTATTTCACATGTTTTTAGAAACTAGGTCATAGAAAGTATTAGACACTACAAAATCTAACCATATATACATACATACAATGACAGATAGATAGATAGATAGATAGATAGATAGATAGATAGATAGATAGATAGATAGATAGATAGATAGATAGATAGAGAAAAATTTAACATGATACTATTCTATAATGGCTCCTTGGTGATAATACTAATAAGCCTAAAAATGGTATTACATTATGCCATGATTTCATTACGTTACATTATTTTAAACTACAGAAGTGCTGAATTCTCTATTCTGATTTTTCAGATGACATTGATTTATTTTCTATAACAGCACAGTTTGGACAATAGTTTAGGTTTTGTGACAAAGTCTTTAGGACTGCATATTTTATTCAATGAACTTAAAGAAAAAAGAAAAGTAGAGGCTGGTTAGGGGACGACTGTTTATATCTATTATAATGTAATGACAGTAACTGACTTGTTTCACTCATGAAACATAAGTACAAAAGGATAAAATGAGTTATTCTTTAACTAAAAGAAATTAGCAACGACACTTTCTATTAAAAAAAAAAAAAACCATAAAAATATTCAAATTCAGAGTAGTAAACATTGTAGCATCACATGCATTACTTTTCTATAATAGCATGCCCCATCTTGTTTCATTCCTGGTAATCATGGTGTATGAGCCTCTTCATTTGAAATAGAAATACTGATACTGCCAACATTTGCAACAGTTCATGAACATAATTTTTAGTTTAGTAAACATAATTTTCCTACAAAAATCGACCACTTCTGGGCACCACAGGGTACAAAATACCAACAGTTTGAATGCAGTGTTCAGTTTATTTAAACAGTTATGAGCCTTGCTATGCTTATGTGTTTTTCTTGTCCCGAAGTATATTTCTGCCTTAACAGCTCTAGAGATTGTTTGTGATACACCTGAAGAACATACAGAATTTCCATAACTTGACAATTGAACACATTTACCGATTTTTATGGTAAATTAGCATGTCAAATTCACAATAACAACTGATGAGTACAGCACTTTTTCAGGTATTGTACTGACTAGCAATGAAGCAAGGGAATATTATCAAATGGCTATTTTCTGAGACTAGGACCAATAGTCTTCTGAACATGGACAGGCAATTTTCAAAAAAAAAAATGACAGCAAAGGTCATCAATTTAATTGCTTTATATGTGGATGCTCCATTATATGCGTCGTATATAGAGAATCCAAGCCATGGAGTTATCAGTTAACTAATATATGTACTAAAATTCATTTCATCTAGTTCGACAAAAGTCATAAGATTATAAGCATATATTACAAACTGTTTCTTCTTTAACAAGTACAGTTTGTTTTCACTGGTGTTAATTTGACTATCAAAATTATTAGTTGCCGTTCAAATATTTTTACATATTTCATTCCTTTATAGCTGATTATCATTAACAGCAGCTGGTTGTTAATCAGCTTGTTGTGACTCCTGATAACTGAAAAGCAGACAGCAGGACTCCAAAATCTTTATACAGTTTTAATTCTCATGACAATCACAACCACATCTCTAACAGTCTTTTTAGCATGCCTTATTAGACTCATTAGGACAATTAAGCATCAAGAGATAATGCTTCCAACATTCATATTCATGTTCCATCCATGTCAGTTCAGTTGAATCAGTCTTTATTTATTTTGTTTTTATTTATTTTTGATCATCTCATAATGATCCAATATGTCACCTTTCCTGTTAGTATTTCCATTTTTATATCCTATTCTCAGGCTGTTACTTTCTGAGAAATAACTGTTGCATAGGATGTTATCCATCTCATATTTTAGCTTCAGGGCAGTTACAACTTCGGTGTTTTACTATTCTGTTGTTTACATATTTCCACTGTTGCCCATGATCCTACGTGATATCTCAACCTTATCTCATGAAAAGTTCATAGGAATTTCATATTCATAAGTCGTCAAAAAAAGGTAAAGAGGTTAAGCTTGACCATAACCTTAAACTTTAAATATATATTTTGCTCACTTGAGTCAGATTTTTCTGAATTGCCAAGTGTGCAACTGTGTTGGATGTCTACTTGAGCTCTCTAACCAGTTTCCTCATTTGTGACAGTTGACTGAGTGTGACAGATTGACGTGTTCAGTGGATGTCAATCTCTTCATAATGACCACTGAAAATTATATATAGAAACAGTGTCCCTAAAAACACTTTCTGGAAACATACTGACACACTGATACACACTGACTGTTGGTGTGCTGTAATGGGGAGACTTCATTATGTCATTATATAGCTATTTATTGCAAGGATACAATGAACACATGCACTTGTTTTACTCCTGTAGGGCATGAGGCAAAGCCATGGGAAAGAGACTTTCCATCTAGGTGCACTCTTTATCAGCATATCAGCACATCTATGGCACCCACCACTTAAATTCCACCAAATTACTAGTCAAGTCCAACTCCCAATCTTTTACCATTAGGTGCTGTGAACATTGCTCCATTAAAAAAATATATAAATAATGTCCACGCCCGGGTAGCACTGCCCAAAAAAAAAAATCTGTATGCATATGTTGTCAAGCAGGGTTCTTTCAGTCACACCCAGATTGTTTAGAAAAGGGTGTGGACAGATGAAGTATTCATTGCACTAATTTATTGTCTTTGTCTGAATATGTTTAGTAAAACTTTAGGTGAAACACATCACATAAGCTGTAGCATGAGTGGCTTCTACTGCCTGATCACATTTATGGACTTCTGTCTGGTCATATTTAAAAGCTTTATTATAATGACATTCGAAGTCATTGGATTGAGTTAATTCAGAGGCTAATGGGTATAAATTTCCACAGTCATAAAGAGGTCAGGTGTAGGGCTGTGTTGACTCTTCTCTCACAAGGCAAACAGGGATCTTGTCATAATTCAGGTTGTTTAACAATGCAACATGCTGCTCAGGTAGTCAGTAAGATGTGAAAATACATTCTGCTATCTGTTTAGCACATGTGAACATCTGCGTCTTTGGTGCATTTTTTGCAATATGATGCATCTTTATTAACTAGTTTAAAATCTCTTTGACACTGAATGACTCTTTGACACACCTGGAGTAGCCAGTTTCACGAATGCATCTGCTAAATGTATAAAATAAGCTAATAGCCTAATGTCTGTACAGGATGTTAACATCATATACTGCAGGAAGCAAGTTGAGGTAAAATCAACAATTACTGTTCTGGACAGTTTTTTCTGTTTTTTTAAAAGTAGCATGGCCGCTTTGGTAAGTTGGAATGGTATTTTTGTCTTCACACACACACACACACACACACACAAAATAAATAAATAAATATCATAAAATTACATTGTTTGCATTATATTCAGCAGTGCGAAAACCTGATGAGCATACTACATTTGATGAACGTGCCTTAGGATCTTTTCAAGCTACATCAGTGACATCTCGTTCATATTGACCCACCATGTATATATAGTATACCAGCCATTCAACACATCTTCATTCCATACATGAAGATTCCTCTTTTGAGTAACTATTTAAAAATTTTGCTTTTTGACAAATTTCCTCACTGCTCCCTTTAGCTCCATAGAGTTATTTTTGCATCTAGTGGTTAAAAATTTGGAACGCATGCTAATAGATGGCCTCTGGGGCAGGAATCATGCTGCTCCAAACTCACAATATGAATCTTTTCAATGGAGGATCAGCAGCAGTTGTCATTGTTGTGGTTGACAGCAAGTTGGGCTGTATGGTAGGCTTTAAATAATCTGCAATCTGCCAAAAAAGATTTCTGCAAGCAAATACAAAGGGTGGAGTCTGGAGGCTATGATGTACAGAACCATTTCTAATGTAAAATATAGCAGGATTATGGAATGGATAATGTCTGTTCGCCAGACATGCTTGTGTAACACAGTGACCTTGCTTTGTATGAAAAGTTAAGAAAAAAAAGAAACAAATGTGTCTCGCTTTTTCAATGCTTGATTTTTTGGGGTAGTTTCAATTGGACTGTAAAAATGGCAATGCTGTAATGGTTGAACAAAGGTACATCTAAAACTGCTCAAAATGAGTTACTGGACTGCCATTCAGCCTATTAACTCCTAAAATTCACTACATAGTAGCCTATAGCATAAGTCAAGTATGATAACCCCTTGGCTTAATTTTCTCTGAGTCTATATTCTTATTTAATGTCTCCCTGTATACATCTTAAATGTAATGCCAGTAAACACAATGCCACTGGTTTGGGCAAGCAGACTGCACTTCTGTGTTATGCCACCATTACCTGTCTAGCTTCTTGGATATTTTTCCTCAATACTTCCTTGATGGTTGGACTGTTTAACCTGGGTGGATGGTAAAGCAGGTCTATGTTGGTCTGGTGTCTGGTGTGCATCACCTCTGGCCAACCGAGATCCAAGTCTGGAGGAGGAGTTTCGGAATTTGTGGGCCAGTAAGTCCCAGTGGAGGCCTCATCATCCTGGGGATTGTCAACATCCTCTACATCTTCACTGACAGGTAGTTGTTCTGTATTCTGTGTTATAAAGTCAATCTCATCCTCGGAAAGGAAGCTTGCGATTTTATCAGCATGGATGAATTCTTGGTATCCTTGTTTGCCACCACTGACCAGACAGTCAATGGCTAACCGATAAGCTTCCTTATAATGTGGTAGGATGTAATCATCAGGATTTAAGTCCTCTTTCAAGGATGAGAGCATAGATAGATTGGATTCCATTATGCCTGGGCCTTGGATCATCTTTTCTCAAATTGGCAAAAAAAGCAGTCACCACCTGATGAAAGAAAGTATAAAGTCTTGTGGAAGTTGCTTTTTTTTTTCTTAAAAAAAGAAAGAAAGAAAAGAAATGTTTTCATTTTAAACCACACAACAATTTTATGACTTTATCTTGAAACTCCACAGTTCATGTTCTATTTTTCATCACGTTAAGAGATCAAACAGTACTTTATTTGCATATTACAAAAGTTCTGCCAAAAAGGTAAAATAACAAAGCTTTCTTCATAATGTAAACTAACTCATCATGGAAAATAATGGGATGGTGTGCATTTCACAAGAAACACAAAGGTAAAACAAAAGGCAACTACTAAAGACACGGTTCACTGTTATTGCCCCATGGCCACAGAACACATGGAAAACTTGCTCAGCCAGGTTCCAGCAAAGGTGGTTAATAGAACAAGAGATTAAAAAAGCAGCTCTGCAGTCGAAACAAGCAATGGTAGTGATGAACACACTCCCCTGAACTAAATGTCATAAAAAACACCAGACAGTCGAGCTGCTTTATAGTCTCTGTGCAAACGATGTAAATTATTCTACCCCTGAGTAGACACTACTAACTAGCACAGCTGTTCAGCCCCCTAATATATATTATTATCACACATCGCTTTCCTACATTCTGTAAAGAGATTTAATGCCCCTATCTTTTATGTCACGGAGTCATCGTTTCATTTTTTTCCCCATTTGTTTTGTTTGATGATAATATCCTTTCACTACAAGTGAAATTATTTCCTGAAACAGTGTTCGGAATTAGTAAAAGAATGCAGTAGATAGACAAATAAAAAGTAATTAAAAACACCTATCACTGTCTGTATAAACGCATGACGCACATCTATACTACGTAATGTTTTAAATTGTCTACCTGAAAAGATCATTTCAGCTTGGTATGAATTTTTGAGCATGCTTATTATTGGGCAACTGCCTGATAATTGGAGATGAACAGATACAGATAGACAACTCTAGAAAACCTAAAACTTCCTTTTTTTAAGACTTCCATGAACTGGCTTCACATAAATGGTGGCCAAACGTAACTGTAACAGTTTAAAGACATTTTAAAGACGATTGCTGATGAAAATGGATTCATATAAGGAATATTGCTAGCAGCATATACTGTGTCCATCAAACGGTAATAGTCAGTTTATAAAACTTAATAATTTCCAGTTAAGTGTATGCTATTGTCATGGATTTAAAATACATGAATTATATTGAATGACTCTTTGGTCATTTCTGTAACCAAAATTATTTCTTTATGACTTGGTTGATCTTTCAGTTACAGGAAATAGTAATAATTAGCACAAAAAAACAGTCAGTACATTAATTCCCTGTTAAAAGTAAGAGTCAGTGCATTAAATATACACAAGTTACTCACTTCTATAACCAAACTTATTCCTTTATGACTTACTTGAGCTGTCAGTCACTGCAAAATCCTCTGGAGTGTTGGTAATGCATTTCTATCCATTTCTGACAGAGATTAAAAGTATGTTGAAAACCAATATGAATCTTTACTGCTGGTGAGTGACGGCAGAAAAAACAGAACCGGAGATGTCACAACTTGAAAAGTGCTGGGAACAAGAATGGGTGGGGATTCATAAAATTGAAACGTTCTCCCTGGCCACAGGCAACAGACCTGTTTGAACCACTCTTAGCCACACCTCTGTGTCTCACTCCTTCTTTATCTTTATCCCAACCCCCCTCCCTCCTCCTTGTATAAAAAACAGATCAGAGTTCACTCAGATAGTAGTGGATAGTTCTTTTTATTTGGTCTACTTATATCAATTTTTTGTCTAGTTTTCTGACAAAACACTGATAACTTTGTAGTTATGATATGCAGTGGCATGCAGCATCTTTTTTTCTAGATGTTTATTCATTTTAAGCTATATGTTGTTTGGGAAAACTGGATATTGCAAGGAAAAAGAAGCTTCAAGTAATACAGTGGATCACTCAAGAGAAAAAACAAGCACTTTTAAAAGTAATGCGATTTCTGAAGAAGACAAATTTGAATAATTTACACATTTAATCTGACCAAACTTGATATAAGTGAAAACGGTAGTCAGTGGGTGTGGAAAAGGTAGGGCTGAACAGGAGCTGGATAATCCAGGAAGTAGACAGGAAACAAAACAAATAGTAGCAGGAAGCAAAATAGACATTAAACAGAAAATGGTCATGACTTTCAGACTGGTCCATGTTCGTAACTATTGCAGGCAACCATGTACAGCTTAAAACTGTTGAGCAGAGGTTTTAAGCTTTACAAGGTTGCAGGAGATGGACATATTGTAATTACTTTTACTGCATTTGGTCTAAATGGTCCTCTGTTGACAGATTGTATTTATTTAGATCAGAATATAGCAAAATTAAGGATACAGTCACTGTTCTTTTCTACAAATGCACAGAGGTTTTGAGAAGCAAAACTGTAAAGTTAAATACAAATGCAGCTTTTAGTGAGTTTACTCTGGTGGCTTGTAAGTGAATATGACATGTATATGGCAGGTTGTGACATGAAGAGAATGTGGCTGCAGCGTGGACAAAACACATAATTAGGGCTGGGTAAAGCACTGAAGACTGAACACTGAACACTGAGTTGTACTACAATAGTTCATGTTTTCAAACATTATTATCAATGAAACTCTATTGTGTACACCACACTTTTCAATATTTTGACTGTTCAGTAAGCTGAAATGTTCAGCAATGTTCTTTAAAGAAAAATATAGAAACAATTTCTCCCTTGGAGCAAGGTAATTTTTCTTTCAAGATCTTGAAAGTGAATAGGTAATAATTTCAGGGTTGTTATTATTTTAATGTGATCATGTACCAGATGTGTTTTGACGATAATTTGTATGGCAGTTTATTGCACTTTTATTTAAATATGCTTTAGTGCAGTGTATTCAACAAAAATTTCAGGTCAGGTTACACACTATGTTTGCACGCATGCACTTTATGTTGTCTTCTGTTGCACACGTGCACTTTTGTACTTCTGTGTTGCCTTATATGTAGCACCTTGGTCCTGGAGGACTGTTGTCTTGTTTCACTATGTACTGTATTAACTGTATATGGTTGAAATGACAATAAAAGCCACTTGACTTGACTTGACACAATGCTTGCTTATGAAGGTCCAGATAAGAGACTAACATGACTGATTTACTTTTTAATGCTTAAGTATTATTATTTCATGGCTACAATTTAGGCAATTTGAAGTTGCTGGGTTTGGTTTAATAATTTGTGTTGCGTGCAGCAATGGGTAAAAGTATAATCTAGTAATCCACTCAACACGTGAGTGGAAACTTGTGTAAGAGAGATGATAAACATATCATCATGGTTTGGTAATCAAAGTAAGATATTGGTCTGCCTTTTCGATACAGGTGGTCTTTGCCTTCTAAGGAAATGCAAGTAAAGTACTTCCTTTATACCTTTCTTATGTAGTGGTATAACAAATGTTACGAATGTAGGGTGTATTGTCTAACAGCAGGCATTACTCAGGTAGGTGTAGAATTTTTAGAAAGACCATTTAAAGGTATATTATGACATTTAGGTTCCACAACTGGTTTCATTCCCTTGAGCGAGTCGCATCGTTGGTGAGTCATGTGAGAGTCTTCGTGTTAATGCAGTTATCACTTCCTGGGATTCTATGTAGGCTATCTTGTGTCACCTGTGAGCTTGTTTGGACAGGTATTCTGACGTTTAAATTTCTTTCGCAAGACAAAATACAAAATACTACTGGCGACAGACGATGACATACAAGATTTCAAGGAGGTGTTTTGCACAGGTTATCGTAACAATCTGCTGCTCTGAAGACAATGAGAACTATTCAACTTTTGCTGACCTATACTACTATTATTGAACTACTGCAGTCCTAGGAATTAGTCTAGGCTGAAAATGAAAGATCTCATTTCACTAAGGTATGATTATATACGGATGTGGCAGCAAGGGCCTGATCGAGCGTCGGCTATAAATGGAGAGGATGTGGATGGAGTCTTACTTATGTCAGTGACATTTTAATCAGTTTGGACCTTTTTAGTCTGATTGAGGTGTTTATGAGGTGTTGATTTAGATGTAAATATCAGATCTGGGGCGGCACAGTGATTAGCACTGTCGCCTCACAGCAAGAAGGTCCTGGGTTCGATCCCCGGGTCACCCAGGGTGCCTTTCTGTGTGG
>JAQQZR010000038.1:22415323-22429853 GCA_030068235.1 Notoglanidium macrostoma | reverse complement strand
ATCTTCGGGCGAGAGGCGGGGTACACCCTGGGCAGGTCGCCAGTCCACCACAGGGACAACACAGACAAACAACCACATTGGGGCAGGAATCATGCTGCCCCACGCTTGCTCTATGAACATTATCAGTGGAAAGGACAGGTAATGACATGGTTGTCAGGGTCACCTATTTTAAACCATAATAATAACAATAATAGCTAAAGATTATACATATGAGAAAATGTCCATAATGAGCCACAAATGCTTCGGCTGCTGTGGAATCACTTACCATGAGAATATTTCAGCCCAAAATATTTGACAAATTAGAGGTAATATTAACTGATGCATCATAAACAATACATACATTTCTGACATCTACTGATCACATAGAAGCATTACAGATGATTTTATTCTGCATGTTTACTAAACGCTCCTGGGCCTGAGACAGCTTCTCTCGTCCCCCTATAATCGTCCAGTTGTACCTACGGGCAATTTAGCGTAGCCAATTGAAACCTAAGAACCCGGAAATCTGTAGTTTTTTTTTTTTTTTTAATAGTTTGCTTCAGAGTATAAAATACGGAATGTGGCCAGGGGTGCACAAACCTTTGTACACAAATGCAGCATAAAGTCAAGTGTGATAGTCTTTTGAGTCAAACTCTCTGGTTGTAAGCTGCTGCTGGGATGACAGCCAAAAAAAAAAGAATATAAATAAATAAATAAATAAATAAATAAACAAATAAATAAATAAGCAAATCAAAAATTCACATAGATAAATAAATCAATTTAATCTTAAAAGATTCTAAGTATCCTTTCATCATAAAATGACTGGCCCATCAACTAAAATATTTAAATTGCAATGATTAATGAAGAAATGCCTGTATGATGAAAGGGAATTTTCTTAGAGTAATCCAATTAAATGAAAATACATTTAATCCTTGTTAAATACAGATTATGTCTTCAAAGAAAAGGAACAAAAGATGAATATCATGGCCTTCATATGGTGCATGTATGTTAGTGAACCACACACACACACACACACACACGGCAGGGAGATTATTGGATGGACAAACAAGATCAAGCAGATCATAATAATGTATATATTTATTTACAACTATTAGTGCAAGAGAATAAACGACAGTGATTTAAATAAGTGGTGTAAAGATTTTCCATATGGATACTTCTAATCCCAACGTGCCACAGCGTTTCTCTTTTAATTTTGTAGTACATTAGATTTTTTGCAATATAATAAATGCTATAATGGTCATAAGAATCTACTACTATTTTACCAAAGATCCCACCACACTAACCTACAAGCGCTAACGGGATTTTTTACGTTAAATGTGACATTGTAGTTTGTCCATAAATCCGCAAGATGAGATGAGAAATTACATGGCAATGTTTCTGAAATTGTAAAATTTAAATTTGTCGTAGAAAACGTGAACAACGGAAACAGAACCTAGTGCAAAAATGACGAACAATGTGCTCTGATTTGATAAAATCACTTTATTGTATCAGTGGTTAGAAATCATAATAACAAAAGCCTAGAATCTACTTGAGATCATTTTTCTGTGCAACTTTAATCATTGACATAAAATATAATAATTAAAAGGATAAAAAAAAAATAATAATAATAAGATTTCAACACCTTGGTCTGTTTGCAATAGAGAAAATATAATGCAAAACATGGAGTCTGAAGTGTACCATAGAATAAGAAAGATCATTTAATAGTGTTGCAAAAGTGCACTGTGGGTTGTTTTTTTTTCTGAAAACTGCACTTAAAAGGAAACTGCCCACCATACCCAATCATAAAAAAACAAGGATAACTAACAAGGTCTATTGTACCGAATTTACACATGGAGCAACATACAAAAGTGTTGCTGATGCAGATGCAATTCCAGTTCCGAGTCCGGACGCTCTGTGCCATGTTAGCCCTTATTCATATTCAAATATAAAAACGTGCTGCTTTCTCGGACTTATGAATACGCACACTTGGAAGGTAAAAAAAAAAAAAAAAAAAAAAAAAGAAGCTGTCGACGCACCACCAACTAATCTATATGTTCTATAAGACATTAAAACATGTTGTTCAATTGCTTTGTAAAAACCACAAATATTTCTGCAGGAATACAAATGCTCGTTGATTAAGAAATATGCTATACATCTTTTTTTTTTTGTTGTTGTCGTTGTCCCCTCCAGGCTTAACACCATCTGAGCTGCCACGAGTACAAAAAGTATTGATATTCACAAACATCTATACAACAATTTTTAAAAACCAGTAGGTCCAACAATGGCTGGGCTCGACGTGTCCCGAAAGACTTGGAGAAAGAACGAGAGAAGGAAAGAAAGAAACGTCCACCCAGTGTTTGGAAGAGAGAGAGAGAAGAAAAAAAAAAAGCTAAATAAAAAAATAGAATGTAAATATATGTATATAGTATACTCAATATAACTGGAGTTTCTGTCAGCATTTAATGTAGCATAAGACTTAATGTAGTGCATCTATTTATTTGAGTGTTTAAGAAAAGCTTTAAAAGGACTGGACTGTAAATTTTAAATTAAAAGAACGAGAGAGAGAAGTTGTGCATTCCTGCATTGCTCTTTTTTAAAAAGATTAAAAATAAAATAAGAACAGAAGGCACCTATCGTGGTCTTTCCCTGATTCAGGATCTGAGGAGATGAAGGAGAGGACAGGACAGACCCAGCACAGAGAAAGGACAGTCACATTCAAGGGAGAAAAAGCTCAGGGATTAGGCTGGATGAGGTGCTTGTGGGAAGACACGATGGGGACTGGGCCATCGCGGAGGTAAAAAGTGGTCACACAGATGTAGTCACTCGGTCCACAGTGTTATTGACCTCGTTTTTGTTGGAGTCCAGGCCTTTGGCAGCGTTCAGATCATTGCGGAGATTCTCCACCACCTTCTTCATGGTCCTCAGTTCTCCGGGGTGCGGCGTGGCCTGTCGCAGCAGCGTTCCCTAAAAGAGAGGAAAAGAAAACAAGACCGGCTTATACTTGTTGCTCTGGGTATTGCTATTCATCACTGTCCTGTGACTCGGGTATTGATGCGCCTTTCATCCCTGGTGTAATTTCAACCAGCACCAACTGTCTGTACATATTTGCTGGTCAATTGTCAAACATTATCTTGAGTTATTTTGCATTATTCTCATATTATTACAGTGCATGTTCTGCATTTAGAGTCATTATACGTTTGCTCACTGGCCACTTTAACACAAACACCTGCAGAGCTGAACAATGGTGCATTAATCAGCCAATCACGGAGCAGCAGAACAATGCAGAAAATCTTCAGGTAATGTTCACACCAAGTATCACAACTGTGCTTTCAGTGACTGACCATGGCATGGTTGCTGGTGTTCCACGGGTTGGTTTGAAGTTTGGTTGCCGAAGCTACTGCTTCGCCTCAGGATTTCTCCAGCGCTTATACAGAATAGAGTGGGAAAGCAAAAACTATCCACCGAGTGGATCCGAGACTGGAAACGGCTGGTTGGAAAGAGCTCAATAGTCCGACCGGGTCGAGCTGACGGGAAGGCGATCATAACTTAAATAACCACGCTTCACAATCGAGCGGGAAAGCATTTCAGAATGAAAACTGCAGCAGAAGACGGTTGTTGGTTTCATAATCATTATTATTTTGTATGCTACTGTTCTAAAACCAGATCATCATTTCTCCCGGGACCCGATCACACAGCTGTACGCTGATCCGTTTCATCGCGGGCTAGAACAGGCTATATTTACAGCACGGGGCCATTTGACTGACATGGCTTCCAAGCTAATCGAAGACTTTTCCTGGTGCTCATCAGCAAACTCTCAGTGCATCATGCAGTAGGGAAGTAAACACAACAGACGTGCTGTTATAGATAGATAATCAGCAACAATCAGAGATTGAACCCTCCGAGCAAAATCGTAGCTTAATTACAGATCTGAAAGCAGGCTCCTACTCAAAGCCTAATTTAAATTATGCTTTATATTCTCGGGTAATTAGCTCCCGAGAATGATCTATTACTAATAAAGATGAACAAATCCTGCGTTACGCGCGTTAACCGTGAGGAATGTGTTGCGAGCGGCTTTTCTTTGGCTGCACCGTTTACTTGTTTACGTACTGATGCGTTCAGGTTTTCCATAAGTTCGGACGATCCTGACTCGGCATGCCTCCAGCGTAATCTCCGCTTTTACTAAAGCGACAAATCCACATGACATCTGACTAATTCAAACTGGGGATTGTGAAACTCTTGACATGAGCCTTTTCACATTTGCATTTTTATTAAATCAGTCGATAAAGGCATCGGAGTAAATTAGGTGGTGGTAGTAACATTAATCATCCGAGTTGTTATTTCAGTTACACAGACGTGGGAGATCAATTGGTGAGAGCCATTTCGCATTCCTCTCACCTTTACGTCGTCGTCGTCGTCGTCGTCGTCGTCCAGGAACCGGATGGTGCTCATTCTGTTCATGGCTCTGTTGTCCCACGTGTCGTCAGCCGTGTTGGTCACGAGACTCTCCAGAGCGCCGCAGCGGGCCAGGTTATCAGAGCCTACATACACACAACACGACACGAGCGCACGTTCCACCATCACGTCATTGCCAAAATATTTCCTCAAGCCATGTGCTTTAACCAAAATACAGTCACCTCAGCGAGGAAGAGTTCACCTGTGAAACCCAGCAAGTGAAAATGTCAGATTAAGGCTCAGATTATACTTCATGCTTTTTTAAACCTTGAGGCTTTGTGCGAGACTCTCTCTCTCTCTCTCTCTCTCTTACCCCTCCCTCCCTCGGGGATCTAACCTCTATGGGTTTTCCGCCCTCATCAGCTCGAGTCACGACAAATGACCATAATCCCTCAGTCTAAGCAAGAAGACACAGCTGCAAGCCAGGAGAGGTTAAGACGTGACCAACTTTCTTCTCGTCTTTATCAACAGTAAATTTTACATTCATGGACTCATTCACGGGAAAAATCAAAAACACACACACAAAAAAACCCCCCCAAAGACGTATCAAATTAACTCGGTACGCGGTCGTGGATCTGATGCCACTGTGGTGAGCGCTTAATAGCGACGAGTGTGGTTAGGCAGAGATAAGCTTCTTTAAGCCTTGCAATCCAGCGGGTGTACATAAAACTGCTCAGGCGCCGAGAGAGAAAGTGCCAACCATGATCAGAGATTTTTAAGCTCTGTCTGCTTATCGAAACGCCACACGGTGTTTTTTTTCTCCCTTCCTTCTATAAGAATATGTGCTGGACAACCGCGAGGCAAAATGAAATTCTACAAAGCTGAGATCAGTGGAGCAGTTTAGAGGTGTGCGGTGGAAAATACGTAAAAATGACAACACATATAATTGAACTTCACGATGATTGCATCAGGCATCCCGCATGATGGAATGAAGATGCTACACACCGTCATATAAATATACATGTATTCCTTTGGCAGACACGTTTACACAAGACAACGTTACGGTTTACAGTTAAAGGTCTTACTCATGCTCATTCCCCTAAAATGAATCTGGAGGTGCCGACATAACGAGCAGAAGCGTCTTAGTAACCGCTACGGCTAAACCTGCAGATGCGATATATGTTCATCATACGTATATATTTTGAAGTATAAAATGCACCACCACTCTTCCTTTGTAATGTGTTAGGCACCTTTTTCACTCTCGCAAGGCTGCTGAGGCAGAAGCACGCAGATGAGCACTTTCTCCCCTGTGTCGGGATCCACATCTGTCTGGAACGTGAGCAACGGCTGCGACTGATTCTCCGACAGCCAGAGAGCCTTGAGCCTCAGCGTGGTGAAAGACATGGGCAGATAAGTCAGCCTGCAGTGAACACAAGAGACAACGTGCTGACGCTGAGCAGAGACCTTCTCAAACAGAGGGATTCATACATGCGCTCGAGTGCCAATGTTTGCGTACCCTTAGGACAATATAAGGAAAAGAAAGAAATGGTACTGGGGAAAAACATATGGCGAATTGCTTTTCTTCATTATCCTAAGGGGAAAAAGACGATCAAATAAACTATTAATAATGGAGAAGGACCTGGGGACGGCTCCACCGCTAACACCCTTAAAATATACGTTGAAAAGCAACTTCAGGAGAAAAACTATTTCTTGCTGTGACCTTCGCCTTGTCCGGATCGACTCCAAAATTGAATCACTTCATCCGCTGTCCACAATAACGATTCTACAGAAATCCGGCCTAGTGCTGAAGTGCAACATCGCTTGTATCCCACCTAGTGAACGTTCTTCCTTATATCCATGCCTCTAGAAGCATTGCTCGGCAAAACATTGATTTGTCAAAAGTTTGACAAGATGTTAAATCTACATGTGATCCTGCAGAAATCTTTCATGCTTATTTAGTTATCTTGCTTAGAAGTATCACAGACATGCACTGTCCTTTCATGCGCTATGCAAACCTTATTTTCTTTACATAAGGGTTAACATGTTCCTTAACCGACTGTAAAAATGAATAGTCACTACATGACTGCCTTCGAATACATTTGCATCACCGGGTGCATTAAATATATCAAGTAAATGATGTTTGAGCAGGAAATTGCCGTGGCTCCATTTTAAATAAACGTATTCTTGAAGAACGCTAAATGAATACGGGTGCACCTGCCGAGTATGTTAGTATGCAAGTGTAGGAAGTAGGTTTATACATACGAGTCAGCACGACTGTGAATGCCAAATCGGAACACAATGAAAAGTAATGCCGGGGCATAATAATGGCGCATGCTGGGTCATTCACAGCTGCATTAGCGTTATGTGTGACGTGCTCATGCTACCGATATGCCAAACCCAATTTGCATACCACTTACTGTGGCGTTGTGCCCACTGGCGCAATTGCTATTTTGTACGTTTGTAGAAATGGAGCTGATGTGCCATGTCAAATACCGCGTGCATTTGAGGAACAAACGGTTTCTGATTTAGTGCGGAATTATTTTGGGATTTACCCCTAACAGCTAAGGCTTACGACTGCCTAACCTGTTTCCAGACACATCAAAAACATGCAGCTCCGTAGCCTGGGAAAGTTCGGCGGGGATGCGTGTCAAACGGTTGTCTCTCACGCACAGCACGTTCAGACTGCAGCAGCCTCCTATCTGTGAAAAGAACAACAACAGAAAACAGATGCACTCAAACATGTCAGAAGCAGTAGCTGTGGAGAGATAATAGGAGCCGGGGAGTTGAGTGGATAACAGTGCTTTGATACCACGTTATATAGGGCAAATCAGTCATCAGCAGGGGTTAAGGCTCTAAATACTCAGTTCTGTGCGAGTACCATGCTATTATTACTGTGGTCCTGAAAAGAAACGAGACAAAACAGCACAGGCGGCAGATTTACATCGACCCAAACATGCATGGGTGTTTTGGTATGTGATCTAGTTTACAATTTAACGCAAGGATAGATGAAAGAATGGAAGAAGTGCATGCATGAAAAACAGCATCCCTGTACACAAGTCTAGGTGCGGGATCTATACGCTGCTCAGAGCGAGGCCTAATTTTAGAGGCAATTAGTGGTGATCTATAGCATGCCATTAATGGACATCCAGGCAGCGACAAACCTACCTTCAAGCTCATGAGCCTGACGTTATATTAGATAGACAGGGAATTTACTCTACGTGCACCCGTAACCCGATCGCAACGTATTCCAGCAGGAATAAAGAAATACATGTTCGACGCAAATCTCTGTGACTTCCAGTGGTCATTGCTAAGAAATCGTGAAATAAAATCTTTATTTCAAAAAAAGTAGGCCAGGCATGTTAGAGGATTTAAATGCGGTTGCCGCAGCAATACGGTCTCCTGTACATTTGATGCAAAAGACACTCGTTTCTGAGTGATCGGGGAACTGAATATGTGGTGGATGGAATGGTGCCAGTGCGTGGTGTGTGGCGACACTGTGTGAGGTCAGACAAACAGCCGAGCGGTGAACACTCGCACTACACAATCGGAATCGGTGCGACACTGGGCTATTGTTTCAAGTCTGAGAAAGGGCTTTCAGACTGCACAGCCTGTACTCGCTTCTCCCGAGCACACTGTACCTGCGCGTGTGTGAGAGAGAGATGCAGGGATGACTGACGCGGCCAGAATGACAGTGTCACGATGAGCCGGTTTGGTCACCGTACTAAACGCGAGTGCTATTTGGAAATCTAAAGCGCTACAACATATAAAGATTATACATAACACAATAGCAAGAAAAGCAGTTGGAACTGTTAGAGCAGCAAACAGGGGGCCGATATGGAGAGTTTCTTTTTCCCCATCGTTAATCAAGGGGCGTGGTCTTTCAATACGAGAGCACGATTTATTCTTTCCACATTCAGATTTTGCAATGTGTGCAAATTTGTGGTCAAAACTGTTCATCTGCACTCAGATATACTGTTCCTCGCTCGAACGTCCTGTGCAACAGTGGAATGGGTCTTGTACGACCGTCTTGGCTATGCTCCATAGACCTCACGTTGAGATCCACTGGTCTGACTGATTAAAATACTATTATACAGAAAGAACGGACCAGGATTACGTATAAATACTCAGGATTTTGCAATGGTTTAACACAACCCCATGATGTGATATATAACTTGCCCGAACATACTGTATTGTAGGAAATGAAGTATAAAAATGGGTATGAAGGATGAAACGGTACAGAACTTGTGGACAGCACTCCCAGGACACCATTTGTTCCTCACAGTGAGCTCTCCATTTGACCAAGCGCGCACACTACAGACAGCCTCACAACGTGCACTGAGGTCATGCTATAGAAACCACAGCACTCACATTCACACCCAGCCTCAAAAAGCAGCCGAGGTGACGTGCGCTGTGAACTTCACGTCACATCGCTGGCCTAACGTGCCGTTACTTACAGCATATGCGTTCGGAAGGTCAGATTGGAAATCAGGTTAGACGGTAGAGCTGGACAGCAGCAGCTCCAATTAAAAAATAGAATCATTTTGCACGATATAGAACATGAGTAAAATCAGTTATTCGTTTGAAGTCAACAGGCCTTGGCTTTTTTCTTTCCCGCCGTACTTTTGCCAGATATAAAAATCTTTGAACCTAAAGTAACACACCCCAACTGTTCGGTTCTTATCCCCCAGCAATTTGGCAACGACTACAAGTTTTCATAGTGAACAAAGTATCATACTTTTGTGCATCAATAATGTTGTGGTGCCTCCATGAAAGCCTCAATGCTGCCTACAGGTGCACCTTGTATGCCTGAAATACCCTTAAAACATACTCCAAACAGGTTTTGAAGAAAATCGATTTTGACCTTGCTATGACCTTGACCCTAGGTTTAGATAAATTGCTGGATTCCATATAAATCCTACAACCATTCAACCCTCATAATTGTACCTCAGACGGATGGACGGCCCAAACAAAAACAAAACAAAACAAAAGGCGGAGGAATAAAAGGTTGTGTAGTTATGAGTGATGAGTGCAAGTCTGAACCAATGAGTTCTAGGAGCTCAAGACGGTGGTGATTTCTGTGAATTCGGTCTCTCTTAAAAGAGAGAAAGAGACATCTATTTTCTGACCCAATGACAGATCCAGGGTCATCACGAAAGCCGTTTATCAGCGGGAAACAGAAGAGTAAAGGAAAATTGCCTCATCCTTTTGTCGGGCATCTTTACGCAACCCCAATTAAGGCCGTTTCACTTCCAGTGGCGAGATGCTCACAGTAATATCGATACCATTATTGGCGCCACCATTACAATTGCTTATGGTAGCTCTGAGCATTATGGAAGTAAAATAAGCAGAACGTGTGTTGCACTGGTATACGCACTGCCTACCCTTACTGCCCACCAAACACACCTCTCTTTTGGATTATAAAATTGTACTCAGCCTACACGCTACTTCGGAGTGAGGCGTTTAAAAATCCCAGCAGCTCCGCTGAGCCTGATCCACTTCCACATCAGCATCACGTACGCTTCCGTTCAGCTACCATGTCTCGTCACTGCTAGTGGTTCACCACTCAATAATAAATGTCAGGTGTGAAACAGTGCATACCTCTTTGGGTAAAGATGTCAGACGATTCCTGTCACAGTTGAAGTTTGAGAGCTTCTTAAGCTTTCCAATACTTCTTGGCAAACTCTGAGGAAAGCAGACATGAAGTCACTTTTATACAGACATGAACCTTTTATGTCTTTATTATCAGCCAGCTTGTTCAAGTGATTAAACTCTTGATGAGGTGCTTTCACATGGCTGGAAAATTAAAGGATGGCACTTTTCTAGTATTGTGGTCAAGACCGAGGTCGTGTCATTTACAGTAACGAGCTAACAGACCTCATTAAGGACCCTCAAGCGCAATTAAACACGCATCAAGGTTCATATGGGCTTCGTTACGTAATAAGAAATACTGCTGGGCCAAATGTGGAACAAGATTTTTTTTTTTTTATGAGCTGAGTGGAGTGTGTGTGTAGCTCACCAGCAGCTGGTTCTCGGTCAGCACCAGTTCTGTAAGACTCTCGCAGTCGCCGATGCTCTCGGGCAGCTGGGTCAGGCGGTTCTGATCCGCTTTCAGAATGGAAAGGCGTTTTAATTTTCCTGTGGGCAGACATGAGCTATGTGGGATTAAAGCTTTAATGAAAGGTCTCAGCAGAGCGGGCGCTCATATTCGCCAGCAGGTATTTTAGGAGCGCGTTAGAGGAGGAAAAACAAATGTAGGTCGGTAAGCTAAAATAAGTTTAGCTAAAGCCGGTTTTAGACTGCGAGATTTAAGCGGTCTTCGAAGGGCGTTGTTCGTCATGCTGAATGAGATGGTCGTGATAAGACCTTGACTGAATTCTACAACAGATTATGTGTTAAAGAAAATTACAAGATTTCCACAATATCTCAGAAAAGGGTATTATGACATCATTTATCACAATATCCATATCATATCCTAGCCCTAACTGCCAAGGCTGTACTTTTGTTGTTGGGTTTTTTTTCACGCATCCTACATCTTGTTCTCCTATTGTTGGCTTACAGCGGGAGCTACGCTCGGAGATTCAATTTAATAAAGTCTGACCCTGCCAGACCTTTGGCAGATGTCTGTGGTCACAATGACGCTCAATCTGCTGCCGATGAACACGTCGCATTATACATTCCAGGACCTCGACTGACAACCAAAGAATTCTTCTGCAGAGTGCAATTTATGTTTGTGACAGCCAAATTGATCCACAAATCATACAGTGTAAACCAGGATTGCACTTTAAGGACACATTTCAAACGATTAAATTAAGCCTTTTTCTCTAACATGAAACGTCACGCTCAACCTTTCTAGACTACAGGTTTTAAAATGATGTTAAAGATCATTTTAATCGGACAGTGACGTGGTGAAAGGAACGTTTTGAGAAATGACGGTGATGGCGAACGCGCACGCCGTCTGTGCAGAATGATGTACGGTGACTAACCTATGCCCTCTGGCAGGGCGTCGACGAGGTTCTGGGACACCAGCAGGTCGGTCAGCGAGAGCAGGCAAGACATTTCCTCTGGGAGACGCTCCAATTTGTTCTCCGACACGTCCAGACAGAGCAGGTTCCTCAAGCTGCCTAACTCCTGCGGGGAACGAGGAGTATACACACGGTCCACGTTTCGTACTCCCAAAGAATCAGCCAATAATACAATGTGCGATTAAAATCATTCTTCTTATGAATAGCAACATCGCTAAGCGCTGTCAGCTATCCTGTTCGAGAAACTAAATCCTTCGCATATTACATCATGGGACCAGTACACATAGGAGGAGTTTTCTGGAGGTTTTAGGCAGGTGCCGAGTCCGGGGCACAAGTAATCTAATACTAATCCTGAACTAGAACTTGCATGACTTCTCATTTTTCCTAGTCAAACAGTAATGCCAACTACTTGTCCTTTACCCTAAAACTATTTAAGGGCTGTTTTATTTATCTAGCACTTCATTTAACAGGCTTTTTGCAGGCTACAAATACCATACGCAGCTTTTTAGGCTACACTGTTAACATTAAAAGTAAATAAACTGGTGAAATAAAAGGTCCGACTATAAACCAGTGCGATTAGTCGGTGATGCGCAACCCGCGGCTCTGAAAGCACTCTTTCACACTGGTCACTACAGTATTCACTTTGCGCAAGGATTTTATTTGGACTTGGTTTTGCACAGTGGACTGTAGGATCTTCCTTTTCAGACCAACATTTACAAGCACTTTTAGCCAAGAGCTCTAGTACCCAAAAGCAATATGAATCAACGAGTTGACTAATCTATGAAACCGAGATCGATAATAATTTGAAATGTGCACGCTGATATTCATTCATAAAACTATTACCAAAAAAAAAAAAAAAAAAAACCAGTACAGGTCTATTGTTTTATGTTAACATTTTTCAAAACTAAAATGTCACGGACACTGTTGCTCGTGAAAACAACAGACGATGTTGACTGCAAACTTTGTCAGTCAGTGTTAAAATGCAAAGAACTGAATCTCAAATGCGATATGTGGAGTACAGTGTATAACCTGTTCTACAACTCCATTATGTTTTAGCCTGTAGTCCT
The DNA here is from genome assembly GCA_030068235.1 of Notoglanidium macrostoma. Taxonomy (NCBI): domain Eukaryota; kingdom Metazoa; phylum Chordata; class Actinopteri; order Siluriformes; family Auchenoglanididae; genus Notoglanidium; species Notoglanidium macrostoma. The sequence goes on along the minus strand of JAQQZR010000038.1, from coordinate 22,417,393 downwards.
GTGTACAGGAAACCTTCATAATGCCATGTAGACGATGGCAGATTTTGGCGGATCATGGTTAAGAAATGTAAAAACCGAGCTAAAGACCAGGGAAAATATCCCTGTGGGTGAATAAATATAAATGAATCTTAAACCTGCATTATAAAAGTGTGACGTTTCCATTTACATCCATGAAAAAAAGGTGCATTTGAAAAGAGAAACAGCGCAGGTACACCAGATTGTCATCACATACCGTTCATATATCTCGCTATAGTAAAAAGAAATAAAACAAGTTTTACTCCCAGAATGGTGATTATCTGTAGCTATTTTATTGGACATGTGACCAACATGGCTGGTCATGTTCATTGATCTACTTTCTTAATGTTTCTGCCACGTGAGCCTTTTCTCGTCCTGAACAACCCAATTTCATCACTATATATTTAACATGGCTGGAATAAACTTGATTTTGACTTGAACTGAACTTGGTTTGTCGTTGCTGGTCACCGGAGCCGTTTCTGTCATTCTTTTTACATTTGTCTTCCATTTATAATGCTTGAGGTTTGTTTTCGGACCTGATTCGTTTCATTGCGGCTATGTTTTAAGATCTGTTCGTTTACTTGGTCACCGTTTCACGTCTTTGGGTTTCTTTTGCCAAATATTGAACATGATCTTAATTTAAGAAAGGCATCATGTAAGTTCAATTGATTAGTATATTCCTGGTCTCGGTGGATCCGGAGCCTATCCAAGGAACTGGGTGTGTGGTGGGGGAGAACACCCTGGGTGTGACGCTGTTAGGATGCTAGCGCTAGGACCCTGGAGACGAAGGGCGAGGATGCTATCCGCTGCTCAAAATTTTGGAGAAAAAAACAAAACGGAAAAAAAAAGAAGAATTCGGCAGTACGTGCACTGCTACTACCAAATTCAACATCGTCCTGATTACAAACGTGAAGAATCAGCTGATGCTGTGATATACTGGAATCCATAATATTGAGCTAAGCGCTGATTGTTCCATGGACGCTGGACCCCCTGATACACAGTGGCAATGAGAGAGACCTAATGAGAGCATTTCAGGAATACTTTACCGCTGGTAATTCAATCAGCTGGTTTCCATCCAGCCACAGGTCCTTCAAGCTCACAAGGCATCCTATTGTCTCGGGCTGAAAGAAAGCAGTGTAGCACGGTTCAGAAAAATTAAGGAGTAGGTGACGATCACCAGCATGTACAGGAATGCAGAGCTATGCAAAATATTTGCCAATTGGCATTCCCCTGTAATCTGTTCCAGCACACTGCTATCTCTGCATGAATTGTGACAAACATGCGTAGGAGTGGAGGCGAATGTACACACGGAAGGCTGCGTTTTCGGACTTTTTATTAAGAAGATGCTTGAAATGGGGTTCATAAAACCTTCAGAATAATACTGGATTCTCTGAAAATAAAGCTAAGAAATAAAGCAGAGCTTACCAGATGATACAGCTCATTGTTCCCTACATCGAGTTCTTCCAGTCTGTGGAGCTGGGAAAGAGATCTGACAGAAGCAACAGACAATATCAAAGCATGAAATCAAACACGAACGGCAAACACACGACGTCAGCGTGGTGGACTTACTCTGGCAAATGTGTTAGCATGTTCTCTCGGAGCTCCAGTGATACCAAGTTGACGAGGCTGAAAAGAAAAAGGGGGGGGAAAGGGTCCGATTACAAATTCTATGCATTTTAATATGACGGCTCAATTCTCGTCGTTTTAAACAGGCTTTTATATAAATAAATAAAACGTACAGCTATTTCTTTTAAACAGGGTGGAAATAAAGTGGAGGAAAGTTACCTCTGGCAGCCTACTGCAGTGTCATGAAAATCTAACGAATATGTCTTGTACTGATTAGAAAATGTCAAGAGGAAATGATTTCGCCTCCTCTGTAGATATGAACCATTGCTATCTACTGCTGTATTTACAGGTCCATGTATATGTGAGTGGACGTTTAAAATAAATAAATAAATAAATAAAAAATAAAAAAAGAATCCATTATCTATAGCGCTTTATCCGTCTGGGTCGCGGGGAAGCTGGAGCCAATCCCAGCATCTTCGGGCGAGAGGC
>JAQQZR010000038.1:22400242-22415223 GCA_030068235.1 Notoglanidium macrostoma | reverse complement strand
CCGAAGATGCTGGGATTGGCTCCAGCTTCCCCGCCACCCAGACGGATAAAGCGCTATAGATAATGGATGGATGGACACTTATAACAGTATTATGAGCATTTTGTGTAGGTTCATAACGTATAGTCCCAAAAGTCCAAGTTGTGACACTACAAAATGGGGAAGAATCCAATACTTATGCAAGCCACTGTATACGAGCGCTAAACGTACTAGATCAGATCTGTACAGTGCATTATAAACAACGTAAAATATTACTTGGGACTCAGCAACAGAAAATTATACAAAACAGTGTTCATTCTGTCAACGGAAAGTTTGATAAGTATTCGCTGACATGACGAAATTACAATCACAACTCATCGTTTTATTATACCATTACGCCCTGAAGCGTGAAGACGAGACGAAATAGCTGGATCTGTTCGGGCAAACAACCTAGCTTACGTCTCGAGGGAATTTTTACAGCCAGGGAAATATCCTTCAGCAAAATCCATTATAGTGTGCTACCGTCCCTTTTTCATGTTTCCGACCGTAGTTGGGAAGCAAGTTAATCCGGCTCGCTAGGCTTGGTAACTGAATCGGAGTCAGGCCATACAACACGGCGTTGCTCTGACTGAAGGAACATCTTTATAGGAAAATAGTGCTCGTCACCATCACAATGTACGAAATGCTGTATTCATGCGATAACCAGCGAGTCGTGGAAAACTCCGCAGGACACGTCATGAAGGGGATTCTGATTCACCCCAAATAAACCGCCATTTCTGTAGGATTTCCTCGACGTCATCTTGGTTTCATCCACCTGCTGAAGTCATGGTCCGCCGAGAGCTTACAAAGCATTGTATATCGATCAGGACGGGGGGACAGATAATTTCCGGACCATTAGACGTACCATGGAAAACCGTGAATGCCATCAGCAACAAATGAAGAAAAAAAGGGCACCACAGTGACATTTAGAAGAACAGGACACCCCTTTAAAACTGAGAAAAGAACAAGGCAGGGAGGTTCCTCCGAGACCTACGGCAACATTAAAGGAGCTGCAGGAACAGTACTGGCACAACCTGGTCACTTCCTCCATGTGACAACAACCTCTTATATTCTTTGCATGGTCTATGATGTAGGACAGGAGAAAGGAAGCCTGCCAAACCGCATAGTGACACCAAGGTAGAGGCGTTTTTATAGCATAATCTCAATAAACAAGCCAACTTATCATCTAGAGAACACCACACCCAGGATAAAGCGCGGTGGTGGCAGCATGATGCTATGGAGATGCTTCTCTTCTAGCTCCAAATACCAATCTATTGTGGCACAAAACCTGCAGGCCTCTGCGAGACCGCTGAAGACGGAGACAAGTTTCACCTTCAAGCATGCTGACCTTTTTTCTTTTTGTGTGTGTGTAAATCCTGTTATCCTAAGCAGCCTAATAAAGAGGAGAGGAGAAACCAGGTTCACGTACCGTTGCGCGAGACGTCGAGCTCTACGAGCTGCATGAAGTTGGCTATCTCGGGAGGAAGTTTCTGGATCTCGTTGTCGCTCAGGCCCAGCTTTCTTAACTTCACCAGCTGGAAGAATTCCTGAAAAACAGCAAGCAAAGCCATGAGCTAAATTTCCTTACAAAAAAACTCCAATTTCCGAGGCAGGTTCCAAGAAATGGTTCAACACGTGCCATTTTTTATTTTTTTTTTTTTTAAGGATAAAGCAACAAGATGACGATGAATCCAAACGATTTTTTTCGCTTTCAAAAGAAATCAACTTATAGTATCAGCGTTGACTGATCTGCGCGAAAAATCATCAGGAAAAGATGCTGAAACTTCCGTTACGGAAAGCCGTATCGGCTAATTGTTCCAGCACCTGTACGGGCGAGCACGAACATCGATTTCTGCGATGGGTTTGAAGACGTGTGGACCGGGAGTCGTCGGAGCGGAAAACTATCCGAAAATGTCTGCAGACGGGCCACGATCGATTCCTTCCCCAAAAACAACAGTTAAGCAATTAAGATTGTCCAGTGGCCTGGCAAAAACAGCTCAGTGTATCCCTCCACGGCTGATGTAATCAGCCACTTAACTCTTCATCTGCCCTACTTCTATAATTCCTCTACAGAGGCTTTCATCACAATTGCAGTCTTAACCACCATTACAGGAACTACGCAGATCTGACCCAGCTTCTATTGGAAGGGAAATGAATGCAGGCTTGCAGGAAGTGTGGAATAGAAATCACACAAAGCCGTCCACGTACCGACATGTATGAACACGTGGGCCAGACTTCCATTCAGTTAATAACAAGGTGCGTTATTATTCATAACCCAACGTGCCTTAATAAACGTTAACAATAACAAAAGAAGGCATTTTTGTGCTCCTCTGTGTGTCGGACACTTTTTGGTCCTGTTTGTCTGCATGTACATAATAAGGTGGAGAACTAAAATAGATTACCGAAGCTGTTATACAGCCTGTCATTTTCTGTTCGCTTCCCATTTTAATTTACAACCGGAGAAGTGAAAGAATTCAATTTGCTTTTCAGGCTGGATATGATTCTCCAGGCTCTACAACTCACGCTTTTACAGTAAACCCTGCTCTCAATACGCATTTGCTTGCTAATTGTACATGTTGACCTGAGAAGAGGCAAGGAGTCTCTTCAAATAGGCCCGTCAGAGACTATTATCGGAAATATAACTACAGTAAGCAATTTCAATGTTGTGACTGTCGATTTCATGCCACTTTTAAATAGAAGCACTGCAATAACGCACATGCAAAGGAATTCATCGACAGTATCAAGTTCATTTGACTTTTAAGCATGATTCAGAGGGGATAAGACATGTCCGCTGCCGGGATTTCCTCATTTTCCTTATATTCATATTTCCTTATGTCAGGAATGGGAGTGTTTTCACAACGTACACATCCGTGTCCCTCGAAAAACTGCAAATTGGTCCTTTATTATAAGCGCTTGGTCACTAAGAGCCCCGGAAAGTCATGTACATGTTACAGTTCTCCGTTTGTTGCTCGCGCAATAATACTTTTAATAAACAGCTCTCAAGACTGAAAAGTAAATATCAATGTGGAATTTCAGTATTCCGTAACTCTGGAGTCCCTTCTCCAGCTGACGAGCTTTGGTAATCGTAAACAAAGCTGGGGGAAAAAAAAAAAATGGAATGGAATGATCTCAAGTTAAGGTTTGGGACGGTTGACTCTTGCGTACCACCAGGTGGAGCCTCACGGTTTGGGAATGGTAGCGTCCGAGGACTGGAACTAATTGCCGTGTAATGGGATCTTCACTGACGCGTCGGTTCAGAAAGGATACGCATCACCTGGGGTTCGGTCTGCTATTTAATCTGGCAGAGATTCTCCAGTAATAATTACATCACTTCCAAAAATGAAAAGAAAGCGAACGCCGGATAATAAGGAGCATGATGTACCGTCATGGCGTCCTGCCTGTGCGGAGTCACTCTTCCTCTCAAGAACTTAATGCTGATTTATGCAAATAACATGTGTACCTATCACAGAGGCAGAGGAGTGGAAATTCAAAGAAAGAGCGCGAAAAGAGCAAAGAATAAAAAGGATTTAGTTCCTGATCGGTGTTACTCTCATCCTTGTGTTTCGCTGGATGGCCATCGTCGGGTCACAAAACAGAGGTACAGAGAAGCCTAGTAGCAGGTAAGAAGAAAAAGCAAAAATAGAACCACGATGAATGATCATGCTGGCAATCGTGCTAATGAGGACTGTTGTATCAGACAGGCATGTGACGTAAAAAAAAAAAAAATGTAGCTAGCCAAAAAAAAGTCATGAGTGTTGGAACATGACCAAGGAAGTAACATGTCTGTACGACAAACAAGAAGAAATCTATTGCGGGGGAAAAAAAACAAAGTATTTCAGGTATTTGACCTTGCTGTGACCCCAATCTAGTCAGTTTATCTGCTGGTTATGATGGTAATTCCATATGAATCGCTTGTTCTTCAGATATACCTGGTGGTGTAGACAGAATAATTGAAGGTTTTCTCTTTTGTAACCCAACCACCTTAGTATTGCTCAGAAAAGCGTTCGCCCCATCATATCGAGAGCGCCAGTTCGAATACCAATGATGCAACAGCCGTCCGTGGCCAGGAGTACTCTCTCACCCGTCAATCACAGCTAGCCAATCATGTGCTCATGCATAGGGAGGGCCACGAATAGCATTTTCCTCCAAGTGTGTTACGCCACCCCTTGCCATTGCATGTGCAGCAGTTAAAACAATGCAGTTGGTTGGCTTCTCATGCCTCAGATGAAGCATGTGGTGGCCTTCATCCCACCCGTTGTGCGATACTGCAGATCTGTTTGTGGATATCTCCTACTTAAGCACCAGACTAAGCATCATACCACAACGGCATCACCAGTATCATGGACATATCGTTCTCCAGCACTTCCTGTGCGAGAACGGTCAACATACAACCAGCTGACAGTACGTACGTCGACATGTTTGGTCACCAAAACTGCTCCAATGTGCCTCGACACCATTCGCAGTAACACGGCCACCTGTTTTTCCTTGTAAATGTACAACGTGCAGCATAACAACGACCAACTGAGAATGTGTCAGTCCTGTTTTAAAAAAAAAAAAAAAAAAAAAATTCTTTTTTCAATCAGCTCAACTTGTGTGTGACTAAATCCCATCACGCTTCACTGGTCTCGGTGCTGAAAATCGTTGCAATGAGTGTCAGACAAAAATCTGACTTGTCCTGTTCCTCAAGCTCAGCCTGCGAGCTGTAAGGTCTCCCGAGAGACACCGTACCTCGACGACAACAACAACAGGTGGACTATTTTGGACTCTCGGCCGTCTGATTGAAACCTTTTACCCCGTATTAAAGCATTCAAATTACATTCCATTACGCTGCACGACATTAGCATATACTTACTTCTCTTGCAGTGATTTGGAACCAGACTGAGAGCCGTCTCAGCCTGAAACGCACCGGCAGTACAGCAAACACAACTGTTTGTGCAGGACTAGCCAATTTACATGGAGCAAACAAAAACTAGCTTTTTTTAAAGCTTTAGGTGTAATGCTAAATACATTAACGGACAGCTGCGGTTGCAAGTTTGCATATTAGAAGGTCATTCCTGATGTAAGCTAGAAAAACTAGAAGATCTTACAATATGGTGCACTGGAATGGTCTGCCTTTTAGTTGTAATGCAGAAACACCCAGTTTCGGGCTCAGTCTTATCATAATCTTTAGACCATCATGTACTTCCTGTTATATCTGAATCGACTCATTCTGAACGTACAAGGTAACAAGCAAAACTCGACATTCATGCCTCTGCAACTAACACGTGCAATGCGTCTTGTTTACCTGAAATACCCTTAAAATTTACATTCAATATGAAGGAAGCTATTGAACCAAAAGTATTTCAGACATTTAACCTTGAGCTTTGGTAGACAACCCAAAAACATGGTTTCCTGACCGTGTACCTACAACACATGCTACATGAACTTGCGGTTTCAAATCGAGTCAACCAGATGCAAATATCATCTTTTAGGTGTGACGTGACGACGGAACGCAGACAAAACAATGGCCTACGACCTGCTGCCTTTTTGTCCAGGGTGCAAACACGACGTGCTACTTTAGACACTTTGTTAAGAATACAATAATTATAGAAACATTTGTTCCCCTTAGTCTGTATTAACACACATACTTGCCACGTGTTTAATTACCATTTTCAATCCTAATCTATTAAGTTTCCAGGCAACCATAACATGGCATTCGGGCTTTTACTTGCCCAAGAAGAGAGTAAAATGGAATCGAAATTAAACTACGTCTTTCAGTCATCATATTAATTTGAATAACTGAATTATTTTTGGTTTTCGATCAGGGGTTTAAGACAACAATATCAAGCTGACACAAAGAGATTCAAGCGCATAAAGGGAAAAAGGATGAATACAGAGAGAATGCCAGAATAAGATGTCCGTTTCGGAAAAGACACTCAATCTGCTCTTTGTTACAGGCCATAACCTTGGCGCATATTGTGATCGATCCATCCATCCATCATGTATACCGCCTATCCGTCAAGAGTCGTGGGGAAGCTGGAGCCGAGCCCAATTAACGGGCAAGAGGCGGGGTCGCCGATAGGCCTTCGAAATGACGCAGGGCTTGCAGACTCCGATTTTAAATGGAATTCCCAGCATACAGAGAGTGGCAGGGAGAGATATGAACGAGCTTATATGCAACGCGTGCTTCACGAGTGAAAAAGACAACATGGTGCATTAATAGCACAGCGGGTCCTGTTTTGATGCAGAGGTGGTGTGCATGTAAAGGCTCGTAACCGACCAGCTGACGAAACATTACCAAATCTGGTTTTTGGTTTTTTTTTTCAGCCCCGTTTTCTCCCCAATTTGGTCTTCCCACTTCACACCCACTACCTACTTCCAATGAAGCCAGCCTCCACTAACACGCTTGGAGCAAAGCGCCATCTACCCTCTTCCGCATACATGCGCTCACGGACACCCACGATTGGCCAGCGCTGCTGTGATTGACGGAGGAGAGAGAGTATGCGATCCCTCCTAATTTTCCTCTCTAGACTCCCAGAGAACTCGCGAACTCCTGATGATCAGGTGAAAGATCTCTGTTGCACCACTTGGAAAGCTTTACTTATGTTCAATTTAACATTTTATTCATTCTAATAATTGTTGCATTTTTTTTTTGTTCTAATCAGTTGCAAATAAAATACCCCGATCCGTTGTCCTTGAAGTGAAGTATATAGCTTGAAGCAGCCTGATTACAGAAGCGGGACATATACACATCTACATTACCAGATTTAACGGAACGTGACGGGACCTTTATAAAAAAACATGACGCTTTGTCCTTCCTGTTCTCTTTACTGTTAGGTTGTTTACACTGCTGGGAAACGCAACCGCCAATAACTTGCCAATGTGACACGCCCACACGGTTTGGAGCAGGTGTGAACCTTCTGCCGTTTTTAAATATGAATAAGCTGTACTTTAGAAGTATTCATAGATAGATAGATAGATAGAGAGAGAGAGAGAGAGAGAGAGAGAGAGAGAGAGAGAGAGAGAGTCTCCTGGTAGAACAAATCTTAGTATCACACAGCAATTAACAGTTAAATTACACTGACTGAGGCTTTAATATTTCCATCTCATCTTGTAGCACTAACAAGGTGTTTTATTGCAGGAAGCAAAAAAAAAAAAAAAATCAGGCCACGATATTAACTGTAAATACTTTAAAAGTCTTTAAACACTTCTGAAACTTGACAAGGCCTTATAAGAATAGGCTATACCTCTGCTGTGTGCCACCCCTGTTTGCTCTCCGAACAGCTAAACAACTTCATTACCTTAATCAAACACTTTACAGCCGTCTGTAAAATGAGGCACAAAAGGATAACAGCAAGTCTGTTCAGAGAACTGTATCAGAGATTATTTTAGCGGTTTCAGTTTCATGCATTTGTACGAAACGATGACAGGGCTGCAAAATATAGAATGGGGAATTTCTTTCTTCTTCTTTTTCTTCTGGAAGAGTAACAAGTCGGCATTTTTTCATTATTTAGCTAAGAACTGAAAACCAGCAAACTCAGCAGCTCCCTTTCTAAACCCGTTGCAATGCTTCGAGTTGTCCTTAGCTACATATTAGCTTGACAGCCAGTTCCTGCAAGAAATTCGAACTAGTTCTGGACCGTCCATTTGGCACGCGGCGCAATCCACGTTCTCACATTTTGCATTTGTTCAAGTCCAATGCAATTGAACAATGCTAAGTGAAAGGTTGAAAAGGTACGGAGTCTTTATGATTGCAGCAGCAGTTCTTGGGAATCTGTTGGTCTTAACTCTCAATATGAAGTCTAAAGAGCTGTCACTACCAGTGAAGCAAGCCATCATTAGGCAAAAAAAAAAGTCGAAACAAACCCAGAGAGATGGCAAAACACATTATGTGTGGCTGAATCGACTATTTAGTACTTTATTAACAAGAAAGACGCCAAACACCAAAAGTCCTGGAAGACCACAGAAAACAACTTTCGCGGATAACAGAATTATTTCCCTGGCGAAGAAAAAGCCCTTCACAAGAGCTGGCCAGATGAAGAACACTCAGCAGTTAGGTGTCAATCTGTGACACAGTCAACCTTGCGGAGAAGCCTTCACCAGAGTAAACACGGAGGTTTACAACAAGATTCAAACCACGGGTAACACGCAAAGACTGGAAGGCCATAGTCTCAAATTAAAGCTCAGATTCGATATTTTGCGCTTCTATTCATTTAGTTTCAATTCTATTATACTGTAGTAGACAGCTGAAATAATAACTGTGTCGACGTCCAAATGTTTATGGACCTGACTGTATGCCTATAATCACGCCGGCCGATCTCGATGTTGTTCTGGGTTCTTTCAGCTTAACGGAGTTGGATAGCTATAGTGAAGTTCCACGATGAAATGATCCAGAACAGGAAAGATACTTGACAGGCAACAAGGTGTTGTCATATTGTATACGCTGGTCTATAGACATTTCACCTTTACCAAAGTATTATAAATTATCAAATGTATTGAATACCCATCACTGCCATGTAATCTCAGTGTGACGAGGAAACCCATTAAAGAGCATGTCACTAATCTAAAGCAACGCTCGTGCATTAAATGGTTAAAAGCAGGAATTCTACATGTGTAACCGACGCACCCTTTAAAAGCGAAACCGAAATACATGCCTGCTAACTTGTTTACACATGCAGGTGATAAAATAAGTAGCTGCTTAAGTTTGCTTAGTTAACCACCAAAAAAAGGGGTCATGAGCAATGAAAAAAACCTGATAACTTGGAAACCTAGGTTGCAGCTCTTGTTTTGAAACTACGGTGTTAAATCAGCGGTCCCGTGATCCAGCTACTCACAATGGTTTTCCGGTGATACTATTTGCTTTACTTTAAGGAACATGACTAATTCCCTGGTTTGGAAATGTAAATACAGCACGACCATCGCTGTTGCTCAGTATCAAGGTCCTGGCAGGAACTTTACTCTACTGACATGTTACGGAGAAGGTTTCCCAGAAAAACTTGAAACAAGATGCCCCTAAAAAAACCACAAACAAAGTAATAGGTCTACAGGTTTACATTTTATGTTGTCAAAATGGCATGTTGTAAGATAAGCCTGAGCTGTTCGATTACTCGGTAATTAAATTAAGCAATATCGCGTGAGAGGGAGGGCTGTCGTGCTGAATATCACCATGGCTGGGGTTCGGTCGAAGGCACAAGGCCGGAGTCTGAGTGTCGACCTCGAGTTTGATATTGCTTTTAAACAGAAGTTCTATAAACAGGAACTTAATATCGAATAAGTGACTTTTTGACACAATATGGCCAAATGTTATGTTCATTTTTACTCCGCTGGTGGAAATAGATACCGATGGAGCCAAACTCATTTTATAGAATGTCAGCTAGCTGGTTAGCCAGCTCACACGGACTTGTACATTCCCGTTAAAGGCGCTTATGGCAACACTGGCATCCCTTCTTCCGTTTTCATCTTCATCTAGCGGCCAAAAGTTATATTCCTGAAAAGTGTTATTTGCCGTGTCTGCTGATGTCTTAACACTACTGTAGTAACCGCTTCGAACTAGGAAGTGGAATTTTACATGTAGGACAATTGGAGTGATAAAGACAGTGAAATATCAGCGCTCTTGGAACGCCGCTCGACCAATCAAATTGGTGAGCGGGAATTAACTGGTGTATAAAATCGTTTATAGACCATTTAGTCATTAAAATGAGGAATTAGTTCCAGCTATTATCATATTCACCTTCTCTTTTCAGTGAAGTCACTGCGACCTAAACCTCGCTGGAGATGAACGGACGGCTAAACCGAACGCATGTTCAGTCAGAGTGGAGCTCTTACACCACCATTTCAGTCAGAATTCTCTAATGCTTCTGCTGAACAGAAAGATTCCCCATTCATCTAATATCGGTTCACTGAACTGCTGTGGGATTTGATTACTTACATGTCAGGGAACACTGTAAGCAGCTCTTCTGGTCAATTTAACAGCTTTCCATGGTGCACTTGGCATCACTATTGCTACACACTTTAAGGGACATGAAATGATAAGCTTGGTCTTAAAGCCATCTCATATATAGTACTGTTTTGAGGCATTTTAAGTTTGGAGTTATACCTTCTGCACGGGGTAGGTGGTATAGAGTTCCACCGTTTATAGCATTCAACAAATGCTCAAAATCTGCATAAATGAAATATTCATAAAAACTAAAACACCATCTGTATCTTTACCTGTTTAATATTCCAGTGGTCTGTAACTATACTCCAAAATTTTACTCAAATTCACCTACTACATGATAGCTACCGACCAAGGAGAGTAAAAGCTATCGCGCGCTTCTTCCAAGGCACGTGAAGCCGACCGACCACATTTTTTCAGACTGCTCATGCAATGTCCGGGGCGGCGGAACACACTCGGAGGTAAGCACTATCCGATCACTTCCACATGCGTGAGCTCACAGACGCCCATGAATGGCTAGTGTCACTGTGATTGACAGGGAGAGACGGTACGTCACCCCAACCCCCACCTTGAGAGCACGGCCAATTTTGCTTCCTTGGACTCCTGACCACGGATGGCTGTGGCATCAACTGGATCATGACGGTGTGAACATTTTCCTGACTGCAGCATTTTCTCTATAAATTACTTGCTTCTAATTCTCAAAACATAAACAAACTAGTAGCCTAATTTAACCACTGTGACCCTGACCAGGCAGTGACTAAGGATGAATGAATGAACCTTGTAAATGCATAGGTCACAATTATGTCAATGAATGTGGTCTCTCTTTCTCCTACAAGCTTCATAGCTGAACGCTCGCTCACACATGCCTGAAAGTAAAAAACCTCCCATTTACATTACTTTTTAGAGGCAGCTTGTGTTCTCCCGGTGTGGCTAGTCTAGTCTCTACCAGATGTCTTATGAACCTTAGAGGACACCTCTAGACACTTTAGATTTGATCAAAATTTGAACCCTTTGCAGTTTAATCATACCTCTCAAGCTATACGTTACGTCTCTCCTGAAATGTCTCCGGCCAACACGGACACTGTAACTCGCGACGCTCGTTTCTTTGTACCCTACCCCATTTTTTTTAGTTTGTTATAGATATCTATTTTAAGAACTCTCCATATCGCCAGTGAGGTCCAAACATCTGAAACCAATATTGAAAACTTTTTCAGTTCGACACAAAAGGTTTTCATTTTACCCGCGACAACTTTACAAGGAAAGTAGGGTCTTAGAAATAGGTACATGAATTTCAGAGCCTCTTAGTATTTGGTAGTGTTTGACGGTGTGCAATCGAGTCGATCCGTTTTAGATCAAATCCATCCGAACGAGCGCGTCGACGGGAGGGAGAGGAGTCGAGGGAAATCGGACTTCTTCTGCAAATTTGTATACATTTTAATAGTGATCTAGAAACCGTGCAACATCTCGAATACAGAAAATTTCACTTTCCAAATTCGGAAAAAAAAAAACTTTGCCGATTTACCTAAACTGATTTCTCCATGTGGTCTCAGACATTTGGAGCTTATTCTCAATTATCATCAGGGAATTATAACCCGTGACTCCATCAGATTTTAGTATCCGTCACGACTTACTTACTGTGTTACTAATGCTGGATCTTTGTCACCTGCAGTGGACAGGAAAAACGTGCCACTGACACACACGATCACAACATAAAGCTGCTGATTAAGGAAGTTTCTGTCCATCAGATCATTAGTTCAGGTCTCTGATCAAACCTGGGCCTTGAGATTTTAGGCCACAGGTGAGCTGATGCACTGTTGCACACTTAACAGCTTAATAACAACAACAGAAAGCATTTATAAAGAAGGGCTCAGTAAGCAGAAGGCTGCTGTGATCAGCTGAAACCCTGCAGCTTATGGCTGTCACACATGCAGCTGAGTCTTTCATGGTTTGTACCATGCCAGGTCCTTTTTTTTTTTCTCGCTCACCTTGGGTAAGTCTCGGAGTTGGTTCGCGTCCAGCAAAAGTTCTTCCAAACTGCGGCTGTAGCGATAAATCTCGTCCGGGACAAACAGGAGCGAGCAGTGGCGCCGGTCAATCGTCTCGACATGACGGTTACACCGCCACAGAGGGATACAGTGAAACATCCCGGATCGCAAAGCGCAGACACTCACAACAACACGACGGTGTCACTTCCGACGATTCAGGTCAAAGCGCCCGCAAACTTCAGATCAAATATCGGCAACTCTGTCGCGCTTTTATGCAAATTTCAAACGCAGGGGCGATGGGCACGTCCCGGGCCGGGCTTCTTCCCCAGCGCACACAGTAACATGGGCTAAAAACCGAACAAGTTCCACTTTTTAAACGTCGCCCCGTCCATCCTTCTCGGCCCGTCTCGGCTGGAATGTTGACAAACTTTCCATACTTTGTCCCCTGAAATCGTTTACATGTCTACTACACTGGGCTCACGTCGTGCTTTCAGCCTCGCGTAGTTTATTTCCTCTTAGTCCACTTTCTGACCCGGAAAACACTCACTCACTCGACTCACTCCTTCATTCCAAGCTGGCGTCACGCTTTCCCTGGCAGAGCCCCGCCCACTTGTAGCCCCGCCCACCTCTGGAAAAGCGGAAGGGAGGGAATTGTAATTCCACACGGAGTTCAGGAAGAGGTTAGCTTCCAGCCTACCTGCTTTTTGACTCACCGGAATTACATCAATATTGCGTCTGCCAGGAAATGTATACATGGTTTAAACATTTTAACGCATGTACTGTTGAGATATCATGTTGACTAAACATAAATAATGAATAGATAGTGTCATTCTGCAAGTGGCTATAAAGATAAATCCCCCTGACTCCATCAGAACAGACTGATTTCAGGAACATTATTATATACAATATTATTCTGGTTATTTATTGGATCAATAAAGCTCTTTATTCAGGAACTTTCTGTGTACAGAACACATTAGGTCCAAGGTTTAGGAGACTTGTTTTAGAGTTATTGAGTTTGGATTGAAACTTCATCCAAAGGGAACAGGTTAATAACCAGAACTCATTACATGTTATAGCTTTGATAAATGTAGCTTGTGGGCCATAATAAGTGATTATATTACATATATATTTTATATTTTGATTATATTACATGGAAGGGCTAAGATTTAATATTTATCAACAGCTCAACAATTAAATTAGTGTTGAATAATACATCTCCTGGGGTCTCATCATCATCATCATCATCATCATCATCATCATAAGTAAAATACTCTGTATAAGGGAATTTGTTAAATGCTGTAAATGTAAATAATACTGGGGCAAATTATCACACACACACACACACACACACACACACACACACACACACACACTTATAGGCAGGTCGGGAGCTGCATTAGTGATTTTTTTGTTAGTGTTTCAAGTCCATAATGCTCTGCTGGCTTCATAATGTTTAGAAAAAGAAAAAAGTAACACTAAACTTATGGTTCTGGTGTCTGAAATGGTCTTTGAGTATTTAGCCCAAATTGAGATCAAATCTAGAGGGCTCGTCACTCTGTCGTTATATTCAGTTCAGTTCAATTCAATTCTATATGTATAGTTCATTTAACAACCCACCCCTGACTGTAAATATATTTAAAAAAATTGAGGTCCACCTGACTATGTTAATAGACATCTGGGGATCCGCCAAACCCCACTTTGAGAACCATTGACATATGGCACACAACCCTGTTTTATAGAAAATATTAGAAATAATGTAATTTATTGCATCATGCAATGGACCAGCATCTCATTCAAGGTATTCCTTTGATCCAAGGATAGGCACCAGATCCACCTTAACCTTGACCAGGATAAAGTGGTTAATAAAAGTGAGTGAATGAGTGCGTGAGTGGGAAGGAGAGTGTATTTTTGCTGCATTGTATCTCACGTGATTTCTGAATGTAAAAAAGAAAACATACACTTTTTACACTTGGTCTGGTAAAAAAAAAAAAAAAACAATTCTCATAAGTTAAAAATGAAACGTGTTTGTATACTATAAGAAGTGGACCCCTTGCTCTCCAGACCATATTTGAAGTAGACAGGGCATTCCTACTTAATTCATGTTAAGCCTCGTTATTCCCAAAAATAAAATGGTCTCATTGATTACAAAAGGGGGAAGCATTACTACTGTAATGTTCTGACATGCAAAAGATCTACCTATTCAACTTCACTTTCATTACTTATTTCAATAACTACACAACAGAATTTGTATAGTTGCACACAGAAGTTATTCTTGAACAGGGAGATTTTATGTGCTCTGATTTGTACCATTCTGGGAAAGTAAGCATTTTATATAGCTTATGGTACAACTACTCAAGTAGAAGTTTTAAAGTACCTGCTATTATATGTACTCAAATATCAAAGCTTTTTAAGTGTCAAAGTGTAAAAAGGTGTCAGAATGTTTTTATGTTGCTCTAACCATGACAGCAGATTTGCTTGGTCTCAACAGAATTTCTAGCCCATTACATCTCAAAAGAGCCTGACACATTTTTTTCTTTACTTCAGTATACTCCTTTTTATCATCTCCTGGTATGGCTATTATCCACTCCATAATGCCTTTTATCTGTTCCCATCATTGCAATATGTTTTACAACAGAAACGGTTCTGTATATTTGTGTCTTCTGCTCACTTTCACATTCCTTTAGTTTGCCGTATCCTATGTTTGCAAAAATTGCTAAGATTTCATTTAGACTATTTGTGTTAAAGCAAGAGCTTGGCATCCATGGACTATTTTTATACTAAAAAAAATAAAATTTTAATCATCTACTGACTTGCCATTTCCACTTGCAACCTTGCTCCAAAACTAGCAAAATATGGTCAAGTTCATGTTCAAGTTCAAGTGGCTTTTATTGTCATTTCAACAATATACATGTAATTCAGTGTACAGTGAAACGAGACAGCGTTTCTCCAGGACCAAGGTGCTACATTCAAGACAACAGCTTTAGCGCTGGTGGAAATGTGCACTCCGATAATGAATACAGCAGTGAATTCCCGTGGTAAATAAAAAGGTCTGCATCCAACTGTCACAA
>JAQQZR010000038.1:22369647-22381191 GCA_030068235.1 Notoglanidium macrostoma | reverse complement strand
ACTTAAATTAAGCCTTAACTAACCCAGGATGGATTGTCATCTTGCACTGGATTGTCGTAGGCCCATGTTCACATAGAATTTTTCTGTTCATAAAATCAATATATAGGTAAATATTTAATCTTAATCTTGTGTTATCAGAGTTGTGATTAAAGGTTTGGGTGGGCTGCAGATTTCAAATTGGGCCATAACATTCTTAAGTTTGGGATAGGCATTGGCCATGATCTATAAAACAAATTAACTTGAACAACATACAATAGATTAGCCATTGGGTCCATAGTCCATAGTCTAGCCTACAGAGTTCAGTTCTGAAAGACCCACAGTATGCTTTCCTTCTTCCCAGGCTATTACACCATAATCACACCTAAGGTTACATTTAATCCACAGAAATCCCACTCTTGACCAAAAACTGACTGTGCACATTCTTTTTACAGGGAGAAAAAAACCACAGTCTTTTCCAAGAACTTACCTCTAAAGGAGTCTCACTTTTCAAATGCTCACGAAAAATGACATGGTTAAAAATATTAAATTATATCATTTTTAAATAAATGGCACTTCATCAAAGTACCAATCCTGATGGATGATTAAGGTCATGTGAGACAGATCTGGTCAGAACTGACCTGAGCTTGTCTGCAGCAGGGGGGAGCCCAGGGCCTGCTGTGCCGTGGAGTTCCTGCTGGATACGAACATTTCTAGGCGGCTTGGCAGCTGAATGAATAAACGCCAGCTTCACCTGTCTTCCTGATGAGGAACCCCAAAAAAAAAAATAAATAAAAAAAATTTTAAAAAAAAGGCACAACTGGGAAAACCAGCTAAAGCTAAAAGATGACACTTGGCACAAGAAAACAAATGCTCCAAAATAAATAACATTTAAATAAAACAATTTTATTCCGTAATGCAGTCACACTTCGAGCCATAACCAAAAGGTCATTTGGTGATGCAGCTTTTACTAATGTCAAACGGCTGACCGCTGAACAAGTCACATACTGGGTTAGTGCAATAGTGAGTGCAATAGGTGCCTGGAATATAATGGCAGCACTGGTTGACCTCACGATCAATCACCATAGTTTCATTAAATTAATTCATAATCATTGCTGCCATTTGCTTGACAGTCAAGCAAATGGCTGCAATAGCCTATTTATGAGCTATCCGATTTAAAGACACTAATGGGCACTAGCTACAATTCCAATCAGTGCACTAGGACATAATTATTTGTGGGACCAACTGTTATTTATTATTAGATATTATTATAAGTGTTGGACATAATTACAGTACAATTTGTGCTGCATGCCATTACATTGTGTTCCCTGATTTGGTGTACAAAAATGATCATGGAAAAATCGCAAAACCACTTTCAAGATAAAAACAAGTGTGTTCAAACAAAGAAAAGATTAGGGGACCACTTTCAAAGCCCAATCACCCAGCAGTTACCTTTGGGCTTCCCAGAGTGAGCAGAGACGATGCTTTTGGTGAGCTCCTGGAATTTGCGTTCTCGTTCTTCAAATAGTCTGAGATACATCTCCCTCCAGGACTCGTACTCCTCCAGCTGGGCGTTCCTGAAGTCTCTGAGGCAGTGCTTCTCCCACAGGTGATCAGTCACGCCAATGTACAGCTGCAGGGCAAACGCATGATGGAAATCGCACACGAAAAAGAAAAGAAAAAAAAAATAAAAATTATATTCTAATGGTAGTTGGGATTGCAATGAGTTTATGGTCTTTTACAAGAACCAGCATGTTACACTTATTATTCGAGGTCCAGGTCATCTCCTCCGAGTTGGTAAATTTTTTCTGGTCAAATATATTTTAACAGAAATATACTGCATATGTCAATTGGTGAAAGATTACTGGAAGACTGCACCTACCTCTTATATTTGTGCTTGACTATTCAACTGTTTTTAAGGCAGTTACTTCCAACCTTAAACAGTAGCTGACCATTTTACTAAATAAAGAAATTCACGAATTGTCTTTAAACTGCCTTGTTATATCATTTCCAAATATTCATTGTATAATTAATTGTAGCCTTTCTATCTAAATCTAAATAACTTCAACTGAACAGGGTCACAATGCCTAGAAGCATGTTAAAGGCAAGACCTGCCCACATGGCAAAAACACGAGTGGACGGTAGCCTAATTAATGGGGTATCCCTCCATTTTAACCCCTTACAGGATTGCATTCTTCAATCCGCAGCAGCTGCTCCGGAGTACACCGCTCAAGCACCGGCTCCAAAATTTCAAATGGCACGCCTCCAATTTCATAAAGTGCTATAAAGACAGAAGAAAAATTCTGATATTCCTCACTCGAATCATAAGAAGCTAATATGTGTATCCAGATCACTCACAATCGATGTTGTTCTGCAGCGTTCGGATGCATTGCTGGTACAAGGTCATCATGGTTGGAAGATAAACAACCTTAGTTCCAGAGTATACCTGCATCTTCTTATTCAGCCTCTGACCAGTAAACATTGGGGCTTCTTCACAAACCTCAGCAGCCTTTACTTCAACTGCAAAATACAATACAAAACAATCACCAACAACCTTCATAGGAACTTCTGGACACCTGTACATTCATGCAGTTTAAAGAGAGTTTCAATTAATATTTACATCAAATATCAGAATGGGGGAAATTGGTTCTTGGTGGATCTGGCCATGGAATGGTTGCTGGTGCCAGGCAGGCTGGTTTGAGTATTACAGAAATTGCTGTGCAAAACAATCTTGAGTTTACACAGAATGGTGCACAAAACAAACAAAAAAAACATTTCGTGAGCGACGGGTTGAGCTGACAGAACTCGATCACTCTTTACAATCGTGGAGAGCAGAAAAGCATCTCAGAATGCACAGCACAGCAAACCCTGAGGTGGAGAACCTATAGTACATCAGCAGAAGATCACTTCAGGTTCCAATCCGGTCATACAAGAACAGGAATGTGAGGCTAAAGTGGACACAGACTCACTAATACTGGACAGCTGAAGATTGGAAAAAGACCAGGTGAAGTTTTTACAATCTTTAATCTCAACGGTGAGTCTATGCCCATTGTAGCCTCAGTTTCCTGTTTGATCCCAACAGAAGAGCTACAAAGTGGAAACAAGCACTAACGACTAATTGCATCCTATATGAAGTACATTAAACCTTCATGTAGAGTACATGTAAACAATTTACATGAACAGAAACTCTGGCAAACCTTTCTTTTCTGTAAAGTACTGATATTGAGAAGGATCTTCACACTCGGGAGATATTGTGGGTAACGGCACATTGAGCAAGTCCATCACACTTCTCTTTGAGACCTAAGAAATAAAATGCATCCAATCACCAATGAAAGCAGAAAGTTTGTGAATCATATAAACCATTACTCTGTATATTTACCACCGTAGTTGAGGCTTCCGTTCTGGATTTTCCTGAGTTTGTGCTGGAGTTGCACAGTTGGACATTCTGTCTTTGGTCAATCTTAATGCGCTTTGGGTTCTTACTTTCACACAACCTCTTCTTCCGTTTTGGAGCCTCAAGATCATAACTCAAGTACTGCTCAAAAGACATGGACGGTGTTTCAAAGTCCTCACTCTCAAGGTCCTGCTCACTTGCTTGTTCATTTCTTTTCTCATCTTTTTTACCTCTTTTTTCCTCACTGAAATTTCTTTCCTTCAAAGAGCTATTTTTGCCTCTTGTGGACATTTTAGATCCATGTTTATTTGTTACATCAGAAACTTTATGCTTGCCTTCATCCTTTCGCTCTGCATGCACGTTGCTGGTTGATTTCTCCTTTGGCTGGAATAATTTTCCATCAGTGAGTGAAATCTGTGATATGAGGCCCACATCAGAGTCTTTCTTTGTACCATCTTTCTTGTCTTTATTTATGCAATCTTTCAACTTGCTTGTGATTGGCTTCACTTTATTCTTACCATCAACATTCTTTGAAAGTTTGTGTTCAGAGCCTGAGATTTCATTCTTAGGCTTCCTTTCTGAACAGACTGTATTCCGTGAAGCCTGACTCTTTCCTTCTTGGTCTGGTTGTTGAATATCGGTCTTAGATGGTTCCTTTGGAGAGGGAGGGTGATGCTGTGCAATACTTAAAGATTAAGGAGAAAATTATTAATTATAACAAATACTGTGAACATGGCATTCTTTATTGTTAAGGATTAAAAAAAAAAAAAAAAAGTATTTTTTTTTTTTATATACACCTTACCTTGTACTCGGAACCAATTTTTTCCATCGATGAACTAATGTTTTAGCCACCTCCCCCGCATCATCATGCTTGCGAAAGGAGTTTACAACTTTACCAATTCCAGTCACCTAATTACATGAGGAAATTTCAAATTTGCATTTAGTAACTAGCACCAACCTCAAATTAGCACGGCATGTACTGGACATTTTGAAAATCAGATCATCATGTCTTACAGCAAGAATTTCAAGGGTTATGTCCAGTTCTTGAAGCTTCTTCAAGGTCTTCACAAGCTGCAGTTAAAAGAAATTCACCACATTTATAAATCAAGATATAATGAAAGTCATAGCATTCATGCTTATACGGTCAATAAATTAACCAGACATTGCATTTTTATAATCTGTTACTATAGCAAATTGACCATTTAATAAAACTTTTAATTGCTTAAACACAGTAATGCCGCCAAATATAAATACAGGAATCCAATAAACTCCATTTAAGGAGTGCCATCAGGTCCATCTGGACACAACAGAAAATCAGATTGTGCTGAACAAGCAGTCACTATGTATGGCAAAAACCACGCATGCAGCTACTCCACTGGCAAAGTGCTATAATTGGGCAATGCCACTACACCTCATTAAAGAGGTTGCCAAAAAAATAAATAAAAAAAACCCAGCTCCAATCATGTGCAAAGTAAAATGTTCCAAGGACGTGGAGTTTCAGAGAGGGGGATGACATGCAGTGACTTATAAAGCAGCAAAAACTGACCACTTCATCATCAAGTCACACAGTACAACTAATTACTTTACTGCTTTCTAATGCTTTTCTTTAGACTGACAGCTAGGAAGGCAGGGAGACAACTGCTGTAGTATTTTTAGGCCAGGACACTAATACCCCAACCCCCTCTACCATGTACACACTGTAGGAGCAAAAAGGCTGTCCACCTGTAGGACACCCCACAAACCCGAACCAGCAACCATGATAGTGGCTCAATAATAAACACCTTAAAGATATGAATTACAGGAAAACTGGAACAATCATCCACCCCTTATACACCTAGAGCAAAGCTGGCTGCACTAGTGTACAGAACCAGCAACTCTGTTTCCCTCTCATTTGTACGACAGCATATCATATGTCTGTCTCTATGGTAAATATTTGTATGAATTTGCATTCTGCTTCATTCATATCTTCCTTCAGCCACACTAGATATCATAAGCAAATCAGGCACATGGTGTTGACATGCTCCAAACATAAGCTGCCCCAAAGCTATTCCCAGAGGTTTACAGTCGTGTTTTGAGTTTGTGGTAAGCTGAAGTGCGAGCAGAACAATACCGTGTGTCCTTCGGTGCTTTCTTTCAGCTGGAGTTTCAGCTCCAGCACTTTTTTAACGTCTGCCGACGCCATGACGGGCGACAGCGGCACAACAAGAGGAAAAGCAGCCGACAGCAGCCGGCATTTTTATACAGGCGGAGACCGGTTTGACCTAGCGTATCAAACTAGCACTTTCTTCATAAAAACAACACGGCAAGTAGTTTTGTGTTGTTTTGTTAACTTTATTAATGCGGTTTTATCAGGAAATGCGTCCAATATGAAATTCTGGGTAGAGTATTTTGATAAGAGTTCAAATTTACTGTCATTAAATGCTTCCAACATCCTATAGGTGGCATATTCTGATATGCTGGTCGGAAAAATAGCATTAATACTGTATATGAAGAAGAATGAATTGGATCGCGCATGCGCATAAACAGGCTCGTGTAGGTACCAGGCAAATAAAAACGTTATTTGTTTAATAGTAAATAAGAATGGTCATTTGTAGGTATTTCAATATTTTAAAGAAAATTTTATAGTTATGTAGATAGATAGATAGATTGATTGATTGATAGATTGAATGATCAATTTTTTTTTGTGTATTTTTTTGCCCTTTATAGAATACATAGACTACAGTATGTGTAAGTAAACATGTACTGTATATTTGTGATCATAGCCATTTAATTTTAAAAAATTATAATTTTAGGCCTACACGTCTGCTGCTTGACACTTTGCAAATGAGTCAATTTGGTGTGAGGTTCCTATGGTAGGTGTGATATTGCTTTTTCCAAGACAACTGCATTTTAGGCCTACTTTACTGATAGGATTCATCATAACAAGCACATTGAGAAGTATTTATAATAAACAGTGTTGAACTTTGCAAAAACAAAATAGACCTAAAAAAAAAAAAAAAAGCATTTTTAGTTGCCGGCCTGTTTTAACTTATAGAATACTGGGCCATTTGATTAACTAAAATCTATTCATACATTACTGACAGATTATAACTTTGAGCCTAGACATGTTCTTAGATATGGAATAAATAGAGGTTCCATAAATGTGTAAACACACACACACACACACACACACTCATATACACACATACATACATACATACACACAGGCTTCTGAAAATGTCTTGTACACGAAGTGCACTCATGCCAAGACAACATATGAAGTGTGTATTATAGGACAAAAGGCTCCACAGACTACCTTACCTTCTATAACCCTAACATTTAATAGTATAGTCTAAATACAAAATTGTATTTTGTATAATTTTTATACATTATACATGATGATATACATTGTTATCATCATCTATGGTATGAAACATAAGTTGATATTGTAGTGTTTAAAAATTTAGGCTTTAATCTGTTTTAAACCTCATGCAAGATTTTTTTTTATATAACATTTCATTTTGATCATCTTGTCTAACATCAGTTTGTTAGTGCTTTGAGTTGAAAAAAGGGATTAATGTATAAAATAGCCTTTTATGAATACTGAAAGTTATAGTATTAATTATTATTAAGCGTTATTAACAAGATGTTAATAGCAGCTCTGTAACTTTATAATTATTAGTAGCGATTCACAGATGACTCAGTTGGATGGTTAATATACTGTATATGCTTCATTATTTCCAAAAAAAAAAAAAATTTATGTATTAATTCATAATTACGAAAGGATTAGTCTCAATGAGTATTCAATATATGCTTAATTGTGGACTTTATAGGAAAGTGTTTTGTTTACTTTGCATGCTTAAAGATGTTTACTTCGAAGGTTTCCAGCAGATTTGTTAGGCTGCACACTCTGTACATGTGCCTGACACAAAGAATGAGATGAAGAGGTTATGTGTCACATTAGGGGAGAAGAGAGGGGTCTTATTACACAATCACTTCTTCTCTCTGAGTGGAGGGAGGAGGGATTCATAGCTGACCACCTGACCGCAGCTACAGCGTGTCACTGTCTCTCTCTCTTTCTCTCTCTCTGTCTCTGTCTCTCCTCTCCTGCACACCAACGTGGAGGACTGAGTCCTTCCCTCACCAGCACCTACTTCATCTTGGCATAGGTAGGCTAAAGCAGTTTCTTTATTTATACCTAATCAAAAGCAGATATTCCTACTAATCAATCATTCTAATCAATGCTTTTTCCTTTTTTATTATAGTTAAGCATATATCTAGTGGACTAGTTGGAAAAAGTTTGTTTCATCTTTACAGGTGTCTCAGTCAATGAGACAGACTGAAATTATTCTATTATAATATCCTAATGGCGCTTTCTTGCTCTTGGAGCAACTATCACCTGTGATCACTTTATTTTGAACATGCTATGATGCATTCTAAGGGATGGCAAAGTAAAACTTAAAACTCTATAAAATTCTTTATAAAGTTTGCAATATTTGATCAAATTTTAGAATTATATGTGTAAAAAAAAAAAGTTGAACAAGAAACAAGTTTGGTGTGTGCACGTGGTTGTAGGCTATGACACAAAGCCTATAAAAGGACCTTTGGGGTAAACTATCCTGCACTGCTGCTATTCCTGGACCTACTAGTGATAAACTGTGACAGATGCAGAGAGAGGCATGTTGATGCACCTTATCTAGTGAGAGCAACACTTTAAAGAGTACATTCTGCTTTTCATTCAAAGATAGAACAAACAGAATTCTTAGATATAGTGTTTTATAACAGAAAACGATTTGGTTTTCTGTAGTTCTTTATAAAAGGAACATCTTTAAAACAGTTTGCATTGTAGCATTAGGTAGCCGTACACAGTGAAATATGGGTCAGGTATTAAAACATTTTTATCAAACCGTGGCATCCCATAAAGATGTTTCCTTGTGTCTGAGTACATGTTTTGTGCCTATAGTGTTTACCTGGGAAGGTACATAAACTGTATCTTTTATTCGCTTTTAGAGTAAAAATCTAAAGGTACATCAGTGGTTCTTAAGATCCAGTTATGTACCTTAAATCATATAAAGCCACATGTTTCAAGGATAATAAATATACACTAAAGGTGCAAAATATCTATCCTTGCTGCTTTTTTATAACAAAAAGTAATTTTATTTATTTTACGTGCAATTATGTCATCCTGATTATTCAAAGATACCATATCATAAAAAACCTGTTATTTTTTAGAAATGCCAAACAGTTTTGTGTCAATGACCACAACAAGATTTATTTACTCATTTTAGGTCTGGGCTGTGACCCCTGCTATAGTCATGGCACCCAAAAAGAACAAGGCCACTAAGAAGAATAAAGCAGACATCAATGAGATGACAATCATGGTGGAAGACAGCCCAGTTAATAAAATCAATGGGCTGAACACTCTTCTGGAAGGTGGCAATGGTTTTAGCTGCATCTCAACAGAGGTGAATGATCCTGTCTATGCCCCTAACCTTCTGGAGGGCCTTAGCAACATGAG
The DNA here is from genome assembly GCA_030068235.1 of Notoglanidium macrostoma. Lineage (NCBI taxonomy): Eukaryota > Metazoa > Chordata > Actinopteri > Siluriformes > Auchenoglanididae > Notoglanidium > Notoglanidium macrostoma. The sequence continues at coordinate 22,372,324 of JAQQZR010000038.1, read as the reverse complement.
ACAAGACAGCTTCCTATGTGATCTGACAATAGCGACCAAGTCCAAGTCCTTCAATGTGCACAAAGTTGTGATGGCGTCTTGTAGTGAGCATATCTATAACATTCTCAAGAAAGATCCAACCCTTCAAAAAATTGACCTCAATGAGCTGTCCCCGGTAGGTTTGGCCACGGCCATCACGTATGCCTACTCTGGAAAACTGACCTTGTCACTCTACACCATTGGCAGCACCATTTCAGCAGCCATGCTGTTGCAGATTCATACCCTAGTTAAGATGTGCAGTGACTTCCTAATGCAGGAGATCAGCGTTGAAAACTGTATGTATGTAGTCAACATTGCAGATACATACAACCTTAAAGAAACAAAGGAGGCAGCACAGAAGTTCATGCGGGAGAATTTCATTGAATTCTCCGAGATGGAACAATTCCTGAAGCTAACCTATGAGCAGATCAGTGACTTCTTAACAGATGACTCCTTGCAGCTGCCAACTGAGCTCACAGCCTTTCAGATTGCCATCAAGTGGTTGGACTTTGACGAGAAGAGACTGAAGTATGCGTCAGACCTGTTGACACACATTCGCTTTGGCACCATCACACCTCAGGATCTGGTCACCCATGTGCAGACTGTTCCCAGGATGATGCAAGATCCAGAGTGTCACCGTCTTCTGGTGGACGCTATGAATTATCATCTGCTGCCATACCAACAAAACATCCTGCAGTCCAGAAGAACCAAGGTCCGTGGTGGCCAAAAAGTACTGCTTACTGTTGGTGGACGACCGGCCTTGACTGAAAAGTCCCTTAGCAGGGACATTCTCTATAAGGATGAGGACAACATTTGGAACAGGCTGACTGAGATGCCTGCAAAGAGCTTCAATCAGTGTGTGGCTGTCCTGGATGGCTTCCTCTACGTGGCTGGTGGTGAAGACCAGAATGATGCAAGGAACCAAGCAAAGCATGCCGTCAGCAATTTCTGCAGGTAAATGGTTTCCATGCTGTGTTCCTGCCTACTTGTCACAAATGCCTTGTAATGTTGATGTTTTGGCTTAAAATCACTGAGCAAATGCGTGCTATTTTTCCACACAGATATGATCCCCGATTCAACTCGTGGATCCATCTTGCTAGCATGATTCAAAAGCGTACACATTTCAGCATAAACACCTTTAATGGTCTCCTGTTTGCTGTTGGTGGACGCAACTCAGATGGCTGCCAGGCTTCTGTCGAGTGTTATGTTCCATCCTCTAACCAGTGGCAGTTGAAAGCCCCCATGGAGGTACCGAGATGCTGCCATGCTAGCACGGTCATTGATGGCAAGATCTTGGTAACTGGAGGTTATATCAACAATGCCTACTCCAGGGCTGTGTGTTCTTATGACCCATCAACAGATAGTTGGCAGGATAAAAATAGCCTGAGCACTCCAAGAGGCTGGCATTGTTCCACTACTATTGGCGATCGGGCTTACGTTCTTGGTGGTAGCCAGCTTGGAGGGCGCGGGGAGAGGGTTGATGTCTTGCCAGTTGAATGTTTCAGCCCTCATTCAGGCCAATGGAGCCACGTTGCCCCCTTGCACACAGGAGTGAGCACAGCGGGCGTGGCCACACTGAATAATAAGCTTTACCTCCTGGGTGGATGGAACGAGGTGGAGAAGAAGTACAAGAAATGCATTCAAGTATACAACCCCAACCTTAACGAATGGACTGAGGATGATGAGCTGCCCGAGGCTACAGTGGGCATCTCATGCTGCATTCTTACCATCCCCACCCGCAAAACACGAGAGTCCAGGGCCAGCTCAGTATCATCTGCTCCAGTCAGTATATAGGTGACAGGATAGGATAGGAGAATATAGTAATATGGTAATATATTTTAAGCTTTTCTTCTCAACTGTGAAATACATTTCACTCTCAGGCCAAGCATACACCTTTATGACACGTTTTTATAAAACAACAACAAAAAAACATTTTTAAAAACGTTATAATTTCAGTTTCGTATTCTCTTGTCATTTTAATAAAAAAGCAATAAAACAGTTCAATTTATTATATGGAACTGTTCTACAACCTCAATGAACAAAACATTATGCAATTACTCATTTTAAATTTGGATCAATTCTGGAATTATTGTTTAATGTGCTGAATTTCAGATGAATCTGCAAATATTAAAATGGGCCATAGGTTATACTATAATAACACTGATAATTGACAATTGACAATTAGGTTTTCTTTGGAGAGGTTGTACTTTTTCGTGTTTTACAGGCACGGGAACGGGGAATTTTCTAAATTAATATATTTAGGCATAATTCACTTAATAGTTGTATTTTAAAATGGGGCCAAGGCTTATAATTATTTCATCAGCCCTTCTGAATAACTTTTGAGACGTTGATGCAGTTGGCGGTACAATATGAAGTATGCGGAACATAATCTGAAGTCACAAAAGTATGATATTTTTGTACTGGGATCCAATGAAGCCAATATTATACAAAAGCTATGCTAACTATCTAACATCTAATTCATTCTTTACTATTGATGACTTAGTGTTAAATACCGCTCTTTGTGATGCCATAAGCTAATCAGAGTTTATGTTACATATGTAGTGGTGGTGAAAATTTATCATTTTAGTTTGGGTGGTCCTACCTGCCAGGTGTAGGTGTAATAGAAACAGTTAACTTTTCCATCTGACACTTCAATAGA
>JAQQZR010000038.1:22300327-22311309 GCA_030068235.1 Notoglanidium macrostoma | reverse complement strand
TTAATCCATTTTGGAATAAGGCTGTGACATAGCAAAATGTGGAAAAAGTGATGCGCTGTGAATACTTTCCGGATGCACTGTGAAGACATTAAATCAGTGTATTGCAGTAGGCACAGTTTTCTCATAAGTGAAAGCCATCTAAAGAGAATACTTAACGCAAGGACACACACATGCCGCAAAGCGTAGGCTATACCTAGTAGCCCTGCTGAATTCATTAGCAACCAAGTGCAGTACGTGGCAGCAGAAGTGGCAGCTTCACGGTGCTGGTGTTGGGCACTAAAATGCCCCCTCATTCAAAAAAAAAAAAAAAAAGCTCATTCATGTGATGACACTGATATGTAGGCTACCATACAAGCAGAGGCTTCGTTCATCATCAGTCACGTGGTTTTCTCTTTAAACGACACGCGCCTCGAAGCGGGGCTTCATTTGGCACGCTCCCTTATACCAGATATACTATAAACTATAATTCAACAATGTCTCAAAAATAGTAAGTACATCCCTTCTCGTGACTGAACTGTACTGAAAACAAAAGCATTACTACCGTGTTTGGTGAAAACGTTGTTACTATCACATTTGTAACGTTTCAGAGGAAGTTGTTCATCTTAACTTACTGTTTGATTGTAAAAGATCATAATAAATGAGTGATGAGGGGTTTTTTGTCGCTTTTTTGAGTGCAAAACTGACCCGGAAGTACATCACCAAGAATGAAAGCATACAATGTTTCTTGGGATCCCGAGAAAATTTTTCCCTCCCAAATATTTTTTTTATCCCCTCCCAAATTCCCCCCTCCCCATGTCACTACGGGGGCTCTATATATATATATATATATATATATATATATATATATATATAAAATGACAGAAGCAATGGCAAATCTTAAATGAAACATTTTTGCATGAGTGTGGATTGTGCTGATTACTACATTCTGCCTATACGATCAGTCTTCTTAATCATAAGTCTACAGTATTGTTACATGGTCTTCATTATTATTATACAGAATTCCGTTTAGATTTTATTAGAATCTTCTCGTACAGTGTTACAAATAGGACGTGTCAGATTGCTGTAAACTCGTTGTTTAAAACCTGCTTAAATCACACACAGGTGTGACTCACACGTTACCTGCTCATTCTTCACAACTCCGCCCCCCCAGCCCTGAGACCTAAGACAGTTGTTATTTGAAAATGAATTTGGCAAGGACCTAATGAAATCGCAACTAATTGTATGTAATTGTGAAATACACGTGTACATAAGACATCCTTTTATACAACTTTTATGATATACATTCTTGAACTACGTGATTTGCAAGCTTGATTTATGACAGGATCATTATAAAATATCAGAATTATATTTGGTGCCACTTTGCAGGCTTCAAAATACCAAATATCAGCATGCATACTAACACATCTCCCCCCCCCCCCCCTCTCTCTCTCTCTCTCTATCGACCCCTTGTTTTTCCCTCATTTCTTTTCAGATATTGATGGACTTGGCAGCAGTGCTATAGGAGGTCAGCTGATCAGAAGAGCTTCCTCACCGTCATCCTTTACAAGGGATAAGAAAGACAATAGCACTGTGTTGGCAGGTACAGTGTATGTTTTCCAGCACCTCCCAGTGTGTTTGGGCACGCTGTTTGAGTGTATGTACACACAGAGGCGGGCGGAGGAGGCTTTCATCACAGTACAAGCACTTAAGCGGCTCTGTTTCTATGACAACATCTGTCAACCAAGATAAAGCCTAAGTGCTGGTCAAATAAAGAGTGTTCCTGGTTTGGAGAGTGGGTGCCGTACGTTACACGCTGTGGATATTCATTCCCTTGCCTTTTATAATTCTGATTAAAGTACATTTTTACAGAATATTTATAGTATACATAGTATAGATTTCGCAATATATAGAATATTATTACAGAGCCACATACATCAACTGTATTTGAATGTTTCATTCTTCAGAAATGCTAACAAGTTTAGTAACTGCTCTTCACTAGTATTCACAAACACACACACACACGCATATTTTCTTGCCCTGTAGGTGTGGTCTGCATGATTTTGTTTGTATAATGGTAACTGGTCCCATTCTTAGTTTGCACTGTTGGTATCTCTCACACACACATGTTTTGCATAGTCATACAGTTTTGCAAATTTTGCCTGTAAATAAATTGTCCTGACTTCAGGTCCCACTTTTAACGAGTGGTATAAGTGTTTGTAACAGAAACACACACTCTGTTTGCTGTAGGTATAGTGTTTGCGCGGAACATCCTGATTGGCTGCTGGAAGAACCTGATCGACACACTGTCGACTCCTCTGACGGGCCGTATGGCGGGCAGCTCGCGGGCTCTTGCCTTCATCCTGGGTGCAGAAGGTGTTAAAGTGCAGAACCAGAGGGAGAGAGAAACCATCTGCCTCAGTCTCGATGGCCTGCGCAAGGCTGCTGCACTCAGCTGTGCTCTGGGTAAAAAACACATACCATCATTGCTGATGGTGAAGTATTCATTTGGAATAATTATTCCGATTATAGAGTATAATAATTATAATAATGGAAAATCAGTATTTTATGTGTTAATGTAAGCAAACTTCAATGATCCTGACATCTCCTTTAACCTAAAGAATGTGATCAGATATGTGCATGCTGGCTTAGTTCTGTGAGCTCTTGTTAAATCTGTGAATGTATGTGTGTGTGCGTGCATACGTGAACGTAGGTGTGGCTGCCAACTGTGCCTCAGCTGTAGCTCAGATGGCCGCAGCTTCCTGCGTTCCCGAGGAAAAAGAGGAGAAGGATCAGGCTGAAGCTGGAGATGCTATTACTCAAGGTCTGATCTTTGTATTCGAACAAATCTTGATGTTGGCCTACTTGTCCATCACACATTACTTGGAACACATATACCCTATGGAACAACATTGTATTAACATTTTTATGAATCATATTTTCCAATTAAAATTTTAGTTCTAATGAAATTCTTAATGATCTAATGATTTGTTTATATGTTCCACAACATGTACATTCCTTAATTTGTTTGTTACATTGGTTTATTAGATCATTAATTAATTACAAACCGTTATGGAGTTAATTTTATGCTGAAGGTGTAAAATAGAAAGACCTGTTACACAGCAAAGTATCAACATCTACTTGTATGTTGGAAATGTATATTTTCTTTTGTCTTTTTTTCCCCGCATTTAGACCTTGCTTATTATTTTCTGCCACATATTTCCCAAGTGTATTCCTACAATATGGAGCAATGTGAACATCGGTGTTAATGGGGTGTTTGTGTATGCTGATGTTAGTTAAGCATAGAATGGAGCAGAAACTGGAGCAGATGGGACGGGGTCAGGGAGTGAAGCTGCACACTGCTCACATGCTCTGCATGGACGCCATCCTCAACGTGGGTCTAGAGATGGGCAGCCATAATCATGATTGCTGGCCCCATGTCTTCAGGTACATGTTGTCTTGTTATTCTGGCTTTATGTTACTTACGTTATATTTCTTTCAATAACATAACCCGGTTTTAAAATTTCTGACGTCAGCACTTTTTTTTATTTTTTTATTATGCGTGTTCTACCCATTATTTGAAGGTAGTTACTGTACTCAGAAACATGAGGCAGGTAAATTGTGAAAACAACCGCACACAAGCATAAACGAGGCAAGACTATCTGAATCAGGCAATGGTCAAAACACTAATAAAGACTGGGAATTGTCAAAAGTGCTGGGGCGAGATTTGAAAAGTAACACTGACCGTCTGGGTTATTTATGCGTATGCAATTGCAAACACGTTTGTGTCATTAGTGATCAGGTTGATTGTGAGCGGGATAGGAGTTTCACATGATGTCACGGTGTGATGGTTATGGCAGTTCCACAGACGTACTTCTTCCCTAACCACTTTATCCTGAGCAGGGTCATGGCTGATTCTGAGAACACATGAATAGAAGTCCATCATGGGCACCATGCAGACACATTCACACAAGCATTCACACCTACGGCCAAGTTAGACCCGCTAGCGTGTTTTCGGGAGAACCTGAGCTTAATTACACCGAGCAGATTTCACAAGTCTCTCCGCACACCTTTAATCCTTTCTGTACCGTTTCAGAGTGGTGGAGTACGTGAGCTCGCTGGAGCACAGCCACTTCAGTGATGGGAGTTCTCAGCATACTATGACCATCACTCAGACTCAGCAGGCCTCATCGATAATGGGAAATCCGGAGCTGAGCGCGGAGTCTGTCCCTGAGCTGGAGCTGAATCTGAGCCATCCAGTCATTCAGCCCACTTCCATCCAGGAGCTGTTGCGTGAAAACAGTAACGCGAAAGGTTTTGATCTGCGGGGTGGCAGCCTCCTGACAGGCAGCAGCGCTGCTAAAGTTGTCTGCACACTCTCCACACAGGCAGATAGGTATCTCACCTGGGGAAATTAGTCCCTCCTATTTTTCCACCCCCCCTTTTTTTTTTTTTTTGCAGACTTGGATCAGTAAACACGTGTTAATGATGTAATGATTGAGTGACAGAAAAACACGGCATGCAGAGGACTACAGTTTTGGGAGAAAAGCCTTTTACTAAACACTTAACATTTAGTAATACAAGAAATAAATGCTCAACAATAAGCACAGATTTAGTAGATGATAAAGTATGTCCTGTATGAACAACAGTTTTGTTCAGTAATTTAAGCAAACGCATTAGAGGAGTGTTGTCAAGTGACCTTTACACATCCATAAAACTACCTTCTTGGTTTTTATTGTTGAAGAATGTGAGTGAAACCGTGATGATGAATTCTAAAGTCAGTACCAGTTCCTGAAGTGACAACCACCAGCCGGTTATTAAGTGCCCAGGTTTATTTTATTGTTTTTAACTTCCACTGTCTTTAACAGCTCATCACAGGACGTCTATCATCAGCTCTGCATTGTCTTACCATTTCAGTTACAGGCAACATTTATATTTTAAAAGAAATATGAAAATGGCGTTTACTAAATTCATTGCTGGCTACATCCGATTTTTTTTTTTTTTGTCGTGTTTCTAGTCCGTTCCAGCATATATGAGTTTATAACATGTTGGCTCCTGCTTTCTTCCGAAAGACTGTTTGAAGATGCAGTGAGTAAACTTAACCTGGTGGGTCTGGTGGGTTTCCTACACCAGCTGAGGAAAGCCTCACAATCCCAGCTTTTCAACTCCGTCACAGAAACCGGGGACTACTCCTTAGCCATGCCAGGTATGCCATTACAATTTTTTAATGCCATTCCAGTTTTTTTCCTCACCCAGATCTCAGTTGTACATTAAACCCATTTTGCAGTGCTTTGATCGTATTTCATTGAATGACTTTGTTGTGTCATTAAAGGGGAGGCTAAGTCAACACAAGACAAGCGGAGTGCTCTTCACCTCTTCAGGCTGGGTGAGGCCATGCTTCATATCGTAAGGAACAAGAGCCGGCCACTTCTGCACATGATGAGAGCCTGGAGTGTGGTGGCTCCTCATCTGGTGGAGGTATTGTTGTAAATCTTCCTGGATGCAAAATACTGCAGCTTCACCAGAAGTAAGATGACCGAGAGTCAGGTGTAACAGAAGAGATTCGCACAAAAGGAACCCAGGCACACAAACTGAAAGTCTTTCTCAATCCGAAGTTCAAAAACAGTCGGTCTTTAGAGCAGTGTTATGCTGATGTGTCATACCCCGTTTACATAATAAAGCTATGATAATGAAACCCAAGGCTGATATAGGATTAAAAACATGAGCAGAAATTTATCTATAGAAAAGCAAAGGAAGGACAAAAACATAACAAAGATATTATGACCCAAAAATATGGCCCCATTTCACGAGTGAGCGAAGGTCAGACACACACACACACACACATGTATTATGAGTAAATAGAGACCTTTATTAAAATTGCACTAAATAAAATTGTTCTTCACGATTAAATCATGTATAACAATCACAGTAAAATAAGAAATAACTGTGTGAAAAAAGGGTTAGGGGTTTTAGCGTTATAGGTGTGGAACATTATTTCTTCGTGTTTACCATGGAAACCGTTTAGTCACTCATTAAGTAATTTATGGTATGCTTCAACATGTACATTATTAAACATTGCAAGCATTAAACGTTTCCCATTTTACACCTCTCAAAAGCAGAACATGACCCTGAGTGACCCGGTTGCTATTGTGTCTCCTGATTGTCCAGGCTGCATGTCATAAGGAACGGCACGTATCCCAGAAGGCAGTGTCGTTCATCCACGACGTGCTGTTGGAGGTGCTGAGCAGCTGGGCTGAGCTTCCCCACTTCCACTTCAACGAGGCGCTTTTCCGGCCCTTTGAGCACATCATGCAGCTGGAGCTCTGTGACGAGGACGTACAGGACCAGGTGAACAGCACGCTGATGTTTGTGCAGCTTCTCAGCCATGACTATTTTCATACAGTTCATTTATGTTGATTTAGCACATTTTTTATTATTATTGACAGCTAACATTTCCAGTGTAAATTTTTCTGGGGCAAACGTAACCTTTTTGGAAGTTCCGACCTTAATTGTTTTCTGTATTATCAAAAACGACCAGCCATTTATAATCATGGGACAATACAGGGACTTTGGTTAATAAATGTTAAACACGTCCTGTATGAGGTGATTACCGTGTTTTTGCCGGACATGAAAAAGAAAAAGGACAAGGAAATCAACAAAATGATTCAAATGAACATGGAATGTTAATTTAAATAAAATGTAATAGTAAAAAGAAACTAAAAGCACAGTTTAAAAAATCCAATTAAATGTGAAAGAAGCAGTATGTATTACTACAATTAGTAATAACCGGCATGGTATAGCCAAAAAAAAAAAAAAAAAAGGCTGCTTCACCGCTATTTGCACACTATGAGGTTCATCTGCACACTGAACATGAATTTGCCATCAATTTTCACTGTGCACATACCTGTAGGGTGTCCAGAAAGGCAGCAGCTATTGTAGCAATTAGATGTTGAAATCAGTGTGGAACATGTCATTGATTTGGAAATTTGACTGTACATGATGTCCTTATCATTTATATACTCTGTTCTCTCTTCATCATGGCTGCAAGGTGATCACATCCATTGGGGAGCTGGTGGAGCTGTGCTCTCCTCAAATTCAGTCAGGCTGGAGGCCGCTCTTCAGTGCGCTGCGCACTGTGCATGGAAGCAAGAATGACATGAAGGATTATCTGATCGGAGAATACTCTATGGGTCAGTGAGAATATTCTGTGGGACAGTAAGAATACTCCGAGTCGTAGACAGTACTCTTTGAGTCAGTGAGAATACCCTATGGGTCACTGATAATACTCTGTGGGTCAGTACTCGCTGATGTACTGTACTCGATTGTAGCGCCATTCCTGTAAGGCAGATGCACTGCCTTTACTAATAAACTGGTTTTATTTTCAGGCAAATCCCATGCGCCTGTTTTTGACGTCTTTGAGGCCTTTATTAACACGGACAACATTCAGGTTTTTGCCAACGCGGCAACGGACTACATCATGTGCCTTATGAAGTTCGTGAAGGGGTTAGGTAAGCTGCCTTTGCTACGGTAATCTGGTTTTCAGCCGTCTGTTTTTGTGCACATTTAGAATTTTCATGCATGAAACCCTCAAAGGAGAATGTACGGAAGAGGATTAGGGCCAGATGACGCACGTTTCAGAGAAGTTTGAGGGGGAAAAAAGCGAGACTTCTGAGAAAAATCTGAGAAAATAAAATGAGAAAGTCAGGCCTCGGAGCTTCTTTCTAACAGTTCTGACTTTTTTTCTCGGAATTCTGGCCCTAATCCTCTTCCGTAAGAATGCCACTAATTAAAAATACATAAATAAGGAAGTCGTCAGATTAAGTAAAAGATTTGTCAGTAAAAAGATGTGATGAACATTTTTTTTTTTGATCAGGTGATCTGCATATTAGTATATTAAATACTATGTAAAATAGAATTTCATCTCTGATACTTAGTGCCGGTAGCACTATTTTGTTGGCTACACAGTATTTGTTGGATAACCCTAATAACTGAAACACATTACTCATTTGGATGCTGGCATTTTTGAACATTCTTTTGGATAGAAACATAAGTGGAACAGCAACATGGAAACAAACTCATAGGTTATAATCTAAATAGGTTTGTATGATGTTATGAGCCACTTCATTTGCAGGAGAGGTGGATTATAAGGAGATAGGAGATTGCGTTCATGCGAATGGATACAGCTCTACAGACTTGTGCCTTCCTGCCCTGGATTATCTGAGGAAGTGCTCGCAGGTAAGTAATAATCTGGTTTAATAGCTACACACAAGCGAGATCTGACCGACAGTCAGCAGAGGTTTTGTAGCTGGTATGATTTCGGTGATGCATTTGTTTAAGTGCAGGACTGAATCACTAAACACAGCTTGATGTTCACACTTAAGAAAGTTGTGATTAATTATTATGATTAAGAACTTATTAACCTTAGTAATACCATAACAGGTGCAGGTTAGAAACTGTATAAAACTGTTTGATTTCCAGTCTTGGTTCTAAACTGTAGAGTTCTGTGCTTTACCTTAAATCCAAATGAATGATGTAGTTATAAACCTTTTTTTTTTAAGTTTTAGAGAACTGTGCTTAACGCTGCTGTTGTTTTTTTTTTTGTTGTTGTTTTTTTGGGGAAACAGCTGCTAGCCAAAATCTACAAAATGCCTTCAAAGCCGGTGTTCCTGGGTGCACGGCTGGCCAGTCTGCCCATGAGAGCCCAGGAGCGCTCCGTTAGCAGCGAGGATGGCATGGACAGTGTTCTAGCCGAGTTCGATGATGACACAGGTGATTCCTCAGACTGGCTGCTCGTCAGTCACACTGTGTGTGTGTTGGTCTGTGAAAACCTGACTGATGTCACTGTGGCTGAATTCTGGAAAAGAAAAAGGTTCCGGTTTTTCTGCCAAGAATATATTTTGTTAAGAACCCATGACTACATTTACTTCAAAAGTTTTACATAGGCGTTCGAGTCAGTTTAACTGTAAATGTAAAAGTGTGGGTGTCTTTTCACTTAGCAGTCATTCAAATCCGAAAGAGAAACATTTCGGCGTAGTCAATCTGATCATTATATCGTCAAAATTTGATCATGTGATGGGTTTTGCCAGGCCACCACACATATAACTCAACTCATATGAAAAAGCTTAGCATTTTTGTGGCAAATTTAAAGTGTATACTTATATCGCATATATGTTAAAAAAAAAAAAAAAAAAAAAAAATTTTTTTTTGTTAATATATTTTAAAAATATGAAGTGATTTACAGTTGTTGTTTTTTTTTTATATGAGTAAAGGACGGGGTATTAAACTTAAACCGATGCAAAAAAACATCATATACAATGAAGAAGAAAAAAACAACCCTATATGTTTAATATGTAATGTGTTGTACGCAGGTCTGATCCAGGTGTGGATCTTGCTGTTGGAGCAGCTCACTGCAGCCGTGTCTAATTGCCCTCGTCAGCACCAGCCACCCACACTGGAACTGCTGTTCGAGCTGCTCCGAGAAGTCACTAAAACACCAGGTAGGTGGCAAATATACAACAGAAAACAACAGCTACATGGCCAGCTATCTTAGTGGCGTCTTTGCCGACGAGCCATCTACATGTGTATTGTTTTCTTGCAGGCCCAGGCTTTGCCATTTTCTCAGTCATCCAGCTCCTTCTTCCCGTCATGTCGCTGTGGCTCCAGCGAAGTCACGGAGATTATTCCTACTGGGACATCGCAGCTGCAAATTTTAAGCACGCCATCGGGCTTTCATGCGAGCTGGTGGTGGAGCATGTTCAGAGTTTTATTCATTCAGGTAGGTGTATCGCAGGCAACACTTAACTGAAGGTTAGTCATGTCAGTGTAGTAGTAAAGTTCAAGCCACACTGCAGGCAAGAATAACTACATAAATATCCATTTTTTCATATCCAATATCTGATTCATAGTTATGGGTTGACTAACGTTATTGCAGACATTATTCGGAGTCTGCAAGCTACTGCTTTTTAAATGGTTAAATTAATTTATAAGCTTCCTGATTATATTTGTTTTCGTTCTAATATAACCGAACCAACAAACATCATCTTGTATTAATTTGCCTTATAATTAATTAGGGCCAAGTTATGAATCTGTTACTACTGAATAAAACTAGCTTGGGGTTTGCCTGAATAAAAAAGCAGTTACTAATCTGAATAATGAATCAGCTGTGATGGATGCAGTACACTGTTACACTGCACATAAACTAATGAGTCAGCAAGAACGTAACATTGTGGAAGATTATGATTATAAATATTGTACAGCGATATAAAAAGTGAAAGCAGGAGGGTATGAGAATTGACTGGATTTCTATCGTTGCTCGCAAATTAAAATGTGACTGGTTTGGTTTAAAATATCGATTTAAATGGAAGTATATGTGCTAAAGTGCTTCAAAATGGTTTGTGTGAATTAGCTTTTAAAATTTAAGAATTTGCAATGTAAAGGTTTATCTCGTCCTGTAGATATGGGCTACGAGAGTCTTATCAACCTGATGTTGAAGGACCTATTTAAGCTGCTGGTGGCTTGTGTGGCTGAACCTGCTGAGACCATCTCCAGAGTTGGCTGTTCCTGTATCAGGTTGTCTGTCTAAACTCAAGACAGTGTCTTCCTGTGACTTGCTTTATGTTGAGGGACAAATAATATTTTCTGTTTTCAGATATGTTCTGGTGACGGCAGGGCCTGTGTTTACGGAGGAGATGTGGAGGCTGGCCTGCTGTGCCCTGCACAATGCCTTCTCAGCCACGCTTGAACCTGTCAAGGTGAGCCGCGCATCAGCTTCATAATGCTTCCCGAATATCATGCAGTCAGAGATCAGAGATGAACAGCCTAGCAACTGCTACTAAGCATATAGTGATTCTGTGGGTATTAAACTATTAGTACTAGTAGTATTGTATAATTACAGTGGCCTTTTAGTGCAGAACATATTACCAGAACAGAAATATCCATCCATCCATCCATTATCTATACCGCTTTATCCATCTGGGTCGCGGGGAAGCTGGAGCCAATCCCAGCAT
>JAQQZR010000038.1:22275114-22300062 GCA_030068235.1 Notoglanidium macrostoma | reverse complement strand
GAACATGCAAACTCCATACAGAAAGGCACCCTGGGTGACCCGGGGATCGAACCCAGGACCTTCTTGCTGTGAGGCGAAAGTGCTAACCACCACACCACCCACCAGAAATATTAATAATAATATTAGAAAACATGACAGCACAACCAAATGACGCTATTTATTCCTAACATTCCTTACTCCTGTTTTTTTGCTAGGCTAACTAGATAAGTCTTGAAAAAGTGCATTTTTCCCCCCCCTCTTGCGATCGTTGTCCAGTCAGCAACGGTGTGATGTAAAAGGTACCAGATGTAACATTATTCATATTTTCTCTTCCCTTTCTGTAGAATCTGCTTGCGTGTTTCCGGAGTGGTTCTGACACGTTCACGGGAGACGCGTGCGAGGTGAAAGTAGCCGCCCCGACACACTCTGCTTCTGCCGAGGCTGAGTACTGGAGGATCCGTGCCATGGCACAGCAGGTGCGCTAGGAGTAAAATCCCATCCATATTCACTTCTCATTTTGTAATAGTAAAAAAAAAAAAAACCTAACTGTTCCATTTGATAGACTGGCGTTCCATCCAGGACCTTGTTTCCGGTGTTCCCCGGATATACTCGGAGTTCTCTATAATATTGACCAGGCTGAAATGGTTAATTAAGATGAATGAATGAATCAAAAATGTTGATGAAGTCAAAAAATGAATTCAGCAAGACTGACCTTGTGATATGATCTTAATTTGAGATGATTAATAATGTAAATATCATGGAACCAGTGGAGGAAAAAGTTTTCCATTTGTGCTTTCAGGTCTTCATGCTGGACACTCAGTGTTCTCCTAAGACTCCCAGCAGTAAGGAAGGATTTGAGCATGCTCAGTCTTGCGTGCTCATCATTGAACTTCCTGCAGAGCAGCAGTCCAATGGCCACGTTCAGAAGAGGTTCGACTCATCTTGTTAGATAAACACAGACCACCTCACAGTTACGGCTTATATTACAGATTTGTCAAAAGTTGAATAATATTCCGAAGAATGTTTGATATTTTTTTTTATGATTTTTAGAAATGTTTTGTAAATCTCCTTCTCACTTAGTTAGCTGGAAACCATACATTTATTTCAAGTAACAATGGAAGCACTTAGAAAGCACCTTTAGCCTTGTCTGAAATCAGTGAAAAGTGGCATGGTGGTGCTCCAGGATTTGATCTCGAGCCGGGTTTCTGTCATGCAGAGTTTCGCAAGTTCTCCCTTTGTGTGTGGGGTTTTTTCCAGGTTTTCTGGTTTCCACCCTTTGTCAAAAACGTGCTTGTAGGTGGATTGGCTACTCTGAATTGATATCAGTTTGTGTGTAGGGTGCCTTGTGATGGACTCACACACACTCCTGGGCAAAAAAAAATGAGGCAAAATCAATATTGCAAAACATTAAGCTTTTAATGGTCTCAACAGCAAATCACTGGTCAGGAAAATGAGCAAGAATGAAACAAATAGAGAAAGTAAATTGGTGTCGGACGGCTTTTCCCTTGATTTCCTTTAAATGTTGAAGTCTTGTGGGTAAACTTGCACACGGCTTTTTACAGAAAGAAGAGTCCATGTTGTTCCACTCGATGTTAAAGTCTTCAAACAGAAGATATTTTGAACACCCAGACAAGTTAATTTCAATTTTATATCATTTCAATCTTTTCATGATTTTCTCATTGCATACCAGAAGACTGTGTAAGTGAACCTCCTGGTTTCCAGATTTTCACCCCAACAGTTTCAGTAACGAGCATCGACCAGCAAAAGAAGGCCGAGGTCTCAGGAATGCTTTTTTACTTCTTGTTCATTTTCTGCCCAGTGATTTTTGTTGAGACCATTAAAAGCTTAATGTCTTGCAATAATTGGGTTTGCCTCATTTTTTTTGCCCAGGAGTGTAGCATATCCAGGATAGATACTCGATCCACCACAACCCCGACTGGGACAAATTGGTTACTGAAGATGAATGAATGAATAAATGAAGGTATAAATCCAACTTCTAGAGATCACACAAGGACAATCAAAAGAAAAAGAAACCATGAAAGAGCGTTAAGGTCTGTATTAGCATAGTACAATAAACTTGTTGTGCAAAATATCTCCTGCATATTAATAAGTTCTCGTAAAGGCACTGTTGTTCTAAAAACTGATCAGGTAGTTAGAGCAACATTCGATTTTACGAACATATTCAGTGATTAAATTTCATATTGTATGTCTTATTTTTCTTTTCCCTCATGCTGAACTTGATGTAGGAAAATTGGGTAAGATCTTGCTTATCTT
This sequence comes from Notoglanidium macrostoma, assembly GCA_030068235.1. Taxonomy (NCBI): domain Eukaryota; kingdom Metazoa; phylum Chordata; class Actinopteri; order Siluriformes; family Auchenoglanididae; genus Notoglanidium; species Notoglanidium macrostoma. The sequence goes on along the minus strand of JAQQZR010000038.1, from coordinate 22,297,809 downwards.
ACATCCTGTTGATTTTTATTGTACCAAGGCCATGAATGCACTTATTTCATTTGTTTTCCTGTGATAGTAAGTTTACTTGGATTTGAAGTGAGAGATCCACAACAAAGTAGTCAACAATGAAAATTGCTGTACATGTCCTGCACCACTCTTTTAACACAATATTAGATTAGAACTAACACATTATATGTGTATATATATATTTTTTATTACATTTTAATACAGAAAAGGTTTTCAAACTCATTTACTCCTATATGGATGATTGACCAGTTTTCCTAAAAGTCTTAATAAGTGTTTAAAAAAAGGTATTTGCTAAACTTTGAACCTAAACACCACTACAGGTAAATAGCAAGTACTGTAATTTGTCAAGTTAGGTTAAATACATTATTGTATATTGGAACGAAGGCAACTGGTAGTTTGTCTTTTTGAAATGGGTCTCGTTTGCTGTTCTTTAAAGCATTCCGTTCAGGACGATTGTGGTGAGCCTGCTGTCCCACCAGGTGCTGCTGCAGAACCTCTATGACATCCTGCTGGAGGAGTTTGTGAAGAGCTCCAGCAGCTCTGAGAGCCAGGATCGTTTAACCCCTGTCTCAGAGCCCAAAGCCTCTGGTTTCCTACGCTACATCTCCATGCAGAATCTGGCCATCATCTTGGACCTCCTGCTCGACTCGTACCGCACGGCGCGGGACTTTGACACACGCCCTGGCCTGAAATATCTACTTATGAAGGTGTCCGGGGTGTGCGGAGCCGCTAACCTGTACCGCCAATCCGCGATGAGCTTCAACATCTACTTCCAGGTGCTTTGCATTGTTTAAATTTAGTTGCATGTCTCATTTCTGATTTTGGGAATGCAGAGTGGAATACAATTAACGTTAAGGTGAAAGGAATCAATCGCACTGCTGACGACGTTAAAACAGGTGATCAAACTGGACACAGGTGGACACGTGTGGTAGGACTGTGGCCAAGGCAGGCACAGCAGGAGCTAGGGTAAAGAAGAAGTTTGCAAAATGGTGCTAATGAGAAATGAAAGATGATAATGGCTTGTCAGGCTGCCACGAGAAGTGTGAGAAAAGCCCTATATAAATAAAATGCATTATTATATTAATTAAAGTTCAAACAAAGTCAGAGTTTACTGAAGTACATCATTTATTTTTTTTATGAATATTCTCTGCCTGCTGGTGTTTCCAGGCTCTGCTGTGTGCCATGCTGACTAACCAGGAGCAGATCACTGTGGAGCAGGTGAAGAAGATCCTCAGTGAGGAGGAGGAAGAGGAAGAAGAGGAGGTCAGCTCAGATTCATCACAAGCCTGCTCATCTGAGGATGAGGACATGTTTGAGGAGACGGCACGCGTGAGCCCACCACGCCGGTGGCGAACGCGGCTGCCTGCTCTGAGCACCCAGCCTGCCAGCGGTGCAGACTGGGCGTGGCTGCTCAAACGCATGCACAAGTTGTGCATGGACCTCTGCACAAACTACATTCAGATGCACCTAGACCTGGAAAGCAGCACGGAGGAACCACTACCCACCACCCGCCCTGACAGCATGTTCTTTCTGCCCCACTTCCCCTCCGAGAGCTCCACCCCCTCGACGGGCGGCCATTCAGGACGTGGGACACCCTTGGAGGACAACCCTCGCATTCACGTGCCCGGCATGCCCTCCTCCTCAGAGGAGGAGAGGAGGAGGAAAAAGGAGTGGTGGGAGAGCGCCAGCAACAAGCTTTACACCATGGCTACTGACAAGACCATCGCCAAGCTGATGATGGAGTACAAGAAGCGCAAACAGCAGCAGCAACAGAACCATGGCTCATTGGCGAAGAAGGCAGGAGAGAGGATGACGCCAGAATCACCAGGGCCACAGAGACCTCAGCAACTCCTCGATCAGAGGACCATGAGGCACTCCTTTAGCGCCGGGCCAGAGCTACTGCGTCAGGACAAGAGGCCGCGCTCGGGCTCTACCGCCAGCTCACACAACATCTCCCTCAGAGACTCCGAGGCACAGATACAAGTATGGGGCATGCATTTGTGTCGATGTGAAAATGTGTGACGGAACCATTTTTTTCCCCCTTAGTACTATTGTTGTTTACTTTATGTGTTCATGTAATAATAAATATTTTTTTCTTAAACACTCAGGCATGGGCCAACATGGTCCTCACTATCCTGAACCAAATCCAGCTGTTGCCAGACGCCACCTTCATAGCCCTGCAGCCGGCCATGTTCCCCTGCATCAGTCAGCTGACGTGTCACGTGACTGACCTCCGTGTGCGGCAAGCGGTGCGAGAGTGGCTGGGACGCATAGGACGTGTTTATGACATTATCCTGTGAGGAGCTCGCTGCTTTGTTGTCATTGTGAGCTGACTAATTTATTTTCCTTCTTGGGATTTGCTAACTGGGGAAACAAAGGGTTTCTTTTTGGCCTTTTTTTGTATGCAAATGTATTTATCGTTGTATTCCGTCGTCTCCGTACTCTGTGAACATATATATCTAAATGCTTTGCATTCAGACTAGGCTTCATTATCACATGGTATTGACTACTCCGGTTTGTATTACATTCGATTCCTATCCGTTTATTTATCCCGCAGTCAGCTTTAATATTTATTTCCAGTGAACAGGAAATTGTGTTTACTTTATGCACTTTTGTACATCCATTAGTAATGTGAGTTTAGTGCCACTGATTTGCCACACAAAAAGTCACGAGGCATGGAGTCAAAATTCAGTTATATACCTTAGATGTTGCTGCTGTCGCAAAAAAAAGTGTTTGGTGGAATGTTTAATCTCAAAGTGTTAACAGCGGCAAAGGAATTGGCAGGTTTTCTCGTGACAGCATGGCATTGCCAGGGCAATATATAAAGTGAACAGTAATGCAGGTTCCTTCAGGGCCGCCAGTCACCATTACGGACTTCTTCACCATGTATTTACATTACTACTCTTTACACAGCACCAAAACCATCTCTAATACATTTCTTCACTCATATTAGAAGGAGGTGTGTTGAGTAGAATCTTACTGACCAGCTACCTACTGCACAGTTACGCTCTCCGCGCTTACAGGACGCAAATACGCCTCGCTGATCAACCTGTTGCAGTCGTGCCTCAAAGCATCAAATCTCCTTCACGGACTGTAAAGGTTTCTGCTTGAGCATTTTCATCTCTCATTATTATACAACACTTCATATAAGCTTTGTATTTATGTGTGTATTTAAACTGTTCAGTGAAGCATATTTAATCCTTCAAATATGCTGCGCTAAGGTTTCTCCTGCTTTAAGGTCAGGCTTCAATGTAAGGTCAGTAATCACGAAGCTTTAACTTTAGAAATGTTGGTACATATTATACATTACACATTCTCGAACCGGAACTGCTTATGTACTAGTGTTGTAATTTGTGTAACAATTTTTGTTTCCTGTTGCGTGTATGCATCAAGGGAGTGATTTGTCATGCTCCTCTGCTTAAATACTCCATTCAAAAGGAACCATGATGTCTGAGAGAACCGCTTTGAAGACATTTCCGAGTACACACTACTTCTTTTTATCCCTAAGATGTTCTTTTCAGTTGAAAACTAAATTACTTCATATGGCCAGAGGTTTGTGGACACCTCCCCATCACTCCCGTATGTGGAGCTTACCCAAACTGTTGCACACCATTGTATAGGATGTCTTTATATGCTGTAGCATTACAGTTTCCTTTCACTGGTATTAAGAAGCCCAAACACGCTCCAGCATGACAACACCCACATGCACAAAGCGAGATCCATACTGACCAAAGGGTGGACTGGACGGACTCGAGTGTCCTGCACAGAGCCCTGACTGCCCTGAATGCTGACTGCACCCCAGGCCTCCTCACCCAACAGCTGTACCTGAAATCACTAAATCTTTTGACCGAATAAACTCAAATCCACGTTCCAAAAACTTCCCAGAAGAGTGGAGCTTATTATAACGGCAAAGCAGGGAATAAATCCGGAGTGAGATGTTCCACACACGGGTGTGAGGGCCGGGTGTCCACATACTTTTGGCCACAGAGTGTGCGTTAAAGCAGAATCGGTTCCCCTTACAACAAACCCCCACATACAGCACTTCAGTAAAAACGCCTTACCAAGAAAGTAAAACTATGCTGAAATTGAATGTAAATCTAATCAAACATTTCTTTGTTTTTTTTTCAATGCTACTGTACTGGTGGTGAAAATGACCAAAGACCTGCACTGATACGACTTGATTAGGAGTGTTTAAAGACAGTAGGAGCTTATGATGTGTCCGTCACGGACTTACACCAACTGTCGCGTTTTATTTGAAATGGAAAAGCGAACTCGTGTCCTCTTCAGAGCTTTGCTCCATTTCATTCAACGTTTCTTTAGAGATAGACATTTTGTCTAAACCATATCACGGTTACGATGTATTTATTTTCTAAAAGATGTTTCACATCACTGCAATTGATATTATATAACAATCCGTATCGGTTCCAATATCCGATCCGACCGCCGCAATCGAAGCCGAAGTATTCGAATTCTGCACTAATGCACCAGGTTTCAAACAATAATGGTGTTAAACTGCAGCCATTGTTCAACAAAGGTTACTGTTAACTTACCACATTGCAAAGTCCCCAATAATAAGTGAAGTAATTTAAACCTGACTCCACATTTCATCATATTGTTTTTGTTAGTTTTATAACAGAATCAAATTAAACGGCACTACGCCTTTAAAATAAGGCAATAAGTGAGGCGAGGCGAGGGCAAGTTACAGAGATTTTGTGTGGAACAAGTCACTCTCCTGGCTTACTGCTTTATTTAAAAGTCGTACACCTCAGCGCGGTTAATTTCATCCTGTTGTGCTTTTACGCTGATAAACCTCGGCTCGGTGGCACTCGCGTGCTTGTGTAACTGCACCGCTGGGCCACGTGTTCTCCTGGTCGTTCCATTTTACTTCTTTATAAACTCTTGTGAATCACAAAAAGGTGCATTATTTATATTATTCACTCATTCTATCTGTACTATACTGTACGTGCACATGCTAAATTATACATTTGCCAGATGATGATTTATGTTGTATGTGTTGCGGAATAAAAAAGCAAATATGTAACGAATGTGGGGTTTTTATTCCGACTGACCTGGATGCTATATTCAGTGTATATTTGTTTGTTTTTTTGTCTCTAGTGGATAAAGTTGATGTTCGGGGTTAACGTTGCTGCGTTCGGCTTTACTTCTAGACCTTTCGTTCAGGTTGAGCTGTGTGTTTTCTCAAGCTTTAAGTGTATTAAAAATCTGTGAAAACTAAGAACGTTTTAAGCAAATGAATTTTTAATGATGATGATTAAATTTACACGATACAGACTCTTTACTGGGATGCTCAAAATCGAGCTCACTTTCCATTGACCGTCCTTGACGTGATCAAAGTTCGCATATGGTCAGTTCAGCTGATTTTGCATTATTTGGAAAGACAGACTTTTGTAGATATAAAGCCACACAACCCGGTGCATACCATCACCAGAGGAACTGCGACAGATCAAAGAGCGAGCAGTGAAGTCCAGTAGCTTCCAGCATTCCTAAATGCCAGTTTGAGACCCACTACGGCTGCTCGGAGTTTACTAAAAGCCAACTAAAGTGTCCATGCACGAGAAACAAGAAACCAACATTTTGAACAACAAGGAAGCCAGACATGTCTGATTCAGCTCCTACGGTGAAACATGCTGTTGCAGGGCTTTTTTAGTAACCAGGACTGGAAAGCCTGTCAGGATACAATCCCTTATGCTCACTCAGGACCTCAGATTAAAAATAACCAAATCTAGTGAACATCTGGGAAGACCTACAGAAACAGCACAACGATGCTTCACATACAACCTACCAGTGCTTTTTTTTGCCACTGGTTTTACTTTTCAAGCACTTAGCCGTTGCTCTTATCCAGAGCAAACGATCAAAGCAAAGTTCTACAGACAGAAACACCTTGTCGATGTAGAGGATGTCGTTCAGCTGAAACGATGGCTCCGGTAACTCACTCTTCACAAACGTGGTGAGCAGAAAAGCATCTCAATAGGCACTACAAGTCAAACCTTGTTGCGGATGAGCTGCAACAGCAGATGTCCGCGTCGGGCTCCGCTCCCGTCAGGAAAGAACAGGGATCTGAGGCTACAGTGGAGACTGGAAAAACGTCACCTGGTCTTTATCTAAGCAGTCTTCAACTGCCCAGTACTGTACACACAATAACAACATATACAAAGAATAATGCACAGAGACATCCATGTGTTCCGATGATTGTATTTTTCACATTAGTCTAATATTGACTACATCAAAAACAGACATTTTTACACAGCAGCTTGGACAAAGCTCCAGCATTACTCACACACTGAACAGATATTTGGACTTCACTGATCTCTTGCTTTCCGTGTCGGATCGTGACTCGTCCCCTCATAAATAACTTTATTCTTAATTCCCTCCTGAATCATCCTCTGCTGCAGCCGCAGTCTTGCACTGCTGTACCGACAGTAGAACCTAGAACAAGACATCACTGCAGTTATGGAATATCTAAAAAGATGGACTGGATTCACTTAGATTAACTACTCAGTCACAGTGCTCTCCACAATTACTGGCACCCCTTGTAAAGACTAGTTAAAAACGGGTTTGTTGAAAAGAGTAACTTCTTGCTTGGTTTTTTTTTTCCCTGAATAAATTGATTTCAGTTGTAGGTTGGATTTCTCTCTCTTTTCAGTGTGAGATGAAGTTACTGAACTGAAAAGTGGATTTTTTTTTCGAACCCCCGTAACTAATCTTTACAAAGGGTGCCAATAATTGTGGAGCACTGATTGATGGATATTTTATTATAAGTCATGATTTTCATTTGAAAAATGTGCTCAGTATGGAATGCTCATAGACAAAAATGACATTATTAGCCACCAAAACGATGAAACAGATCGCGATATAAAAATATTTTTCGAACGCACCTGTGATCAGATTATTATTATCCAGACGATTATTATCCGTACGAAAAACAAATCTGTGGAAAGACCAGTTCTGACTTTAAAAGAAACTTTTGTCATGTAACGTTTGTTACCCCTTATCTATCCACGACACATCTGGCGGAAGTGTTACCATAGCAACTGAAGGACATCTTACCATGACCAGCAATCCATCCATATGAATACAGTGCTGTGAGCCCTAACCGTACTCTCATACACAATCCTTCTAAATTAGTACTTGTCATAGTTACTAAACTATGTGCTACGAAGATGACTTTGCCATAACCATTTTCTTTGGCTTACGATAGTGAGTTCAATATCTGTAGTTATATTAACACAAGAAAAACATGAGACATGTTGGTGTTCTTTAAGTATGGGATTACGCACCATGAAGACAGTGTTGTAAGCACGAATCCAGCCATGCCGACATGGAACGAGCGCTTCACTCTGCCTGATGGAGGAGGAGGAGACAAAAACACTGCCATTAAAAACTACTGCAAGCTGATCAATCCTAAACAAACCGGAAAGCTCCTCTCAGCTCCATCTCTCTGTTTGTCCATGTGAACACGTTGACCTGGATGTACTTTCTTTTGCTGTGCTGCTACTTGTTGAGCTGATTCAATCTCGTTCATGGATTATATTTCTTGCGTCTTACTTGTAAGAGTGGATGCTTCATAGTTCGTCTGGGCACTAATTAAGCTTTCACGAGAGTGAAGTAAACAGAACTAAGCGTGTTGAAAGACTGTCCAGTAAACACATATTGTAAATAAGAGACTAGGAATAAGAACATGACCATTAGTTTATGATTACAGGAGCAATTCTTAAGTATACTGTGACCTCTTAAGAGTTACATGCTTGGACTGTATTCCAAATGAACTAAGTAAATAAAACCTTCAGCAATGGACCTGGAAAATATGAGACTTACTAGTTGCCAAAAAGTGCAGTAGTCCTGCAACGGCAGCTCCTCCTGCACCATGGAGAACAGCTTCTCTTGCACAAGGAGTTTTCCCAACGTCCAGAATGCCTAAAAGTTTCACCCCCTGTAGAGAACAAAACACTGATATAAATGTTTAAAGCTCTTAGACAGGACCTGGACCAAAAAAGAAGGCAAATTGTACTAGCAAACTTACAGCAACTGTAAGAGTATCTGACCCTAACACATGTAACGTCTAGCTTGGGTAAATGATGCTTTCTATTCTTCAGATTTCTATTCAAACATTTGCATTCGATTAGCGTTTGTCCAGTTCTTCAGCAGCTACACATAAAAGCTTAAAAACTAAAACACTAACCTGATTTTTATTCTCAGGCTCCTGTTCAGCCATTCTTACACTAAAATTATAATTTTAAAAGCATACTACAACGAATTTGCTTGACTCGGTTATTTTATAACAAGGTGAATGACATTAGCGCCCCCTCTATAGCTACAACTGCAAATATTGTGGTCCGTCAGTAAATGTTCCTGACGGAAACGTAGCCTGAAATCGTTAGTTCCGGTCATCTCGCGACGTCTCGCGGTGCATGTCTTGAAAAGAAAAAAAATAAATAAATAAATAAATAATTAAATGATAATGATAATAATAATAATAATAATAATAATAATAATAATAATAATAATAATTTTTATGACATTTGTTCTGTTATTCAAAATGAATGCAACTAACAGCTTGTCACTCTGTAATACAAACCATGATATATCAAATTGAATTACATCACACTTTCAGAAATAAACGTACCTGTAACTGTACATATAACATATAACATAAAGTATAATAAATAACATATAACATATAATATAAAGTGCATATAACTGTACTTTTCCTAGACAACATCAAAGGTTGGGTTCCCAGAGACTAATATTTATTAGAGCCACAAAGCTTTGCATTCCTGAGCTCTATAATACTATATAATAATCATGAACATAATAAGAACTATAATAGCTTTGTGTTGTGATTTTCACCTCTGTGGAAACCATAGAAATCCCATAATACACTCATTATGGATAGCTATGTGGGGAAACGAAATGAACAAAAAAAGCAGGAACCCTCTAGCTACGCTTCATAGACCGCACTTTGAGAGCCACTGCTCAGAGGTGTATTTTATACCATCGTGTTTGTCCTTTGACTGGGAAGGTGCATGTGGTGTTCCTTTAATTAGCTTTAGGTTGGGAATAAACCTGGAATAAGATGTTCAATCATAACATATGGGTGTAATGGTCAGGAGTCCACAAACCTTTGACCACATAATATACATCAGTTATTCTTAAGGTCTATTTATGTATGTTATATTCATGTTTCCTGCTAAAAAAAAATGTATCCTTGATGGAATCACTGCATCAAAGAGAAAAGTACAGTTCGGTACCTCTGTTTCTGAGAATGCAATATGAAGATCTCAGTATTACGGCATTGTATTGAGTGGGATTATAATAGGCCCATGGTTACCTAACCATTAACCATTAACCATACAGCCACAAATTAAAAAAATATATATCCAAATAGGAAGCTCATTAATCCTTTTGGCCGTAGCAGAGGGCAAGATGAACTGCAGGTTTCTAGTGTCATGGTGTACCCTTGGAAAATTAGACATGATTATGACAGAGCACTTAGCTGTAATTTATTTGAGATTAGTGTGATAAGGCCAGGTTTCGTTTCTGGGCCCTATATAAACATGTTAAACTTGTGCAGGAACAGACAGCAGCCCGCTGAACGATTACAGCAAAATCTGTAAAGTAAGGCCAATAGTGTGATAGGGTGTGATTTAATTAAATGTATAAATATTACATCCAAAAGTGCATAAAAGTGCAAAGTGTGGCCTGAAATTAAGATTTGTATTTGCTGACTGACTGCTTGATTAGTTTCGGTATTCTTGATTAGCACGATGATTAATTGTATTGTATTTTTAATGTGTTTTATTACAGGATGTCGGTGACAGCTTCTTCTTTTCTTCTCCTATGTTTCTTTATTTACTTCTTCTCCCCTGCTCGAAGCTACTTTCTGACACACTGTGAACCTGTTAATGAGACTGTTTCTGTGGAGAAAGATGGCTGCCCGACATGCCTTGTGTTTCAAACCACCGTCTGCAGTGGACACTGCTTCACCAAGGTGAATATATTATTATTATTGTTGTTGGTAATCTTTCTCATACACCTAAACCAGTTGACATGCTCAATACTATTTGACATTTTCCAAATTTGTATTTACAACATTGTAAATATCTATGACATCGGATACATATCATTTGAGTATTAAAAACTGTTTCCGTATAAATGTTTTAAACAGGAACCTGTGTACAAGAGCCCATTCTCTTCCATCTACCAGCATGTGTGTACCTACAGAGACGTTCGCTATGAAACTGTTCGCCTGCCAGACTGTCGCCCTGGTGTGGATCCCCACGTCACGTATCCTGTCGCACTAAGCTGTGAGTGCAACCTGTGCACCATGGACACCTCAGATTGTACCATCGAGAGCCTGAAACCGGATTTCTGTATGACACAGAAAGAGTTTATCCTGGATTACTGAACCGCTGCCAATGTGCATGAAGAAGTCTCAGTCTAACTATATGAGTCCATTCACTTCAAGAATGATCAGAGCCTGACCTTGTTGTGAGAACTACTTGCAAAGTACAAAATACAGAATGATTTAAGATTTGTTTGTCTTTTCTTGTATGAATTTTAATCAATAGCATATTAGGCATTCAAAACACTACAGCTTCATTTCACATTATTAAACTATTAAAAATGGATTGGTCATGTATATTAATAACATACAACTAGACCAAGAATAAAAAATCAAGTTTACAATATACCTTGTGCATACAGCGTATACATAATTGATCAATGAATAGTTGCTATAAAAAACTACCCTATATATGCAGGTCAAATATAATATTCAAGTCTCAATTATTTCATAATGTTAATAAATAGGAATCAAATAATATATCAAGCTTTTTTTTTTTCTAAATAAATTCATAAAACCTTGTCTGGTTGATCCTAGCACCCTCGTATGTTTTGCTAGTTCCCTGACTGGCTTGAGTCACCCATAGAAATGTGCCAAACAAAGAGACAGGACATCACAGACTTTGTCCAAGGGTATGATGAGGATGCACAGGAAAATACAACTGAAAACAATTACTTTGGATAAATGCAGGTGAAAGAAGAATCACCATTTTAATGTTTTTGTCTCTGATATTAATGCAACATCATTCCAAAGCTAGGGAATTGTAGACCACAGGATAATTTGTTTTATAACAATTTATAATCATTCCAGATTTTACTAATTTTTTTTTGTTGTTTGTTTTGAGAGATCATTTTCATTACAAAGAAAGTAAAAAAGAAACAGACGGATCATGTCCATTATTAATTTTATAAGATCATAAATTAGCCCTGCATTTTATTTGGTTGTTTATTCGGTTTATTTGGAAAAATACACACACAGGCCACTTTAATAGGAACACCTGTACACCTGCTCATTCATGCATTTATCCAATCATGTGGCAGCAGGTGCAATCCATCAAATCATACAAGTCAAAATTTCCAGTAATTGTTCATCTTAGACATCAGAATGGAGGAAAAAAGTGGCATGACTTTGTCCGAGACTTCCTGTGGCATGGTAGTTGGTGCGTGATAGGTTGGTTTGAGCATTTCGGGAAAATGCCGATCTCCAAAACAGTCTATAGAGGTTACTGGGGATGGCGCAAAAAACAGAAAACATCCAGTGAGTAGCAGTTGTGTGGGCGGAAATGCCTCGTTGATGAGAAAGAAAGGCCAGAGCTGCCAGGAAGTCCACAATTACTCAAATGACCACTCTTTGCAACTACGCTGAGCAGAAAAGCACTTCACAATACTCCAAATGTTGACTTGGATGAGCTCAAACAGCAGAAGACCACATCAGGTTCCACTCCTGTTCCATCCAAAACATGATTGGCTGATTGGATAACTGAATGAATGAGATGTACAGAGCAGGTGTTTCTATTAAAGTGGATGGTGAGTGTATGTTTACATCTCCACTACACATTACTCTGTCCTCTGTAGTTATATAAAGTTATGAGTTTAGAGGGTATAAATATCACATTAACAATAAAGTCAAATTTTCATAATACACATTTCATAACAAAGCAAAGTACTATTAACAGTGTGAAGTTTCTCAAATGATCCTAAAGCATAATAACAGAGAAATTACAGAAAATTTAAATTCAAACATGATCTGTAACATTTTCTCTTACTTTGATTGGGTCAACTAGTTGTTGATGCAAGACACTAGCGCTCGGTATTTCCACAGTTCAACTTTATGCCTTTTTATGCTTCTTGTAGTTGAACTTGTGCTTTTGGAGACATTCTTAAAAGCAAAAGATTTTCTTTCAGTACACACAGTTGAGTGAGTTTGCTCTCAAGAGTCACTTTTGGTGCTTTTTCAAGGTCCCTTTGCAACGGAACGCCATGTTGCACTCCATGCATGGCTGCGGCCTCTCGCCCATGTGGATCCTGCGATGCTTGACAAGGGCATGGGCAATGTACACACATGAGGTTTTCTGCTGGTGTGTGTCCACTCGTGCTCCTTGAGGTGCGTGGATGAGCTGAAGTGTTTGCTGCACACGCCGCAGACGTATGGTTTCTTGCCTCTGTGGAATCATTTGAGAGCATCCAACTGTCCAGATCAAATGAAGCATTTCTCAGTCTGTGAGCCCTTGTAGAACTATTTTCCCTGCGTGAATACGTATGTAGATCTTTAAGTGATCTGCACGGGTGAAGCTTTTCCCACACAGAGTGCAAATCTGGACCTGGTGGTCCACTTTTTGTTTTTTGCAGATCATTGCAGGCTTTCTCTGTGGCTTGACATATTTCTGATTTTGCCTGAGTATTTATTTTTCTTTGCGGTATTTGTTAAAGAGATAACATGGAGAAAATTCCCATTGGCTTTTGCAGTGCACAACACTTCTCTTATAATATCTGAGGAATCATCAGCATTTAATGCAACTTGGTGGACACCAAAAAGTGACTCTATGCATTCTCCTGTCACTTGCTGAATGTTTGTTCACGTTGACACGATGTTAGAATTATTTTCAAGTTCAATCTTTTTTTTTTTTGGTTGATTTGAATGCCATCCATTCCGAACAGAAGCTGCAAGACTTCAAATGAGTGCCATGAATGATCATCTGGAACACAAACACATCTGAACTTTTCAGAGTTTTCAGTTACATTTACTAAAAATTGGGATTATTTACAGGATTGCAATTTTATTAAATGCATAAGAGCTGCAACAACTGATGAAGAAAATCAATAAAAAGTCTATAATTAAAATAATTTCCAATAATTTCATTATTAGTTGAACTGCGTACATGCTACGTCACTTCATGGAAAACATTTGAGTGAAATGGTGGAGCAGAAACATCAGTGAGACCTTCTCTACAGTATGAAACTCTTTACAGTACACTACCCTGCTGGCCTCATGACATAACTTGTGTTTGTGGGAATGTGAGGAGAAGCGTAATGTTCCTGCTTGAAACTTCCCTAATAGCTTTGTTATGTTTTGCTAGACAGCAAGTGGCGAAGCTATTTGATTCTAATAGCTTAAAAAATAAAAAAGTTAAACTAACCTTTTTATCAGACCTTCCTTTCGGTTCACAAGTCGATCCCAGCTGCAAAAAGTGTGGTAAGGGATTAAAAAAGTGATGACAGTAAATGATGCAGGCTACATAACGTCACCCTGAGTCAGTCTGAGTGTTTATTCAGTACCTTTCATATATAATGCTTATACTGAATGAGTATCACCATGCATTTGGTCGACATGAGCACTTGATAATATTCTCATGCTGGGACAGATTATCTGATAAATATCACCAATCTTGTAATTAGTGAACTGCTATTTAATTAAGCTAAGTTAAAAAAAAGTTTTTTAGTAGTGCTGATTAAAATCCTGCAAATAAATATTTTAAATAAATATCTTTTGAGTATATATATTAAAAAAAAACTAATTGAATAATCAAGGAAATATTATTCAACAGTCTAAAAATAAGCAAATAAAAAGATAATCAATAAGAATCAAAATAATCAGTAGTTGCAGCCCTAAATAAAGAACAATATATTACCACATACATGTACACACATTACAACTCTTCATGAGTCTCACATCACCGCTCTGGTCTCAAGTGAAATCATAGCTGATCTTACCAATTCATTATCATGTCCTCTGGTGAAAAAATGCATTCAGTGGATGGAAACTTTGCCATTATTTTGTCTTTACATCAGAAAAGCGGAGCATCGTCTCAGTACAGTGCAAGTTCTGCCTTCCAGCTGAGAAAATGCTGTCATCATCCACATATTTGGTATTGAGGGAATCCAAAAGTAACAGAACGTAATCAGTTACATTACTATCATTTTGTGGTAATTAGTTACTGGCTCCATTTTTAGCAGGTTATTAGTAACTGTATCGGAATACATTTTTAAAGTAACCCTCCGAACCCTGATCATAGGTAGAAGAACAATTGTACTTGGTTAGCCAATAGTACATATAGGAAAATATAGTATAAAAGAAAAGGCTCCCCACAAATCCATTATAAGTATGCATTACTTGTACTGTATATGAAAAGTAAGACCATAAATGACCATACCATACAGTATGAGCTTGTCTCTTCTTTCTCTCTAAAAAAAAAGCAACAGATAATTTGTCCAATAACAATACAATAGCAATACAGCTCTAGTAGTTATAAATAAAAGGGCACAATATATACTTTACAAAATGCACCATTTGCAAACTCCCCTTCCCAGACAGTCAGAAAAATGATCCGGCATAAACAGGAAGTATGACGTTCATGACTGAGATGCGGTGAGGTCTTGTTTTCAATGTAATTGCATTACCTCAGGTTAGTTTTGTGTTAACTGTAGACATATGAAGAAAAATACATTAGGATTGTATTAACAATAAAATAGTAATGCCACCTGCGTTAAAAATGGTTCCTTTCTTGAGATGTCAGGTGTCCAGTAGAGGGCTCTAGTCATCTGTGGAGTATGTAGTATTGCTTTAGATGACAGAACTGTGTATGTAATCTCCCGATTCAAACATGAAAGAATTCTTTAATTTTGTATTCTAGACAAAAATATAAATAATATATGAATGAAACCCTAATGTGGAAATACGGTGCCTGACATGGTGGTCCCGTTCCCTGCTTGTCTTTCTGTGTGAGAGCTTATTAATGCTATTACTTGGTCATGATTTAAGCCGCCTTTATATGTTAATGATGTAATTATATTTAACTGGCCAGTGAGTGTTTCTTTAAACAGAGCTTGGAGATTGAATCTACTTGTACACAGTCACAAGGTGAAGAAATGCTTGTGTAACTGGGAAGATGCCAACTTAAAACCATGAGAAGAAATCATTTTATTCTTACTAGTGTCATCCCATTGTGCTACCACTGACAACAGATCTCAAATTGTATGGGGATTCATGGTCATTTCAAACAAATAATTAAATAAATAAAAAGATGAGTATTGGTTCTTGAAGCAATCCCTATACGAGATTTCAAGTCATCGTAGACCATATTGCCACTCTTGCCACTCGATATGTTCCTACATCTGCCACAGCCATACTCCTGCCACTCGACCTGCTCATACACCAGGCACAGACGACACTCAACCTGCGACTAAACCTGGGACGACCGTCACTCTTGCCACTCGATCTGTTACTAAACCTGACACAGTTGGCACTGAACATGCAGCTAAAACCAGCCTAGCCACCACTCCTGCCACTATACCTGGCACAGCTGGGACTTAAACTGTAATAAGACTCACCACACCTGCCACTTAACCTATGACTAAAACCACACAACCACCATACCTTCCAGTTGACCTACCACAAATCTTGGCACAGCCATCACTCCACCTGGAACTAGAGCCACCATGTGACATGCTGCTAAAACTCATACAGCTGTCTCTCAACCTGTAACTAGACCCAGCACGGCCACTATCCGAGTTACTACTAAACCGAGCATAGATGCCACTCAACCTGCACTAGACTAGGCACTTGACCAGCTACTACACAGTTATATGACATGTTTACATTTAAGGCATTTGGCAGGAGCAATTGCAGCAACTTGCAGAAGTGCTTTATAGACTCAAAAACTCATCCTCGTGTTAGTTCACTAGAGCAGAGTCTAAGAATCCCATCAGTTTAAAAATTCTGTTGGTGAGGTTAGTCCTGCTGCCACCACTTGGCCTGCTAAGTGGTGTTCCTTTGGCGAAGACATGTTTGTGCCTCAAGATGGCAGAAGAGTCTAACAAGGTAGCGTAGGGTTGCACTATTCCTGTCCTGGAGGGCCTAAACCGAGCCAGATTGATTTCCCTGTTCAAAAAAGCCTGATTAAACTAACCATTTATTGCAGCTTTAGCAGAGAAATGACCAATGCATGCTTTGTTTGGCATGCTGCAGTCTACCTTTCCTGCATACTGAACATGTAGCTTCTCATAATAGCATACGGTTCCATCATAGTAGATTCAGTGTATAGCAATTATCATTTATTGGTCTACATAGTCACATGACCACAGATAATTAAGTTTAGCCATGGAAGTAAATGAGTTCTGTCATACATCTTGTAACTGATGAGAAATTGCTATGAAATTTAGCCATCAATTATTTGGAGACAATTACAGTACCTCTACCATCAGACAAATCCAAACATGGAATACAAGACTATAACAATAATTTTCATTAGTGAGAACAGAACACAGTCTTTTAAAGTGAGAGCAAAAAAAAAATCTGACTCATCAAAGGCTCCTGTGGATCATCTTGCAAATTTTCTCCAGAAGAAGCTGTTTTGGAACAAAGCACTGATTCGTGATTTAAATAATTAGGGGAATGTTATTTGCATCAAAACTCTTCTTTATGACAAAGTGTTTAATTAATTCATTCATCTCTAGTTATCACTTTATCCTGGTCAGGGTCATGGTGAACCCTGGGAATACTTGGTGCGAGGAGGGAAATTCATCCCTGGATGGGACTCCAGCCCGTTGCACAGCACATTCATACAGACATTTACAAATAGATGCAAATTAGTGTAGACATTTCACCTCCGTGCATGTTTTTGGATAGCGACAAGAAACCAGAGAACCTGGGGAAACCCATGCAAAAATTAGGGGAAATACACCAGGCTCAAACTGGAAACCTTGGAGCAGTCAATGATCAACGCTAGCCACTGCATCACAGTGCCACCCAAGGGTGATTCGCATACAAGATCAATAAAAGCCATGTGTTAGAGTCAACAAAATGTCATCATTGTCAATAAATGTATGCCTTCTTTAGCGTAATTACTGTACTAATCTGTAATAATGGCTAGAAAGGTGTGGGTTTGATTCCCAGAGCTGCCAGAGAGCCACTGTTGAGGGTCATGTTGAATGAAATTGTCTGATAAATGTACTGTAAAGTTCATAAATGCAGGTTAAAAACTAAAAAGTGCACCATAGTTAGAAATATCTGTTAGTAGGAAATGTTGGGGTTATGAATGAACTATTAATTCATATATTAGAAATGATTTTGATTGATAATAGTGGGGCACCAGTACAAAAGAACAAAATAATCTCAAAATTAGACAGACTTGATGGCTAGAGTGTAAATAACAATATTAATAGTAATCATTTCTTAGTATCTGAAAAAATTTTTGTTAACTCAAATTTGCAGAGTAGCTTTCATAGCTATTAGAACTATTTGACAATCGATACACCCACATGGGTAAAACCTTTACACAGTTTAATGATAAGTGGCTAGAGTGATGCAATATGGATATGGGAACAAGACAAAAGCATACCAAATAAGATAAACAAACTGAAATGGTATGATTTAAACAGTACAAAGGATATACACTGTGTGTATGTTGATCAAATCAACAGATACTTATATCTAAAGTTCAAAAGGAAATCATGAGTAGCACTAATAGTATTTCTGTAGTGTCAGAGTATCTGGTATCAAACTGCCATGCCAGACTCTTGGGAGCGCAGGGTTCAAAGTTCAAAGTTTTGTCCATTGGGTGATGACTGAGAAGCCCAGGCGAAAGCGTCCAGTCTTTGGGTGGTACCTTTCGAAGTCGCAGAAATAAGGGTCAGTTACACATTCATACAACATTAGATGTGTCCCCCAAGAACACTATGTGGGTGTGTCCTTGCTTTGAACAGATCCAGTATATGGCTCGGTAAACCCACTATGCTTGGCACGAGTCAGTAGAGGTTACATTACAACCTCTGGTGGAGGAACGCTCTTGAGTGGTGCCCTGTTAAACAGCCTTCTTATATGATGACCTAGTTTGATGGTTAAAGAGTGGCAGTGTCAGTGTGCCCAAAAAGTGAAGATTAGGCAGATGATTTCTGAGCAATCCTGGCCAGTGGGAATTCCCTGCCTTCATGAAAGGTTAATTTTTCTTGCAAACTCTTTCCCAATACCCGGTGACCTGCACCTTGTCATCAGTAGTTGGTCAAGGGTGGTTCTCTCTCTCTGGCTGAGGTCTTACAGGAAAAAAATGATGCAGCCTCAAAGTAGACCTTGTATGCTAGGGGTGTATGTGATCATTTCCCCGGCAAGACATCGGAACATATTGTACTAAATGAATTACAAACCAAGATTGTCTCATTTTCCTTCACAAATGAAGATGTAATTTCTCAACATGAGGGAAAACCAATTTCTAGTTATATGTCACACAATAACTAGTTGTATTTGTCATTGTGATTTTCTAGAAGCTTATTCATACTAATAACATTCATTCAAACTGACCTAGAAATACTACAAATACTGCACAAGATGATGGCGTTCCCAAGTAACTCAAATCGTTTCTGACTTACCCGAAAATCTTCAGATGAAATTCACATAATTTTTGTCGAATCTGCATAAACAACAGCACATCAGCTTAACATTACTTTGTAGCCTGAATAGTGAAAACAAAAAAATTATATGCTGTGATGAAAGAGGGCTATTTTTAGACTGCATTAGTTTATGGGTGTGATTCTTTGATGTGCTTTATTGCAAGGCTTCACGCTCAAAGCGTATGTTGGTATTTTGAGCTTCCTGTGGAGGATACTCCTGGCACTGACTGTAAAAGAGAGAATGGATGAATCACTTTTGGGAGGTAATGTAGGAGACTGGGAGCTAATCTTAGGCGAGTGGGTGGAACCAGGAATTGGAGGTGATAGAAAAAAGTTCTATAAGTAAGCAGTTCTATAAGTAAGCAGTTCTATAAGTAAGCAGATCATATGTAGCTAAGGTGCAAGTCTGAAACGGGGCCAAAGCCTTGTGAGTATTTTTATGAATAAAAATAAAATGTGTGTGATAATTTGCTGTTTTTTCAAATTGTCTGGCCATTTGAATTGCATGAGTTTAAACCAAATCTCCATAACTCAAAAACAAGTCTGCCTATAAATATTTAAGCAATATCGGATGAGTAAGAATGCAGTTATAGCAAATATCGGCATGGTTGTTATTCGTCGCAGGTAATCACAGCCGTGCCAATAGGGCCCGTGCAATGACATCATCAAGAATGTTTATGCTGCCATGCTGGATGGCAAAAGATCGCTGTGTATTGTGTAAATGCTACATTCCCCTCTAAAAGTACTGGAACAGTGACACAATTTTGGCAATTTTGCCTCTGTACACCACCACAGTGGATTTGTAAAGAAGCCATCAAGATGTGATTGAAATGTAGACTTTCAGTGATAATTCAAGGGCATTTCCAAAAATATTCATGAATGTAAATACAGAGGGTTTATCTCAAAATACTCTGGTGATACTCAAGAACAGAAAGACCAGATTAGCCTTTGCTAGAAAGTCTGCCCGGTTCTGGACCAAGATTCTTTGGACAGATGAAACCAAGATTAACTTGTATCAGAATGAAGGGAAGAGAAGAGAATTGAGATGGAAAGCAAGGGCTCATGATCCAAAGCATACCACATCATCTGATAAACACGGTGGACATGGGCATGTGTGTCTGCCAATGGCACTGGGTCACTGGTTTGTATTGATAATGTGGTGATGGATGTAGCAGAATGAATTCTGAAGTGTGTAGAGCTATACTTTCTGCTCAGATTCAGTCAAATGCTGCAAAATTGATAGAACAGCACTTCACAGTACAGATAACCCAAAACATACTGCGTAAGCAACCCCAGAGCTTCTTAAGGCAAAGAAATGAAATGTTCTTAAATGGCCAATGGTCAGTCAACCCAACTGAGCGTGCTTTTTATTTACTGAAGAGAAAACTGAAGGCAGAAACACCCACAAACAAGCAGCAACAAAAGACAGCTGCAGAAAAGGCTTGGCAAAGCATCTGAAGGAATGAAACTTCCATGGCTTCCAGACTTTAGGCTGTTATCCATTTGCATCCAAGTATTAAAAATGATGGTTATATTTTTAATTATGTTAGTTTGTTCAATTACTTTTGAGCATATGAAAATGGAGAGACTGTGCAAAATATAGCTGCAATTCCTAAATGGTTAGTTCAAAAATTTTCATGAACCTGTTGAATTAATGCTGAAAGTCTAGACTTCAATCTAGATGGCTTCTTTTCATATTCATTGTGGTGGTGTACAGAGGCAAAATCACAAAAGTTGCCTCACTGTTCCAATACGTTTGGAGACGACTGTATGTGCATTTAGTATGTGAGCAAGTGTACATATTCGCTGGTCTTGTTAATATCGTTCAAAATTGATAAATTGCTATGGAGCTCCCAGATACTTTGCGAGAGCTTTCGAAATATACACAACGTTTAGAAATGTCAGGCCTAGGTACATTGAAAATGATTGATTTTAGGTGTAAAAGACCCGTACAATTTGCCATCGAACTTGTTTAAAATAACTGAATTCCTTGGAGTCCTTACGCATGATTTCACATATCCGGACCTCTGCAAGTATGTAATACATAAAATGTCGTATTATAGTTGAAAAGTTACAAGGTTCTTGAGGCCTACAAACAGCTGATACAAGGATGGTTAGCTGCTTGGAAGGTACCAAACAAGGTTCTTTTCCTTGTTATGGGCGAGGTGAGTGTCTATGTGTCTCAGTCATACTCATAGTGCATTAAGCCCTACGCCTAGGCTTATGGTGCCAGGGTCTACCACAAGTAATCTTAAATCAATATTGTAATGTGTAGCTAAAATGTACATTAGGCCTAGGCCTAGAGCCTACAAGTGATGTTAAATCAATATTGTAATGTATGGATACATTATGCATATTATGTCTATACGAAAAATCTTAGTATCTTCGCATTGAACAGCTGAATCCAGTTCGACTGGAAAAATTCTGAGTACAGAATTAATAAAACGGTATCCATGTAAATAACAGCTCTTAACATTAGCGTTAAAAACCCCCCCCAAAAAACACGAATAAATGGAAAGACAGTGAAGTCCAGACTTTATCGAGCCTATATGTGATGGAGGATATACAATGTGATTTTGAAGACGCATATATGTCACTTCAGTGTTCCTACTGGTGGTGCGAATGCAAACAGAAAAAAGGCCCTTGAAGATGTGTAGTTCTCAGAACAGTTCCTAGAACTGTTTGGTCTGAAAGCACCTTATACGGCCAAATGGAGTCACTGGTTGCAAACCCCTGCCTTAAACTATGATTTAATCAATGTTTAATTATGTATTAGTCACCCCTGGCTAGGACAATGATACTTTGCTAATACATCATGTGCAAACATTAGAAGGAAAGTTGATTGTATGATGCACTCTGGATGCCAACAATAAATGTGTTTATGAACAGAACGGTTTGGAGTCTTTTGCTAACTCTTGGCACAGTAGAGCCAAGAACTGAAGGAAGACAATCTGAGTTGAAGAATATCTTTCTGTATTCCCATTGGTGTAGGGACTCAGTGTTGTTTGGCCCTCGTTAATGAGGCCCTAACAGTAAGCTAGCACTATAAGCGGAGTGTTAGCACAACGTGGGCATATGACGTGCTTGTAAGGAACATATGTACAAAAATTACGTGATTAATTCATTACAAACCCATGCCACGGAGAGCTTGAGGAGTGTACCTACCCACACATTTTATTCCCTACCCCAGTTAAAGCCTGAGTAAATGTAAACAGATTTAGACCTGTGGGTTATTTTTGTTTTCCCTGTTCCGACAAGTGTCCCCCACGGAATTCTACCCCTGTTAGGGCTGTGTAATATATTCATGGTCTCGTGTGAGGTAGTGGAGGTGTTACAGTTGTGTGTATGTGTCTTTCTTGCTTTCCTTGCTCCTTCTTCTTCTTTCTTTCTTTCTTTCTTTATTTATTATTATTTTTTGTGCCGCGCTCTTGCGTCATCGTTCACCCGGCGGCACGCGCAGATCCGCGCGCGCCCGAGTCTATAAAAGCGCAGCCTCGAAGCCGCGCGAGCGAAAGTGGCACACAAGCACGAGCGTTCCTGTTGCTGTTTGAACATGAGAATACAGCTGAAAAAAACAAAACAAAACAACAAAAACAAAAACAAAAAAAACCCAAACCTGTGAGTAATTTTCACCGTCTTGTTTTTTAAATACAGTCTTGTTCAGGTGTGGGCCGACAAATCGCTTTTCAGTGTGTGGGAAGAGGTTTTAGTGGAGCAGAAACACCAACTCGAGCGCGTGAGAGCCCGAGCCACTTTATTGCCATGCTGCATCACCTGGATATTTTTTGTCTCAGTTTTCTTTTCATCCCCTGACCTTTTTTGTATGAATTGCAATTCAATTAGTCCATCACTGGAACACATTATGGATTAAAAACGGACACCAAACGAGCACCAAGGACCAATTATTGTTAAAAAAAAAAAAATTAAATAATA
>JAQQZR010000038.1:22229575-22260303 GCA_030068235.1 Notoglanidium macrostoma | reverse complement strand
CTAATCTGCATGTCTTTGGACTGTGGGAGGAAACCGGAGCCCCCGGAGGAAACCCACGCATGCACGGGGAGAACATGTAAACTCCACTCAGAAAGGCACCCTGGGTGACCCGTGGATCGAACCCAGGACCTTCTTGCTGTGAGGCGACAGTGCTAACCACCACACCACCGTGCTGCCCCCACATTGTTCTCAAAATGTAAATTTTGATAAAGCTATATTGTCATGCTAAACAGTCAGGCTCTGCTTCACATCGTATTTTTTTTTAACAAAGTACATGGCTGACAGACTCCTCATGATTTGGCTTTAGGGAAATTAATAAAATCTTTCCCAGTCTTCTGGCTTCTCTTGCCTCTTACTGCTGCCTGAGTTTCTATTATACTTTGGTGAGGTTCTGGCCTCGCTAAAGCCACCCAAGAGAGATGTACGACCTGCTGCTCATTTATTCACATGCAGTCATTTCGCACCTGCTTGCCTGGGGACACGTATTAACACACATCGATTACTGAAAGGGCACTGGGGTAATGCACAGTTTGGTCTTTTGAAAAGAAAGAAAGCATTAAATGCAGTAAATGGAATCAGTATGAATTGTCTGTGAAAGTCAGGGAATTGGTATTCTGATATGCACAGGGATGGCTGTGAAAGAACGCCTCTATGCAGCGTATACAAATCAATGACTCGGGAGTCGTGGCTGTTGGTGAATTATAATACAAGTTAAATTTATGTCAGTTCAGGTTGCCAGGATCAGAGTTTTCCAGTGGATTTGGACTGTTTCCAGCATGCTACCAGACCAAAGGAATTTTTTTATACGTTCGATTACGTCATTGTATAGATGGTACACAACTTATTGTCTTATTGTAACTATACTAATTACATATTGTCAGTAAAATAGATGACGTTACTCTTTATTTACAACAATATACTATATATAGGAGACCATTTTACTGTTCAGAGGAACTGCACGTTAATACTAATTCACTTAAATGGAACATATTAAACTTTGTAATACATTTGGCAATGTAATTCATGACTATGTCATGAAGTTTATTGCATATAATCCTGGTATGAATGAAATATGAAATTAATATCCTAGGCTACAGAATACAGAAATGTTGAGTAATGACTTTGTTAATCTGGGATTCAGTAATGATACTACAAGGATAACTTGTTACACACATTGTGTGCATGTCTGCTATATATGATTCTGTGTGTGTGTGTGTGTGTGTGTGTGTGATGTACTTTGTGTCTTCGCTGAGGTTCCATGGAAAAGCCGGTTTGCTTGTGTGTTATTGTGTCTGCCTCTCCGGGAGTTGTGTTTGTTTCAGGGCGCAAAAGACACTTTTCCATATGTCTGATGAAGAGTGCCAGATCCAGCGTGTGTTGACACCTAGCAGGATTGATGCTATTTCCAGCCCCTATGTGCGTTTGTGTGTGTGTACTCCCAGCCGAGCTGTTACTTAGACATCTGAGCCACCAGTAGCCTGGCAGTAGATCAGCTCGCAGGAAAATGGCAAGCCATCAGGAAAACAGATGAGACATAAATTCTCATTTGAGATTATTTCAGAGAGTTGTGAGGAGCTTCCCATTTATTTATTTATTTATTTATTTACTTACTTACTTACTTACTTACTTACTCGCTCGCAATTGCACTTTGCCCATTCTAGATGTGATTTGGTCTACATTTCAGAAGATCTACCCGGCTGATGATTCTCATCGTCAGGAAAGAAATGCAGAAAACTTCTCAGATGTAATTTAGTCAGATGCAACCTGAGAAAGTTTGCCATATTAGTCAGACCTACAGTACCTTAAACTTTGCTAATAAAAAATTCATGCATTTAACTGTATTCAGAAGTGAATTCAGAAGTCTGTCCGAGAAACACTGGTCACGATACAGGAGTACCCTCTGGACAGGACGTCAATCTGTCGTGGGGTATCACACTCACATTTTCTTGCACCTACGTAGCTAAATGAAGATTAGTTTTGTTGTTACATAGATTGAAGAATATACTTTTCATAGGTCTTGATTGATGCCGTCACGGGAAAAAAAATCCGTATCTCTAGCACCATAATGAAAAATAAATTCTGTCTTCCAACCCTTTAATAATCCGCCCTGCAATCCTCCTAAGAGCATAAAAACCACAAAAGCATTTATTTGTCGTTATATGGATTGGACACGGACAGTCTCCTATAAGCCTAAAATCCATTCTAATTCCTAAATGAATGGATGTAGCCTAACAGTTTGGGCTTTAGGTAGTAATAAAGACATCATCCTGAGCTTCGCATGAACACTTCCAGCTCCCAACAACTTCACACTCTCGGCGCTCACCCACCTGGACGAAAAGAACACGTGTTAGAATGCTGTTCATTGACTTAAGTTCAGCATTTAACACTAAAATCCCACAGCAGCTAATTGACAGCTAATAAGACCTCCTTGTGTATTTGGATCCTGGACTTCCTGATCGAGAGGCCTCAGTGAGCGCGCACTGGCCACACCACCTCCAGGATCATCACACTGAACACCAGTACCCCCCTGGGCCGTGTGCTCAGCCCACTCCTCTACACCCTGCTGACTCACGACTGTACTGCAGAGTAGCGTTCCAACAGCATCATCGAATTTGCTTATGAGACTACAGCAGTGGGCCTCATTAGCAACGGTGATGAGTCGGCTTACAGGAAGAAGTGGTGCAACTGGAAAACCGGTGTAAAGGCAACAGTGTGTTTCTAAACGTAGATCTGGTGTTGATCTGAAGGATGATCTCACCTGGACCCAGCTGCATCACTACCTGGTTTGGGAATTGCAAGATCTCAGACCACAAGTCCCTGCAGAGGATAATGAATACAGTGGGAAAAAAATCATTTAGACCTCTCTCCCCTCCCCCGGGACATTTTTCTCTACCAGGACAATGCCTCTAGCATTATGGAAGACCCTTCTAATCCTCTCAATGGACAATTTATCCGACTTCAGTCTGGCAGAAGATACCGCAGCATCCGGATGAGCTCAACCAGACTCTGTAACAGCGTCTTCCCCCAAGATGTAAGATTCCTGAACTTGTGCTCCAGACACTTTAAACTGGCTCTTTAACCCGTCACTTTCTTAAACACTTTATCACTTGAACTGACACTTTAACCAGTCCCTTTATATATGTTTGCACTATTGTCATGTTAAAAAAATGTCAATTCCTCTTTTTTTTTTTAACAGTAAATCATTATACCACAACTTTCTTAGACAGTTAACATTACACATTTTACTATCTTGTATATACCGTGCGCCTGCCCTCCTGCATCGCGTCTTGTGCGCTGTGTGGTCCGTGTCCATCCCCCATGTTTGCATTCGTGTAATTAATCTGCACTTTACCTCAGTAGTTGTGTATGTACAACCCCTTATGTGTCTTATGTTGCACCATGGTCCTGGGAAACGATATCTCGTATCACTGTATACTAGTGTATGGCTGGTATGACAAAGTCCCACATGACTTGACTTGACATGTTGGTCTCCATGTTCTAATTCGCATTTAGGAAACTCTTTCAATGCCCTCAAGTGCTCTGTGCTTGAACCTCTTATCAGTTTAAGTTAATTTTGACATGGCACAAAATTATTTTAAACCCGAAAATCTGATCTTGCCAAAACAGGGGGTGTAACAATGCAGTGTATTATTTTTTTTTTTCAGTACAGGTCTGCGTATCAATCAACACATTCAGGTATACATTCAACTGCTTATATTACCTGAAGTTTAATAAACACAAAGTCAATCGAGCCACCTGTGTTAAAAAGTAGCTTCCTCTTTACCTTGAAACAGGAACCCGTGCTAATCCTAAGCACTAGCTAGTTGTAGCTGCTATTGCACTGAATTGGCTTCCTGCACACAGGCGTGCCGTAAATTCACTCGCCAATTGGGCGGTTCACATTCGGTCATGGAGAACGCAGGACTCTAAAACACATCTAGCACTACAGAAAGCTACGTGACACTGAGAGCAGAATAGAAACAGCTTGTCCTTCAGACAAGCCCCTTTGAGAATCACAACGCTGAAAGCAAGCCTTGTTTATTTATGTTCAATTCAAACGCACAGATTTGTTTCAGTATATACTGCAAACCTCATTAAGTTTCAGTTATTATATTCTTTGTTTTTTAACTGGTAATGGAAACACAAGACGCATCTTCAGGCTTTGCTTGATCAAAAATGTATGTTCTTGAGACACCGCCATATCATATTGAATTTTGTGTACAACTCCATACAACTTTTTTTTTTTTTCTTTTTTTTTTTTTTTTAAAGATTCTTTTTTGCAAAAAAGAATAATCTGATCAACAAATTACTGTGTATGCGCCCATTACTGCTGCTTCCTCTCCGTGCACAGAATTGTTAGTAATAGCTGCAGAAACAGCAAAAGCACTGTATCTAGCCTTTTCCCACCACAGCTCCAGAGCATGCAGTGTTTCCGATGGAGACCATTATTCCTTTTATCTGTACTTCAAAGATGTTCTCGGAAACATGATCATTTTGGTTGCTGTTCATGTAGTACGTGTATGCATTATTGATTTCGGAAATGCGCACACGACAGACAGAGGGCAAGACTGAAAGATTAGAACTGAGCCAAAAGATGGACTTTTAAATGGCAAGAGATTGAAACTTCAAATCCCAGCTGTGCCTTTCCGGTCCTGGCTAGCCGATCCATATTCACTCATGTATATGGAGGAGGGCAGCACTGTTCAGCTGCTGTGTGACACCGCATGAGCTGCAGTTTGAAAATACATATAGTATATTCAGGTGGCGTGTCCGAGGAAAGAAAAAGACGCCAGTCACATTCGTGCTGCTTAGCAGTAGAAAACGAGGTTAAGCTGAACCGGTCTAACCCCATATGCATCCATACCACTATCATTTCAGTACAGAATAAGTATCGATGCATCCCTAATCCTCAAAATTAAAATTCAATTCTCATTAAATATCAACCTAAAAAACTCTAAAAAAAATAATAATAATAAATCCTCCATCACATACAGCACTTCATCCATGGATGCGTTTTATAAAAGTCACCATAACTCACTGGGATAACTCACTTTCATCTCTAGCTGACATTTTGAGTGCAGAGTTGAGGGAGAACTGTTACAAAGTAGGGCGCGCTTTAAAAAAAAAAAAAAAAAAAGCCTGGCTGCAACCAAACTTAATTACGTGTAGTTTATAAAAAGTGTATCTCTGGGGTTGTTGAGCTTGCCATTGAACTGCACAAGGCAGTGGTATTCATGACAGATTAATTAAACCCAGTCTCCACTAACAAGCACTTTTTAATTAATGTTGCATGAATAACACTTGCTGTAAATACGCTTGGTCCAGAGAATTATGTGCACTGATTTTCTGCTGTAAAAAAACCCCTTCTGACGCACCGCATTCTGACGATACAGGTCATCATCACCCGCTTCATGGTAATTGCTAAAGCATGATTGCATATGATTTTGAATCGCGAGCCGCTATTACCATTTGCATTAACACGCTGTAAAATGATGGAACGTTCTGGAAGGGAAAAAAAAAAATATGAAGCTTTCCATCCTGTTGTTAGTAATGTTTGTTTCCAAGATTTCCATTAAGAGCTGGACAAAATGGAAACAAATAGGCCACTTAAGAAAGATCCCTATAATCTGTAGGGACCTGTATTGCGTTTACGAGCTGCAGGGTTGCTCATCTGTTGGCAGAGGAATCAGTGTCAGAAGACCCGAGGACCCATAATGCATTGATGAAAGAGAATAGCCGAGCTGAGACAAAATTAGCTGCGCAAGTCACTTTCTTTTTATCCATGCTTTCATCTCTTCGGCACTGAAAGCGCAACAACGGAGGATTGTTTACGTTGATTGATGGAAGATAATGCACTGACACAAGTTTATGGGTAATTATGCTTGATGAAAACGCTTGGAGGTGGAGAGACACCGCTGCAAATGCATTTGTGGCGTAGATGTAGCTACATGGCAGCTCAACGCAGTGAACCTTTCTTTAAAACTCTCAGATTAATTTGCATTATCGTTGGAGCACGTTCGCTGCCTTGTTATAACGAGGAGTGTCACAATATTATGGATAATGCCGTACCGTATTTTGGTTGAGCCTTTACGATAATAGCCCTTTTCCTTTCTGGGACCAGATTGAACAAATGACCTCATTACTTTTCCATTAGGCAGCAATTAGGCATAAAATTCAGATGAATATTTGTAATGCTTTTTACATGTAGTTGTCATTTTAGCTTATAAAATTAGACATTTTACAAGACATGTGAGAGAGCTGTAATTATTTACGTATTTACAATATTACACTCTGCTCTGTTTTTTAATCAATAGATTTGTCTTGGTGGCTTGCTCACTTTTTCAGTGGCTAGGCTGAATTATTTCGCCTATATTGGAAACAAAAGAACTAACCTAAATCATGGAAGTGCGTTATTATAGCATGCTGATTCTGTTTGAGATGCAAATGTACACTGTGTTTGGACTGATGAAAGAGAGGTTACGTGTGCCATGGCAGATTTTTTCTTTTTATATTTTTTGGTTCAGCGAGTACTGGATACTGATACCAAAATGACCAACCTGTGCTTCTGTTTATCCCGGTTGCTGCTGTGAGATGCTAGCAACAAACATCTTGTTTCGAAGTTTGTTTTTGGTTTTTTTTTTCTTTAAGCTGTCAAGGCGTTTAAATGGTATCTTTAATAGAGAGCGTGAGGGCGGCTGACCCGAGCGCACGGAGCATTATCAGCGAGTCTGGTCGTTACAAATGAGCACAAGGTGCCATGAATTACAGCTTGACTCACAAACAAAGAGTAGTGCTGAGTGCTTACAGAACTGAAGTGCTTGCAAGAATGAGTTTCTATGCATGCTAGCTTCACTCCTCCACACTCGTGAATGCCATTATGTCAGTGGAATTCATGGCATCTTGTGCTCATTTGTTTTGTGAACCATTTGAGGAACCGTAGAAGTTTAGGCATTTTCCATTTAGGCATGTCAGGAATCAGAGCACTGTAGTTCCAGGAACCTTTTTTGGTTCTTGAAATAGGCCCAAAACATGAAAGTACACTTTATAAATATATAAATATATATATATAAAGAAAGCTGAGTTTATTGAATATCAAAGTGCATTGGAAATCCAGTGCTCAGCACAAGCCTACATAAGACAACTCATGTTGTGGTGTTTTCCCCTCTGGGCATCAACAAATATTTTTTAGGTATGCTACAGTTAACATCATTTTTCTTGTCATGATTACATTTTCACTGACTCCGGCATATACTCTATACTTAAAATACGGTGCGTTGTAAAAGTATTCAACCCCCTTAAAAGTCATCAGAATCATCTGGATTATAAATGATACTTTCACAGTTTGTTTCAGCCACTAATTGTTTTCTGT
Organism: Notoglanidium macrostoma; assembly: GCA_030068235.1. Classification (NCBI taxonomy): domain Eukaryota; kingdom Metazoa; phylum Chordata; class Actinopteri; order Siluriformes; family Auchenoglanididae; genus Notoglanidium; species Notoglanidium macrostoma. Next base: position 22,252,934 of record JAQQZR010000038.1, on the reverse strand, counting down.
AAACTTATCCTCGAAGTAAATTTTCAAAAAAGACCAAAAACTGCATATTCATCCCTTTCAGGCTAGTACTTGCTAGGACCATCTTTCACAGAAATAATAGATTTAACCTCTTGAGACCCCTCTCACCTCAAATGAGGACATCACATTTTGTCCCCACTAAATTGTATGTATATCCTTGTAAGATCCTTATATGAGGACCATTGGGTATTACACTTTCGCCAAATTCTTTCCTGTTTGTAGACATTGATCAAGTTCAGTAGTTATCAGGTGCTAAGAAACGGAAGCTTACAAGGAACACAACATTAGAGGTTGGGGCTATGCCTGTTGGGGTAATATCCTATCAGCTTTGCACACTATTTGGGAGTGACTTCTGCCAATTCTTCCCAGATTTGGTCCAGGTTTTTTTAGGTTGGTTGGATGCTGTTTGTCTGCCATTTTCAAACAGTTCCACAGATTCTGAGGGAGATTCGCATCTGGACTTTGACTTGTCGACTGCCTTTTTGTTCTCAACCACTCCTGCGTTGCTTTGATCACAGTGTTTGGGACTCCTGTCCTGTTGAAAGAAGTTTCTCCCAAGGTTTAGCTGTTTTTAGCAGTCTGAAGCAGGTTCTCTTGAATGTTCACCTATATTTTGTTCCATCCATACTCACATCAATTTTGACAAGAAGCCCAGTTTCTCAGGATGAAACGCATACCCAGGACATGATGCTGCCAGCACCATGTTTCACTGTAGGGATGGTGTTAATTGATGTGTAGCCTGCACTAGGTATCTTCTAGGTCGTTTTCAGTGGGTTATTTTCATATGGCTGTCTGGTGCACCGTTACTCCGCTCTCAGCCACCGTACTCTGTAACTCCTGCAGTGTTACTGTTGGCCTCACTGTGGCATCCTTCATCAGTCTCTGTCATGGTTTTAAGCTGATTTTTTGAGGGACGGCCTTGTCTAGGCAGTTCTTGGGTGGGTTGATGCAGCTTCCACTTCCTCCCTACTGAGTCAGCAGAGCTCACTGGGATGTCCAACCTCTTTCATACAACTTTACAGCCTATTCCTAAATTATGAAATTCTGTTACCATATCTTTAACTTTCTTAGAATGCTCCTTAGTCTTTTCTTTCAGACGGACAGTCTCGTCTTATTGACAGTTCAAGTGAGGTGACTTTTGTTCTGGAAAAAAAAAAAAAATAGCTGTTTTAATATTTCACAGATGAAGACAATATCTTTCATCTGGAGCTTCCAGAACCTGGTTGGAGTGAATACTTGTGCAAGCAAGTGTATATATTGTTGGTTATTCAGACACATCTGATCAATTCTGGGGTTTTGAATGCTTTTGCAAATATTGCATGAGACTGATATGTACTATATAACTGAATGCCCTCACATATTCAAATAAATCTGTGTGTAAACGAGGCACTACAGTATAAAGTACAATATTTCATTGTCAGGTTTTCCCCCTTCCACTTGCGTGTTTTGTGCATATTGAATAGTAATGCTTCACTTTATGTAGCTCATATTTATTCTTTGCCAGACTTGACTTATTTTAGAGGCATTCTTGTTAATGGGCATCTCATCTTTTCAGTTAATGTACAATAAGCTATGTGCAGGGAGTGAGACATCGGTTCAAGAAATCATATCCTAAGCAACGTAAGTAAGGTGTGAGGTAATTTTCCTGGAGCAATGAGTTTAATGTATCTATGAGATATTGATTTTTATGTTATAGGGTTACAAACAGTTTGCTGTCTATTCTGTAATCACAGCAAATAGAAGATCTCCTCAGAATGGCCGACCAGACGTAGTCGGAGTTGTGTTAATGGAGATGAATGAGTAACGCTCTCTCTCTCTCTCTCTCTCTCTCTCTCTCTCTCTCTCTCACTCGCTCTGCCTCTCTCAGGTTCACTGAGTTCCTGGAGCCATTTGAAAGAGTTATTCACACTGAAGAGCTGTGGCTCTACAAGAACCCTCTGGTGGAATCAGACCTCATCCCCAAGAGAGTCATGTTTGTAAGTCATGTTTTTGGTTTGATGTGCTTGGAGAGTGTTTTTACTGACCCTTGGAGAGTGTCTTTATTGGCCCGGATCTATTGAGTGTCAGAGTGCATGGAGGCACAAAGATCAGAGGCAAAGCTGCATTTGGAATTCAGAAACCAGGAAGGGAAAGGTCCAGACCTGAAAATATCTACAAATACAGGAACTGGGAAACAGGAGGAAACAAGGACAAAAAGGCTTACAAACTACTGAGGTTTGGGAACCAGCTTAAAAATGTAGTTAATACATGCAAGACATTGGATTAGAATATATAATTAGAGTGTGTAATTGTATTATATTTCATCCACATTCGGTTACATCCTTTATACAGAGTATATGTGAAATACAATGCCTGAAATAAACAACCCCTGTTTAAAAAAAGTGCTTTCTAGATAGCTTGATTAATAGAATCACGTTTCTCAAGCACGAGACTGACCTATTACGCTACATAGCACGTATCCTCTATGATAAAGGTCAGCTCTGGTTTCAGTTCTCAGCATTTTGTCATGATGTCCTGGTTTGCATGTCCATTAAGCGGTTTATCTGCATTCTCTACATGCACAAGGATCCAAAATTGCTGATTCACCATACACATTTGCATCTGCTTTAGCTGATTAATAATGTCCAGTGGCATTGTATACTATTATTTTGAGTTATGTATTTTGTTCCAACTTTTTAGAAAAACAAGATGGCTGTGATAGCATTGCGCCCAGGGAATTTCCTTGAGAAAATGGTCCACATTTGACAAATGTTTAAATATAACCTATTTGTTAAATATAATAATTACAGCTCTCTCACGTCCACGATGCATATTGTGTCCTTTAATGATTATTTTGCCTCAAATTAAGTCATTTTATATGTTTTTAGGATGCCGCCTCTGCCATCTCCACTGGGAAATTGGGGTGGTAGTGGGGGTTGTGATTCATTTCTGAAAATAAAGTGCAATTTATATTAAGGGTGTAACTCAATGCCACTATCTGTATCTTTATTTCTATCTGTTTAGTTCTCCAAATCTTTAGATATATATAGATAGAAGTTTTTTTTTCTCTCAGCTCACCGTGACATTTTCTTCTGAATTTAGTATGTTCTATTGCCTAAAATATAGACGCAAACAAATTAGTTGTCACGTAACCAGACGGAAAACGGAGAGTAGGATGTAAATGCAGCATATTTAATCAAACAAAACACTAAACGTAAGACACGAAGAGCTTAAACATGAGCAAGAACACATGGCATAAACATGGGCACTTGACAATGGAACACTAAGAACTTACAAGTTGAAACTCAAAACAGGTGCATACAATCAAGGACTTATGAGGTGCAGGGGCTGATGGGAAGTGTAGTTCAAGTGTCCAAAAAGGTTCAAAGAGTTCAAAAAGGCACAATCCAGTGCTTATGTGACACTAATAGCCTAATTTAAACCATCATTTAAGCTTCACATCCACTGACAGTAAGTGCCTCATTCTTGCGTTGTTTTGGTTTTTTTTTTTTGGCTGCATGCTGCAGGATTCCAGGCCAAATCAACACCACTAGTCTCAACCAACTGGTTCATACCATGAAAACCCTTCTTGAGATCTTTCTAAAATGGATAGTATTTGCATTTCTATAACTGTTAAAAACACGTTATCTGTTCATTCTGAATAATGCATTTGTATTCAGTTACATATCTAATATATAAGTAAGTACAGCAAGATGTGGCACGGTGTTCCCATTTTTAAATTTGTGAAGGCGTGTGATCTGTGTGATTGACTTCACAGAGACCAGTGATGCCACGTTCATGCTCTTTATGGCTCCAGCCTGGGCTTATGTCCAACAAACTGAGAGCTTGTCCACTAGTGTTAATTACTGTGGGTTTTATTTTTTTACATAAGGTCAAGAACTCGGATCACTTCTAATTGTTTAGAAGAGAGGTTGTCATAGAAGAGAACGTCTAAGTAACCTAGCTTTTAAAATAATTACAAAATTTTATTTTCCAATTATTGCATTTTTAAACTTCAATTATTACTGATATTATTTTCTGCAAGTATCACAGTGATTAAAGACCTGCAAGGATGAACGTTGCGAAAGAGCTCATGCCTTTTTTTTGGCATCTGCCTCTGATATTATCTTTGCTGGGTCAAAAGCTTTGAGAATACCTTTGCAGCCTCATGAGCCAATTGTTGTGCACTGTAAGTGTAGGAGCAAGACGTCTGTGTGTGTGTGTGTGTGTGTGTGTGTGTGTGTGTGTGTGTGTGTGTGTGTCTGTGTGTGGCTTCTAGCTCAGCAAATCTTGGACCATTTATGGATAATTTCTCATCGCTGTGTTATAGACTTCTATTCTATTTGACATTTGTTTAATAATAATGTACTCGTCCTTATAAAAGAACATATTGATTTGCTGTCACTGTTATCTTTTCTTGAGACTAGCAAATTGAAGATTAGAAAAATTCAATTTTATGGGATCTGAAAGAATTAAATCTGTGTGGAAAATCAGGACAAAAATCATTAGAAAAGACTCAAAAGCAAGATTTGCCAAGACCATCTCGCTTCCCAGATCTGAACTGCATGATATCAAGCAGATTTATAACAGAAGTGTCAGTAAGTAAGTTTGGGTGAGCTACAGAGGGACAGATTATTAAGGAACTCAACTGAGAGGATCCAGAAGCTAGTTTGAAAGTAAAGGGATAAAAGCAAAGGTTTTGTGCCATTTCGGCTTAGCAAGTACTTTCCGTTACACCCTTCCTTAATATAAATAAACATCTAATAATAGTGTTTTAATATATGGGAATATATGTATCAAGGCTGTTTGTCATGGACAGGAAGTGGGAAGGATCATAATAGTGATAATCACATGAATCATGTGATTAAAGCAAATTTCTCAGTTTTGGGTTCTGCACTCGTTTATCATCATACACTGTATGGCCAAAAGTTTGTGGACACCTAACCATCACATTTATACATGCTTGTTGAGCATTTATTCCCTCTTTGCTGTTATAACAACCTCCACTCTTCTGGGAAGGCTTTGCACTAGATTTTAGAGCATGGCTGTGTGGAGTCACCCATTCAGTTTACGAGCATTATTGAGGTCAGGCACTGCTGTCGGCAGAGGAGGCCTGGGGATCAGTCGGCGTTCCAGTTAATTCCAAAGGTGTTCAATGGGGTTGAGGTCAGGGCTCTGTGCAGGACACTCGAGTTCCTCCACTCCAACCTCGGCTTCATGGATCTCGCTTAGTACACATTGGCATTGTGATGCTGGAGCATGCTTAGACCTTTTAGTTCCACTGAAGGGAAATTGTAATGCTACAGTACTTGTAATGTACAATTGAGTGCTTCGAACTCAATTCGTGCGCAACCTATTACATTATGTGTGCATAACTCAACTCTGAATATGACCCTTAGAGACTGTAACAGTGTTTGGCAGTGCAACGCTTTGCTTTGCTCTGTTTATGGCCACATACACACACACGCTCAGCTCACTGCTCAGGGAGAGAGAAATAGAAGGAGCTCACAAATATACGTGGGACAACATGGCTTACGTTGGTCATTAACCCTCTAGTTCCTCCCCAGATAGCTTCCTCTCAGTGCAGACTCACAAACGATGCCACCACCACCTGCTTCAGAGCATATTCAAGAAATTCCCACTTTTGAGCTGATATCATGATCCCTTTTACTACGTCTTATAATTCATTATAATACCATTTAACAAACACACTAAAACTATCTTGTTGGTTTGAAAGGAATTGTCCGTCTTATTCACTGTCCCCACAAATAGACCTTGGCTCAGTGCACTGAGATTGTGTGTTACATTATGCCTTACACAATTTTATTGGCCTTTGGCAACTTCAGTCACACATTTTGCCTTTAGCCCCATGGTACTTTATTATTTTTCCAAGGCCAATGACTCAGCAGAGCAAAAGAAACAACTTTTTCTTTTCCTTTTCTCTCCTGTCACATGCACAAAGAGTTGGAGAGAAGTGCAAAGAAGTTATTGAGAGAAAAAGCATTCCAGAAGCCACAGCTGATGTCGAACAAACAAGCAGAAATTCATAAAAGTAGATCATCGAAAGCTGCTGGATGCAGTAGAGAGGCAAAGACAAATGCTCGGCAACAACTATATATAATATAAACACAAAGGCAAAGGATTGGTAATGTGCAAAATGAGACTGGCAAGACTTCGCAAGAAATAACAACCTAATCCTGTTAGCCAAGAGTAGGAACAGACATTAATGTGACACCTCCAAGCCATCTGTGCTATTAAAATAGGATTAGTCATGTCAATTACGGTAATTTGTTTTTATTTAAAAAGCTCCAGCATACAACGAGTGTCTTCTTTCCGAAGCCTCCAGCCCACTACCCATTAATTACAGCAGGTAAAGGTCATGCTGGTGCTGAGCAGAAAGGGAAAATAATGAACACATTTGCAGGTTGGTAGTAATTACTCAGGCCTAGAAAAAAAGCTCTGGTCTTGTGTTAAGTGAAAGTGGATGTGAACTGGGAGTATTTCACTGTTGTGTAGGAGGATTGATGGTAGTAAAAAAAAAAAACCAGCAGCCTCGAACGAACATTTTGTCATTTTATACATTTCATTTCATAATTAGATATACATTTTTTCTGGTTCTTTGTAAATATTCCTTTATTTTAGTGTGATGCATTGCTGAAAGATGTCTCTGAGAAGTGAAATATTATGCATAAATAATAACACTGCATAGACCTAGTGTAGTTTTTGATGGTACTTGCCAAAATCCTACTGAAATGAGTTCTGAGAGTGTCAGCAGGTTAACGTTGTGTAGGCTGAAATGGATTCATTTCATGATGCCTGCTTACTACAGAAATCTAATATGCAGGATTATAGATCACATGAAGAAAGCACAATGATTCATTTTTTTGTCAAAAAATATGTTTTTAAAAATTGGTGAAAAATTATATGATGGTGATATTTTGGTTTAAAGTGTATTTGATATAGGAATATTAAAAAATATATTTTGTAATATGTGTAATAAGGGCTCACCATTCACTTAATAATTTCAGAAATGAATTAACCGACAATACACGTTAGACGATATGACTGAACTAAATTCTTGGATTATGATCAAAAGGCTCTTAGCAATCTGCTACCAATCTCCAGGATGCTTCATAATCCAACAATTTTTTAAAAGTTTTATAATTAAGATGTTTAACTCTTTAAATTTAAGTCTCAGAAATCGTTGCCACTGTGTAAAAATCATAAATGGCTTGATCATTTGATTATGAACCTTTTTTTTTTAAATTGCTTTCCATCATGTTTGATATATAAGCAGCTTCAGCAGATGGCAATTAATGAGAGATTCCCTTCATCCTTTTTTGGAAGACATCCAGCATAGATTTCTGCCACAATTAAAAGATTATCTTTGAGGCGCATTTGTACCATGGGATGAAACTTTTAATAATTTTATTAATATGCAATAACCATTCTTTTTTTCCCAGTAAACACGCTGCACCTACACACGAGAAAGCTAAAGCAAAGTATTCTTCCGTCTGTTTTCAGTTAACATGATCATATTTTCATTGTCTGTTTTCAGCTTGGAAAGAGACTAGATACATTTTTTTATAGAATTATTGATAATTAAATGATGACCACATGTGTCTATAATCACACAAGTTTCCACAGCTAAGGAGCAGTTGCTAGTAATCATGAATCATTGTAGTAATGTATAATTCAAGGAAAATGATCTAAATACAATTTAAATATGTTAATTATAAATATTATATACACTTACAACATGGACAGCAATACATTCTTGTGGCATGATGACTTTTCCCATTTACTCATGCAGGCTATATCATTCTTGACCCCTCTGGCTGTGATCTTTGTGGTGAAGATCATACGACGAACTGATAAGACCGAAATCAAAGAGGCATGTTTGGGTAAGTCCACAGGAGAAATAAAGTTCTAACCTCTCTACCAGTGGTGGTTTTCTTTTGGAACTAGAGAAGTAGTACCATTTTCTCATTTCTTTGCCAAGAAACAATTATCACTTTGTGACCATTAAAGGCCCATAAAAGACCACCGCTACATCACGCTTTTCCTTGTCAGTGACTTGAGGAAGTAGATTCTAGACGCTATAGTGCTCTAAATAGTTTGTTTCTTGCTAAACGTATTATTGGTAAATCTGTACCGTTAAAGACGTGTGCGTTGATGCACAGCGTGATGGTAATTGTTGTGTTTTATTACTATTGTCCCCACAGTTGACTGATGTAAACCAATATGTTTTTTACATTGCATTTATGTAAGTAATGTGCGGGGTGTTTCACCGTGTTATGCCCTGAAATCACATTGGTGAATTCAAGTAAACATGTGAAAATCGTGTAAATAATAAGTGATTTATTATATAACTAGAAAAGCAGTCAGAGAGCGCAGACCTCCACCACGAACAATGGTCGACTCTGTGATGTGCAAAGCTGCAACCACTGGATATATTTCAAATGGAATCATCATATTTCTACATTGGCTATGTTTTGCCACTATAAATCTTTACTGCCTTCTAGTGGATATTAAGATGTATGGCGTTGTTGAGCGCAGACCTCCGCCAAGCCAAATGCGGCATCTCACAATATCCGCGAAATGGAAACTAAATTTGTGGCGCCATCCCGTGCGTCCGATCTGCTCCAAAATTTTATGGGCCATGTTACACCCTGCCACCAAGTTGATAGATTTCATGATAGATTTCATTCATAGAATCCTCCTTACATTCAGACAAACAAACAAACAAAAAGACAGACAGACAAACCATAGTGAAAACATAACCTCCTTGGTGGAGGTTAAAAGAGGAAAAATTTATATGTAAAAATTCAATTAATCACGCATGATCAAGTAGAACCAGGGGTCGACGTGGATGCCCGAGGTTTATACCGTGTGTTACTGTTAATGTTACTAATTTGTTTGCCAGCAATAATGTTAAAATGTACTTCAAACAAGAAGGAAGCCATTGAAGAGAAACAATGTTAGACATTTGGCCTTGACCCCTAGACTTTTGAAACAGTTCCAAAATCGAATCAGTTTATCTGCAGGTTACAGCGATAATTCCATATAAATTCTGCACATGTTCAACCACTTTTTATTTTTTGAGATGTTGCTATAACAAGACTCTTGGACAAATGAACAACCTAAAAAGATAATACCTTCACCACTTAGTGGCAAAGACATAAAAACAAAAAGTTAACAGGTTAAAGGTATTTGAAACAAAACAGGTGACGTACCTATAAATCACAGGTGTAAAATTCATATGAAATGTGTAATTAAATGTCACATTTGTATGACGACACATGGCCTTTTTTTCTTAACATGCAACCCATGAGATTCCCATCCTCAATAGAGTACAGCATCAGCACCTTGAGCAATTCTTATCCTCAATGGAGAGCAATGTATATATTTTGAGCAATTTTTATTCTCAAGGGAGATCAGTTTCACTTTCATTCTCAATAAAGAATAGCATCAGCGGTTAGGGTTAGTTAATGATTGCCATCCTCAATCCTAGCCTTTTAGTCATGTGATTTTTATATATACATATACACACACTCAACTGCTCTCCCTATCCGCACGCTCATATAATTCTGTTATTCACTATGTTTATATACATATATAAATATTCCTGAGTGTGAATGGTAAGTTACGAGTGTAGCTGTGGTTGCCAGAATGGAGGCCATCTGGGTCACTCAGCTTGACGGCTAGCGGATGAGCGTGACATAGCGGGGACCCTTCATACCCAAGCAGGGTCTTCAAGCAGAACGACTCAATTGGTGTTCATCCAATCAATCAAAGAACACATGTAACCTTCTGTTTTATCTATTTCAGGATTTGTACAGCAGTTAGTCTGAATTAAACTGTTTCATGATTTCCTATTGAATAAAAGCGACAGGAGATAAACCTAACGAACAACAGACTCCCCATTTCATTTGTTACTTAATTACATTGACATTATCGATTGGTGACTGAGTCATTTTGTGACGTCTGGGTTGTGTAACTCATGAGAATGCAATATAGTAGAAAAACGAAAGATTCATTGAAGTTGAAATTACTTTCAAATAGTTTCAGCTAATCCACTGTTAATCCTCAACTGCAGGTGAGATAAACAAACGCCTTTAATAATGAATTAATACAGCTCCTCAAATTGGTGTTCCTCACAGAGTTTGATCAAGCTGTCCTCTTCACGCTCAACATGAATTCTGCTAAGAGGCTAGACTTTTCATGGTAGCGTGGCCTTGAGGCTTCCATTTAAATTCCATTTACATTTTTTATGCTATTATTTTGACTCGACCGTATGGGTTATGATTTGCTTTGTTTGTATCAATGCTCATAAGAGCCTAAAGCAAAGCAGAAGCCATTAGGGTAGAAAGCCAAACACAAATCCAATTAAACCGAGCCAGAGAGAGAAAACTATTGCTTAGTACTTCAGAGATTAAAATCATACACAGTGTTAAATATTACAATTATAGAGTCGGGAAAGCAGAAAATCTGATTCTATTACAGTAAATAAGTTCTGTGTTTTTTTCCCGGGGTCATAATGTTAAGATATTGTAGTGGCAGCATGATGAAAGGGGTGAATTTGTTCCGTCTTGGATGCGAGTTCTATGCTGCTTTGTAACATTCTGCTACACGGTGAATTCAGTATTATAATATTTAAGGACTAAAGCGGGTTCAGGTGATGGCATTGTATTAAGAGTATGTTGATGTAGCAATACACTGAAAACTGAGTCCTAAGAGAGAGTGCGTGCTCAATCTGTGTCAGTTAACATAATTTTGCTTAATATTACTTGTGATAAAAATGCAATGACTTTTCATCCAAACTTTTGTTAGGAGAAATTAATAGTACAATATAGCGTTTGGCTGGAAAAATATGATTAAAGCTAGGGTAGGCAATTTATTTTAGAAGCATTTTTTTGTCATATGTCTCGATCTGTCTTTACATCCCGACAGCAATGAATTAATCAAATGCTCTGACAATAAAAAGAAAACAAAAATCCATCATCCGTGACAGACAAAAGGCTATATAATGCCCGTCCAATTATTTCATTCGTTCTGCAGAAAGCCAGCAAGCAAGTCGCGCAAGAATGGCAGAGAAAGGGCAGCCAAAATTACCCGTTAGACCTAACGATATACCTACAACTGCTTATACTGCTAAACAAATCAAGAAAAGAAAGACTGAAGTAGAAAAGGCTACAATGAAAGAGAGGTTGGAAAAAGCAACATGTCTAACCAGAGTAAACACGGTATGGCTTTTCAATGATGGCATGATGAAAAGTGACTAAATTCCTGTTTCAGATAATTATCTGGTTTGTTTTGTCTTTTGGGGGGAATGTGTTATTTTCCTGAACTATGAAGCCAATGTAGCTAGCTACTTATGTGCCTACCTTAAGTGTTAACTGTGAATACTAACGATAGCCATGTTCATTGTTTACATTCATTATGATAATGTTAGGCGTTTTCCTACATGTAAGACTCCTCAAGCAGTAGTCAGGCAGTGCGCATTCATGCGCTTTGAAAGAGTGGCTTTGAAGAGAGGCCTGAAGAAAGGGGGGATTTTTCAATTGGATACTATCCAACTCTAGCTGACCCTTGCTGGTTTCTCCAACATTGCCTTCCCTAGCTTTCACTCATTTCATATCTCACTTCACCTACATCTCAACAACATCCATATTAAACTTCACTCATGACACAAATCAAGAGCCTTATTTATCAAACGTGTGTACGCACAGTTTTGCGTGTAAACCGAGCGTACGCACGTGTCTATGCATCGGATCGGATTTCTCGAGTCTTTGCTCATGTTTGGGGATGTGCGTATATTTTCTCACACTTCCGGCAATGCGCATGCAAGAAAAGCGTAATAGCGGGTAAATTGACTATGCAGAGCTTCTACATCACGTACTGTCTATCATATCAGCATAATTGAGAGAGTAATTACTGATTTCAGTGCTCGCGAGACACAGACAGATGACACAGACGGAATGCAAAGTGAAATCGTTTAAAGATTGATGTGGATTATGCCTTGTCTGAAGATTTGGCTCGTGGAGCTTTGCAGAGGGAATGTGTTTTTAGCACTACTGGAAGCTCTGGGCTGAGACTGAGGTGTGTATCCTCACTCGATTTCATTTGCCCAGTGCAGTTTTAGTTGATCTTTATTTTAGGGTTTTTACTTACAGCTACATTTCAAAGAGAAATTGGAGACGGTGCTGGCATTTTCGAACCAACTACGAATTGAATAATGATACGTCTTACCTTCATTCATATCTCTTACGCTGCAATACATTTCTAAAACCTCATACTCATAAAATGTATATATTTTTAAGTCGTATTAATTTGTTTGACAGGCTACTCATAAAAGTGCATCATTTGTGTTTTGCTCTACTACATGCAACAGTATTTTTACTTCATTGTCAGTGAAACCTTTTGGCATGTTCCATGTCATCTGAATCAAGCAGCAATGCAAGCACGCTACTGTGCATGTTACAGGGAAGTTGTTTACCATATATGGTTATTTGGGGGTGTTTCTTTATGCAAATGAGTATGGGTGCACAAGCACATCAATTTAGAATATGTGGGATTTATCAGTGACTGTGGCATACAGCCGTGTGTACACGTGTGTATTTTTATTGTGAGTTTGGGTGGTTTTTCCACACAAATTTAGTACAAATTTAGTTTTATGCAAGCTGTGATAAATGAGACTCCTGGTTGGTTATTTGATTTACCAAAAGAAGATTCAAAAATGAGACTCACTTAAACAGGGCTCAGTTCAGATCAGTAGAACTACAGACTCACACAGTTTTTAAACCTTTTCTTTGTCTTTTTTTTTTTTTTTTTATAAAAATGACCCATATGGATAAATTCTATTTTAATACGGATCAAAAAGCTAAAGCGAAAGTGATGAGGAAAATCACATCAACCATACGACAAACCGGTCATGCCTCAACATCAACATCATCAAGAAAATGTTGTTGCGTGAAATTAAGTGCTTACCCGTACCTGCAAAGTGTGCATGTGAGAACAAATGCCATGCTTAGGGAAAAAGTGGTGGATGACTTTTTTATTGCTCTGGATCAAAGGTGCAAACCTTTTTTTTTTTTTGTTAAAAGAAGAATAAACACTATGACCATCTTGAGCTGTTTTCACACTCGAAACCTTCACTAGCGGTAACGTTCAGGCTTGGTGTCATTCAGAACTTCGGATTTTAAAAGGTATTTTACTATAACGCTTTTGCCGTAAATGTTCTGTTATGCAGTATAGTATGTTATGTATACATAATCATTACATTTATTGGACAAACCCATGTAGTTATTACCCACACTTCTGCATATGATATCAGAGTCTACTAGAGATTCACTCCTAACAGATGCATCCAATACTTTGCTAATAAAAGAATTTAATCCTTGGCACAAATGGTCAACAACTCTTCCAAAGTAATTATAATTCCTCATTAATTATACATGGATTTGTATTAGGATTTGCACCTTGGCTTGAACTCACTCATTTCCTGAGTAATTACTTTGAGTAAGGTTAAAAATGAAGTGTACAGTCATGGGAAAAAGAAAGTACACCCTACTTCAATGCTATGTTTTTAGGGCCTAAATAACAATTGTGTGCGCCCCACCAACTTCTAGAACATGCTTACTTCAAGGCATTGTTGCTAAAGGTGGTTATTATAGGGTGTACTTATTTGTTATTTCCCTCTGGTTTCTGAATGCTGGTTTACTGTTTGGGTAGAAATGATTAGTTATTGATATCTGTTGGGTTTTTTTTGGTCACCTGGGGATATTTGTTTATAGAAATAGGTGACGACCATGCAATTGTTATTGTGTACATTCTTTTTCCCCATGCCTGATGGTATATACTAAATTTCCTATTCTACACTTGCTTCCTAAGTTACTTTCAATGGAAAAGAAGCAAAAGTATAAGCGGGGGACAAAAGCTTTGTCATGACTCTCAGTTTCCAGACCTAATTTTCAGAAGGCGTGTTTGACATCTGGCATCTGAGTTATAACAGATATGTCAAGCAGAGTGAGTAAAGATTAGCCAAGCCATCTGTCTGTCATGAGCTGGAGGAAGAGAGATTTATGTTCAGGACATTTCTTACCATTTCTAATCATAAAGTGAATCGTGGTCCAACAGGCAGAGGTCGATCATCAGAGCAATAAATATCGAAGTGGTTGGTCAAAAACAGGGATAATTAGCAGGGCCAACAATGCCTAGAAATATACCCAGAAGTGAAGGAGTGGTTATGAGAAACAGGTGTCTTAAATTTTAAAACGGGAATGGATTGTGGATTTTGGATTGGCACTGGATCCAGGTCTGACACACTGGCCAAGCTGAAACAGATATGTCAAATAGAATAGCTAAAGATCGACCAAGTCATCTGGCAGCGTTTAAACAGAGATGTCATCGAGAATAAGGAATATAACAGCTGACAGAAACAAAAAACGCTACAGAGATGATCTGCAGGAGAGGTTGGCGACAGTTACGTATTCCTTGGCATGCACATACTAGAGAGTATGATCACGTTAAGAAAGGAAAATTCTAATTCTTGAACATTTTTCCCTATTAATTTCATACACTATTTCAATAAAAGCTTCAAAGAAGCAAAGAAATCAAAAACGGCAAGGGAAAACTCCCTGCGACATCATGAGGAAAAGGAACACGAGAGGAACCCGTCCTCTTCTAGGTGAAAACAATGTGCAAACTTTCAAAGGTTTGAATAAGAAGTGCAAGCTGATTTACTAACAGGGGAAATTACTCTGCAGAGCATTGCGTTATTCATATAAACAAAATAACTCATCCGTAAGTGTGTGCTGTGGAAACTTCACACGGGGCATTTGTCATTTGTCTTGATCTCTTTTTTTGATGTCTAAAATCAAATCTGTCTTCTACTCTACAGCTGTGTCTCTCGCACTAGCATTGAACGGCGTCTTCACAAACACCATTAAGTTGATAGTTGGCAGGTAATACATGATTTGGTTTGTATTTCTACTTGCATCAGCACTTGTGAATTTCACATTGTCTTAATGAAATCTTCCCACTGATATTATGTAGGACTTGGAGTGCTAAGAAATAGACTGCATTACATATATTTGGATGGTAGTGACTGCAAGCTGCTTGCTCTATAACAACATGTGCACTTGTATAAACTCGAGGACTTATTTTACATTTCAGGCCGAGACCAGATTACTTCCACCGCTGCTTCCCAGACGGCCAGGTGAATGCGAAAATGCAGTGCACAGGAGAACCAGGTCTGGTGTCTGAGGGCAGAAAGAGTTTTCCCAGCAGCCACTCCTCCTGTAAGTGTAATATCTCTTTGAAACACCTTGGAGACTGTATTGTGCTGATGCACACCGTATTTATTCCTGCAAGTAACTTCAGTTGCCTCAGGAATCCAAAACTTTCTCAGCCTGACTTTATTGTCCAGTCGGTAACTGGGTAATTGGAGTAGTTTGAGCTTTAAAAGATGTTTTGAAGTGCAGCATAGCAAGAGGTTTATTTCAAAGCGAATTATGATCCTGGATGAACAGGTCAAAGAGACGGCTGCTGCCAAATAAAGTCCGCTTTCTTGTATAACGTACTGAAAGGAGTCGATTCTTGAAGCTATCAGGTTTTAATTGAAGCGGAACACTTGGAGCACACATAAAAAGAAAAGAAAAGAAAAGCTTTGTAAAAGCATAAAAGCACCGAACAGGACTTGAATTCTCATTAAACTGCTGTACGGCATCAAATGAGCTTCTGGCCCACAAGTTGCCTATTTTTTTTTTTTTACATGCCATGTGCATTTGACACTCCAATCTACTGTCCTATACATCTAACTGTCCCAGAATTATGCAGGTATTGCAGCAGTGAAAGAATCAAAGGTAAACCTTCAGAAAGCTACAGTTATCCAAGATGAAAAGCGAATTGAGAGGAAAGAAAATTTCAGTCAAGCTTCATTAAAGGCGCTTGTGTTGTGTCAAAGGTTGCTGAAAATAAACGGTGTTTTCCCCTTGGGTACAAAACCTTTGCAGTTCTATTTTTTTTTTTTTTCCAGCTGAAATGACTGGTATCATGTAGGCATATAAAAACAATTATGAAAGTATGATTATTTATTTATTTAAAAGCTGTTTAAGGACAAAACCAGGTCCTATTTAGGGGTAGATTTTTATTCATATTAGAACTGGAAAAGGTCAGATTTAACTAACAGTCTATTTGTAATTATAGACAAATTCCCAATCTGAAGTGGCAGCTGGAGAATTTAAAGTCATGTAATGCCAAGCCTCATAGACGGTTCCAGACGAGTCTGACTCTGGGCATGACGGAAGGAATACACAGAAAGGATTGATCAAACCAAATGTAGAAAATCCCATCTGGCATGTTTTAGTGAAAATACTAAGCATCTTTGAATAACCCAGGTGCCTTTTTTTACATACAGTACATGAGAAAGCTGTTAACACTGAGTTTTAGTGAGCCTGTGCCCACTGTAGCCTCAGATTCCTGTTCTTGGCTGACAGGAGTGGAACATGATGCGGTCTTCTGCTGTTGTAGCTCATCTGCCTCAAGGTTGAACATGAGTGTTGAGATGCTTTTCTGCTCACCATGGTTGTAAAGAGTGTTTATTTAAGATACCATAACCTTCCTGTCAGCTCAAACCAGTCTGTCGTCCCTTCTCTCCACTGACCGCTCTCATTTAACAAGTGATACGTGGAGAAATCCTGCAGTAATCCACAGTCAGAGCTGCAATTTGCTGCATCATATTAATATTTCTTTTGACACTTCAAGGTAGGCCATGCGCATTTTTTATTATAGATTTTAATAATAGTTTGTTTTTGTTAGTTTGTTTGACACTTATCTTGTACAGTATGCTATTTCAACATATTATATTTCACTCATAGTAATTTAATAGTATTCTAAATTAAAACACCACATTATACTGATTATATCTGCTTACTTATCATAAAGCAAATATTTGGCACATTGCCTTTTCTCTAGTGATTTAGGTCAATAAAAACAAACGGCTTGTTAAACATTATGATTTTTCTGTCGCGTATTCCATGCATGATTTGCAAAGAAAAAAGCCTGAAAATATGCAAATTTCTCAAATTAAGATGCCATCGCCCAGTTTTAATATAACTGAACGTTATTAGATCTGCCCTTTTAATCCAATCTGGCAGATGGTCGTAACAAACAGATGGGAAGGTGAAGACTCGGACTGAATTTGGAAACATGTGAACAAGCGGAGAGGAAGCCTGTGAAGAACTATTTCCCACACAGTGTCTGGAACGGAGATTTTATATCATCTTAACAATTGTGCGGCGTTTTTACGGGACATACGGGAGCCAAAATGTGAGCGACGTTTGAAGTGCATGAATATCGAGTTCAATATGAAAAAAAATCAGTGGTTCGGTAAATATGACAATAACAAATCTGTGATTTTACACAAAAAAGCTAATTATTGGAACGAGTTAATTGCTTTCAGTGCTGTACTAAAATGAATTGATGTAAATATGTGGCTAAATAATGCACCCGATAGGTAGAATTTACTTTTGGAGTTAAATTTAATATCAATTTTGCAAAACTAGAGGAAAAAAAAAAGAAGTAATGCTTACTTGAACCGATTGCATACTAAAATGTGGGCATAGTTTTTAACCTTTTTTCAATCTGCTCAATGTGTTTACCGAACGTTAAACTGCTTTCATTTTGAGCATTGAGTTTTTTTTTAATATATCTTGTGTTATGAATGTTTTGAATGATCACACATTTCTGTACATTTTTCTCTTTCTCTTCTCAGTCAGGTGTATAGTGTGTATGTGTGTGTAGTCAGAAGTGAAATAAATAGTCCTGTTGGGTTGTGCCAAGGTATGAAGGGTGATGTAAGTGTATTTAGTCACTGGAGTGCTGACATTAATGGTTCTGACATCTTAGTGTGAAGATAAATGTAGATCAATTAACTCCAGCTTGAGAAAAAATTTACTTATCCAAAAAGAAAACTGCTAGTTACATTTACTTACATTGTTATATGAATAAGCCTGGGTTTAACCAGTTTAAACCTTACTTAAAATTTGCTTATGTATGTTAAATACAGTTATTTAGTTTGGACATTTTTCATGAGTAAATTACGTTCCAGTATTTTTTCAGTGTAATTGTATTGTAGTTTAGACAGACAATGCGTAAAGCAAACTAAATGCTCCTTGTAAGGTTACAGAGGTAACGAAGGAACAGTTTCCTTCAGAATTTTCCTGTTCAATTATCTCCTTGCTGAATACCTTCACCTCTTGACTTGCATTCTTGTCGAGCCAAATGACCCAGCTGCCCTGACTGTCCATATGTCACATAACGTACAGAACTTTCTTTTCAGCTAGCTTTCATTCTGTTGCATTTGGCAGTTTCCTTCATAACTAATGGAGACAATCCACATACACTACATGGTCAAAAGTATGTGGATATCTAACCATCACAATCATACTCTGTGCTTGTTGAACATCCCATTCCAGGGTTTGCGCCTCTAATGCGGATATAACTGCCTCCACTTCTCTGGGAAAGCTTTATGCTGTATTTTGGAAGTAATTACATATTGAACTTGGTGCAGTCTTATGGTCTTTTCTCACCACTCTAATATGTCTGTCACAACGGTTTACAGATTTTGAACTCGAGTAATGCATGTGCCGTGACTAAGGTCTGCATGAGCTGTGTTGTCCTGCTAACTTTGTACTGGCTATCTGACATGAATTAAAAAAAAAATAATGTTGCTGTAGAGCTTTTCGGAAGGGGTAATGGAGATAAAAGGCCCGACGACAATGTCGGGACCATCTTGTTGCCAGGAAACAAGCTCAATACTTGCACTGATTCAGCGACATGGTGAGTTGCAGTGGTTTTAATGGTCATTTGAGAAAAATGTGCACTTAACGTTTTTCTATAATCATCCTGTAGACCTGCTTAAAACTAAAACTTTATAAAGAAGCGGCTATACTAAACTTATAGGCCTAATTGATATTCCCGTGGTGTCGTGAAGGTTGACGACATTTCGCACCATTAGGAAAATCTTTAATAGTTCATGTGCTCCAGCAAAGTGTCAGTCTATCCCTGTTGCACAGACAGTCCTGCCACGTGCACATTTAGGGTAGACCCGATACGAAGCGACTTTTTCAATCTTAGATATTTGCTGTAGGTTGAATTGCAGATTAGCTTGACCGAAAACTGTCAAAAACGTCACAAAAAAGCGAAAAGAAGGCTGAAACTTGTGACCAGAAAATGGCCTATAGCAGTGATTAAAAACACTGTTCGTTGTTCATTAGCAGATCAAAAGTGAAAAGTTGGCCATGTGGAAACATTTCCCGCTTCCTATGAGAGACATTAGACAAGAGATTTGTATTCAGTATTCCTGCCAAATATCAAGAAAGGGTAAAGCAGCCATTGCTAAAGCAACAGAAAAGAACCAAAGAAGAAAAGGAAAAGTTACTGTTAGCATGCTGATGCCATCTGTAACCACAGTTTAAAAAAAAAGAAAAAAAGACATCAGTACCAAAGGACAAATTATGACAAATTTGTGCCTTGGATCATGACCAACTGCTTTCTTTTGTCGAGGAAGTAGGAATTTGTCGGCTAATGGAGCGTGTTTAATTGGCTAAAGAGTCTTTTCTTTTACATTGCCTACTTTAGCAATAATAAGAGTTTTGTCCCCCCTAAATTACCTTGCAATTTCCTTTTATACAATTATTATATTGCGTACTTTGGCCATCATAAGCCTAAATTTTCTTACTATTTTTTATTGTTTCATTCAAGTATACAATTAAAAAGAGGTTTTTTAATATATAAAACAATTTGAATTTCAGGGAATCAGTATTTACTAGTGTGTTTGATTGAAAAGAATTAAACAAATGAGTCACCTCTCCAGTAAGGTCCCACTGAAAATGAACTAGTTAGACATTACGACTTTGTATTCCTCCTGCATGCCTGTCAGGGAAAACAGGATGTGTTATCTGACCATTATCATCACTTCTCAACATCCCACTTGAATGCAGCAGGAGGATCTGCAAGATGTACGTGTAAGCACCAGGTGGGCTTTGCGTAGTCGGAATTGCCTGTATATTATTAATGCGGGCATCAGCATTTCTAAATAAATGTATTTGCAGCTTGTCTAAACTTTTCAACCTTCAAATTTTTCCCGGCGTCAGGTCAAACGCATAACCGTTTCCACCCAAATGAGATGCAAAACTTTAAATTAAATGATTTGTGACTAACAGGATTCTCCTTCCAAGCCTGAGATGGAGTCGGAAGTTATTTATATGCTTATTTGATAAGGCTTTTTTGTTTGTTTGTTTTTGTGGCGATATTGACAGTGAGAGAAATCTTCATCTCATTACCTAAGAAGCTTTAAAGACTACTTGACCTAAATTGAGTCATGTCATTAAGAATCTAGAGGTGCGGAAAATTACTGAACACACTCCCAATTACGAGTATCGGTATTTATTTCCTTGTTCATATTATATCATCTTGCAGTATTGTATAGTGAACTGTCAGTAAAACCATACATTTTCTACCAATCTTTGGTTATTTATAGGAAGTCATACCCTTTAAATACAGCTTGTGTAAATTCTTAGGAATTAGCAATCATGTGACGAAGTTGCTATTACAGATAATATAACACAATTGCACTAATAATTTCAAAATTACACAGCAAACTCTTGATACAAAATTGCTGCTTGTTAAACAGATTGGTACATATGTGTTACATCTTTAACTCTGCCAAGGAGTTTATGTTTTCACTGTGTTTTTTTTTTTGTCTTACTGTAAGCAGGATTTCGCAAAACATATCAAACCCGATTTCCGTAAAACAGGAAAACCTGATTTCCGTAAAAAAAAGAGTGGATCCGAGTCACGGGGCAGCTCCGCGAATTTAGTTTACTTTCTGTAATATTGTGAGATATGGCATTTGGGCTTGGCGGAAGTCTGCGTTTAACAATGCTGATCCTAAAATCAGATCAATACTGACGAAACATAGCCAGTGTAGAAATATCATGACTCCGTTGGAAATGTATCCAGACATATGGAAACTCTAAGTAGCTTTCTCAGTGGTTTAAGCTGAATCAGTGTAATGTTTTCTTTATTCAATCATTTCCCCCACTTTAATGAAGAGTACCAATAACCTTGTACATCATCAAAATGTTGTGCCTTTACCTGATTTTGACAGCAGCAGAAATGGCTAGTGCTCTTTTTATGAGTGGCAGAAACGTGATGTTTGCCGGTTGTACGTCCATCTGTCCAAGATTCTCAAGAATGAGTGGTTGCAGGATTTATTATTATTGTGAGCAGCAGATGAACTAATTCGATTTTGGAATTGATCCAAACAGAGTCAAGGTCAAAGCAGGGTCAAAAATTTAATTTCTATACACTCCTACCTTTGCAGTGTGCCTTAAGGGTATTTCTGACATACAGATTTGTAAGACGACGCATTAAACTTACCGCTGGTGGAGGCATCACCTTCGACTTCTTTATAAATATCCTATAATAGTAATATATTCAGATATCTGAATACAGAAAGCACAAATCAAATCATGAATCAAAAATTGGTCCAAATTCTATAGTTTATCATGAAAAACTCTTGTGTGTCAACACGTGTAGCAGCGTGCTGCAGGAAGAGCCGAATATTAAGAGGATTAGAGATCTCATCACCACATCCCACGGTTCACATAATGCTGGAGCCTGTCGTGCACCGGCAGCCACAACTGTAGCTCATGGTATCGCTGGATTCCAAGGTCGTAGCATGGAGGCACATACACAGACACATAATGGATATGAAAGCTTTATACAGTCTCAAAGCTTGATACTGCTGGGAAAAGTCTTGCACAAAAGTAAACTTAAAAAGAAGGTAAAGCGACAGTGAGGAGTGGTCATCTTTCTTCTCGCTCACTTTATATCTAATGGCTCGGAAGCCATTAGATATAGTATCAGTATATAGTATCAGGATACAGTAAACAGAGGGATAAGCATGAGTGCCTCCAGCTTGAGTCTGCTGTTCACGGCGTGGAAACAAGTCGTTTCAGTCCACTTACAAATCAAAAGCCTAGCAGGGTAAATTCATATATTTTATTGAAAATCCAGAAACAGAAACAATTCCTGTCCCTTCCTGTTGGCACCAATAATGCCAGAAGTAGTCTCATGAGGAGTGGTGATGAAGATGGTCTCCCCATGATCCCGTCCATGATGCAGTCTAGAAAGTGGTTGCAGATTTTCATCTCATAGAAGAGTCGACAGACTATGCTCTGCAAGTACTAGTTGTTACATATTTTACATGTACCTGCAGCACCTTTTATATGTTGAATAAACATTTTGGCGCAAATTTATCCCTTACTTATCGATCTGAAAGTTTTAATACCTCGTGCTTCTGCCAGAACATTTACATTTAATGCATAGTTGCATAAGTTGCATACAAATATTCCTTTTTTTCTGTTAGACTAGGTTGCACAAATCAGGTAATACAGTAAATACATAAACAGTTGCAATACCATTCATCACAATTAGGGCCTTAAAAAAGTTTCACATGTTTGAAACAGTTGGAAATTTGGCAGATATTGGACTAATGAGCACTTCCTCACAGTTTAATTGATTCTTGTGGAAGATTCAAAACCAAATGTTAAATGACATTTTCAGAACACCAAGCTGTTCCTGAGAATTTCAAAAAGAAGCCCTTTGTCAGAGCATCTATTTCTTTTTAGGATATTTAAGCCCAAAACCTGGTTCATCTTCCAGGGGTTAGTGACTTGGTCATAGAGCTTTCAGTGAGATGAAGAGCCAAACAAAGATACAAAATCAGTGTTTTGCAATGATCATCTCAGTCTCATGCACAAATATAAAGGAGTTTAAAATATTCGGCATGGATGAGTGTTCGAAGATCCAGTTACAAGTGTCTGCAACCTTATTAGTCAGTACATTAAAAGACTCCGTGCTCTTATTCTCTCCAGGGAAGACAAAAAGAATAATTGGAAGGGTGCAGATATTTTCTATTTTGCAGAAAAATCTGCGCTGCTTGAAGAAAATATTTTTCCTCGGTATATTTGACCTCACAATATGTTATCCTGTTTTTATAGATAAATTAATTTTCAATTATTTTCATGAAAGGTGTCAATAATTCTGAAGGGCACAGTAAACCTAGTGTATAAACCCTTTATATTTTTTCACTTTCCTTGGAACGATAGCAAATTAACTGTGAAAGATTCTATAATAATTGCTCTCTTTTACAACAGCTTAATGGGACTGATTGATAGTGGTATCTCTCGCTTTCTCTCTCTCCCTCAATCAATAACCTGCCACCACTCTTCTCTGAAGAACCGTCAGTTACTCTAAAGAAGGGGGGGGGGGGGGGGGGGGGTTGGGAACC
>JAQQZR010000038.1:22211255-22225626 GCA_030068235.1 Notoglanidium macrostoma | reverse complement strand
GATGCTGGGATTGGCTCCAGCTTCCCCGCGACCCAGACGGATAAAGCGGTATAGATAATGGATGGATGGATGGATGACCTGAATAATACAGAGCAGTGGTTATTCATTAGTGATTACTTCGTAGGTAGAAACAAGATAAATCGAATTGAAATGAAGAATAAACACATCCTTTTCAGTCTAATCATCTTTGCATCATTATTTTTTTTAACAGTTCACTAATCAAACCAGAGAGGATAAACGAAAATGTATGAAAGTTGGCAAATACACTTTTCTTTCTCTATGAACTGCCTTCAGTTAAATCATTTACATAAATGCATATGACTGGCCACAGCAGAGGTTAGGCCACAGAAGCTGCAAAGCTTTATGTTTAGAGAACTAGATTTGAATAACTATAGTCATTTATTTTTCATGTTACAGTTTTGTTTTTGGATTTTTTTTTTTTGAGTGCTTGGCTTGTAGTCCATGACCCCTTATGTAGTCTCTTAAAGCAAAGCGTTAACCGGTTCTGTAAAAATGAAGAACCTAAAGACATATATAAAGAAAATCAGTCGTAAAAAAGTATATCATATATTGGCAATATTTTTAAAGTATGTTCATAAAAAGTTTTCATTCAAGTGTTTAATAAAACTGTTAAGTCTTTTGGTACTGTTTCTATTATGTACAAAGCCATTTTTCAATAAATAAACTCTAATATGTTTCAGCTCGTGAGTCAGGCTACCAGAACTGTGTCTTAATGGTGACACAAATTGTATTTTTATGACTTCTTTTTTAAAGAAGCTCAGATAATCATGTTGCTTTATCTTTGTATTGGAACAGTAATGCTCCCAGCCAATGATGAACAAACCCATAAACAACTCATAAACCTTAGTCATGACTGATGCAACAATAAGTAGGATATAATAATGATACAGCATGAAATAACCTATCTAATGGCTTGGTAATGGGCTTTCATTTCTTTCTATCTTTCTATTTTTTTAACATTAATCAACCAATTTGTGTTGCAAAGAAGTGAAGTGTTCTTCAGCCATATACGGTAGCTGGTTAGTTAACCTTTTGCTAATAGCTAGGAACTATATTAGCATTTACATTAGATAAAAAGATTGAGGTTTATTTATATTGATCTGTATATATAGCTAGTGGACCTGATATGTGTAATTGTTGCTTTTTATATTCAAAATTTGATAGTAGCCTCGTGAGACCCAAACTCTAATGTTGTGTGCTTTGGAATTTCTCCTTACTGTTTCTGTTTCTTAGCACCTGATAACTACTGATTAGATCTGTGTC
Organism: Notoglanidium macrostoma; assembly: GCA_030068235.1. Taxonomy (NCBI): domain Eukaryota; kingdom Metazoa; phylum Chordata; class Actinopteri; order Siluriformes; family Auchenoglanididae; genus Notoglanidium; species Notoglanidium macrostoma. The sequence goes on along the minus strand of JAQQZR010000038.1, from coordinate 22,224,342 downwards.
TTCAAACAGGAAGATGTTTTCCAAAATATTAACACCCAATGGTCCTCATATAAGGATCTTACAAGGATACACGCACAATATAGTCGGGAGAAAAGAGATGTCCTCCTATGTGGACAGTGGAGTCTCACGAGGTTACGTTCAAACACTACGATCAGATTTTTGGTGAAAAAAATCGAGTGAAAAGTCCGAGTGTTGAGTTTGTTGTGTGTTCATTAGGGCTGTATTTTGGTTTTCTGTCCTGCTCCCTTTTCAAATGGCTGCCACATCCCTGGCATTAGCCAAAAGCTCAGAATCTCTTGCTTAAAAATCTCAATTTCCTGTTGCACATCATATTTCCCATCCCAGCCATGCTTTTATAGCATTTAGAAACTCATTTATATTCAGAATACGGTTAGTTTTGGTTGTCAGGTCAGAATCAATACAAAGAATCTAAAAGATTAAAAACAAGACAGGCGCACTCGTTTGAAAATGCTTACAATTGCACTTCCAAACTCTTTTGTCTCTTTTCCTTCCAGAAAACTGCACAGATTAAAAAGCTATTGTACAGAAGACCCAGTTTCCAGTGCTTAAACCTCTGCTATAACCTTGCTACACGGGAGACTGGCTGAGCAAGTCACATTCCTGTTTAATGACCCGGTGCTCTCATTAGCCCGCTGTTTATATTCTGGAGGAATTCTTAAATTGCTATAAATATGTATGAAGTATAATTATGCTTGTCCTACTTTGGTTCTGTGGATATCTGTGAATAACTGGAGCCACTCAGGTCTAATGGAGTGGCCTGGATAGCTCAATTATCTCAGCTGGTAAAAGCACTTGGCAGTGGACAGAAAGAAATGTAGTGCATCATTAGTTTAATAATAAAGTTTACATGATGTCACATGGGAAAATATCAAACTGTATGTACTCGCGTTACAGTATTTAAGTACATAGTCGACGGTAATGGTTCTTTTTTTCGCATAATTAAATCGTAGCATTTTTACTTAACTCTGGTTTTTCCACTAAATGGTTTTCATCATCATTTTCGAGTAAAAAAATAGTAATGAATTTAATCCTTCGAAATCTAATTAAAAGGCAGTATTTTTAATAATTCTACCTTGGACGCAAAAAAAAAAAATCCCCAAACTCTACACATCCGGTAGCGAATGCTTAGCAGCGGCGCCTGAGACAGACGGGACAGACAAGTATTACTGGACCGATTTATCAACTATCTTGCGTTTTAAATGCTTCAAAGGAAACAGCAGGACGATAAGCTACAAATTATTTCACAGCTCAACAGTCAATCTATGAAAGCATGTACAGGCAAGCCTTTAGCTAGCAGAATGAGCTGGTTAGCCAGATGTTTTTATATTTTACAGTGTGTCTAATAAACTTATAATGTTCAGTAGAGATTGCTTGTAGTTAACACTCAGGGTAATGTGTAACTCTGAATCAACATGAGCTCGCTAGCTAACAAGCCTAGCAAGCTACTGAAACCCCAACAGCATGCGGCTAAGTTACCTATCCAGCTAATGTAATCTTTCTCTAGTTAAGTCAGTTTTTGAGTAATTACACAAGTCATTATTTTCCAGATGATTACCAACTTAGTAATTTTATTGAACTTTCACATTTACTTGAGTAAATTCCTTCTACCGTCGCTTATGAAGTCCGTGTTTCGTCCTGTTCCCCCTACTGTATAATTAAGAGGAAATGTTCCTCGTTTCTATGCAGAAATGCAAATTAAGGAGCAGGCATGGGAAACAGGACCAAAGTGTTCTTTCAACCTGATAGTTTTCGTGATTTAGATCTGTATATGTAACTCGTAAAAAAAAGCTATGGCCGCTAAATCCATCCTAACCTTAAATCATTCGTGACTTTTAATCTGTGGGAAATTTTACAAATTTGGAAGGAGAATATTTCTCCTTTCCCAAGCAAGACGGGAGAGAAAATACTATCAGCCTGCCCAAACATGTCCTCTTCTCCTGGATAGTCTTAAAGGAACACACAGAAGTTGTAGCATTGCTAGTAATGGCATGCTAATAACAGCGATGCAAATACAACCGTTGTAACATGCAGACCGGTGAAGAGGCAGGACGAGACTACGTGTGAAAAGCGTTCACTTTATATACCGCAGTCCAGATATTGTTGTCAAAGATAATAGCATGGGTTAGAAAACATGCACTAGCCAAAATTAGGAAGTCGAACTAGGAGATTAATCAAGGACACTCAGACCTCACTCTGAAACTCAGACATGCAAAGACTTAAGTAGGCAACCTGAAAAGATTTGAATACAAAACGGGTATGAAATAAACCAACGACAGGTCAGGGGTGAAATCAAATCAAGGAAGCGTTTGCTATTTGCACTGATTCCTTTTTCAACGAGACTTGATAAGAGTCTCATCCTGCCACACCTAGATACACACTCTTAATGACGGTATAGGGAAGAAAATATGTTTTTGTAATTATAGCCATACTTTCCCCTCAGGTCCATTTCATCTGTACTGTTAAAGGATGCAAAGGTACAGACCGGAGAATTATTAGCACTCTTCAAGAGATGAGACAGTGCAGAAATATAAAAAATAATAGAAGCGATAACTAACCCTATAATAATAGTCTGCACAAGTGGGGTACATTTCGCTCATGCTGTCTCATTGCTCGATGACGATAGCGTCTGTGATGATAACTGTTGTGTTGGGAAGAGCACAACAGAGGACAGAAAAACTCCGTAGAGAAAAACTTTGTGTACTAGGACGTGCGTCATCCGTTGCGTGATTCATATTAGATGATGCTCAAGCATAAGGTATGACAGAAGTGGTATTAATTCACACTTACATTTGAAACCATGTGTTCTTCCAATGCCAGAATGTTTTATTATATTCTATCTGCCAATTATACCAAATCTACTCTTTATGAGTCTCTGTAAAATAAGAAATGTACTCCAGGACAAAGAAAATTACTCTATGCAAGCACATTTCCAGCACTAGATGGAAGAGCTTTATAATGAGAACTCCTTTGCTTCTTGACCTTCCAGAGCCACCATGCTATAAAAGAACATAAGCAAGAATCTGAGCTTGTGAGGTTTTTTCTCTCGCTCTCGGGTTCAGCATGCATGATCAACTGTAGAATGTGAAGAGCTTTCAGAGGCGTATTTTTCATCATGTTGTTGTTTCAGTGTTAAGTGCAGCATGGCTTCAAGGTCTTTTACGTTGGAAAAGGATTACTGTTCATATTTCAAAATAAGTCTAATTGGTCCGGAAGCAGAACCGTTTGGATAAGCACAACGAAAGCAGAATGTGTATGGGCAGAAACTGAAACGTTCATCACCTGGCCTTGCTGTATTTCCATCTTGGTGTTCTTTTCCTCGCTCTACTATCCACTTCTTTTTCCTCTCAGTTTCTCTGTTAATCCTTCATCCTCTCTTGTCGCTCTTGCCCCACAGTTGCTTTCTCTGGCCTGGGCTTCACCTCCTTCTACTTGGCGGGGAAGCTGCATTGTTTCACAGAGTACGGGCGTGGACGCAGCTGGCGCCTCTGTGCCATGATCCTGCCCATCTACAGTGCAATGATGATCGCTCTGTCCCGCACCTGTGACTACAAACATCACTGGCAAGGTAACAACAAAATCTCGCAATCTGCACAGCAGTACAGTCTCCAGACACGCATCCGTATTCGTTCCTAATAACCGGTGAAGTCAAAACTGAATATTAGGGCTGTAATGCAATGCCTGTATTCAGATTTGAGATTTTGTTCATACCTGCCCATGAATAGTGTAGCTGGTTGTATTTCCCACAATATATACAAACTAGGGGCCAATTAAAACTAATGGTTTCGCCAGCGCAAGCCCTCTTTTGGTGTTAAAAAGCTAGTGTCGGGATTTACTAAGGATGCCCAGTGAAAAATTAGTGATAGAGAGGCCTGGACATGGTTATTTTTGTGGCTGGCATTACTGCGTATGTATTTGTACGAGGTTCCCTTTCGGATCGCAAGAATTGGGGGAGGAGAGTATTCAAACGAATCGTGCAACGTGATTTACTAAGATTAAAGGCAGTCGGTTTACTTCTAATAGCATGAACGTTTAATGCTGAAAAGAAAGCATGTCGGAACCCATTTTGCACTCGGCACGGCTGAGGTAGAAGAGACGCCGCCGAGAACGGAGTGTTTGGTACAAGGGGGAGAATTTTACGCTAGTTAATTCATTTGGAATGCCAGAGGAAGACGTTATCAGAACATACTGATGGCCAAGGAACGCTAATTTGTGTCGCTCTTCGTAGATTGTGTTGGAAATGAACTGGCTGCTTCGGTCATAAATTAGATCACTCGCAGAACTGGCCACTCACGTTTTTATTTTATTGCGGCATCACGCTAATTTGCACTGATTAGTAAATCTGGCCCTACTAGCTTAATGCGAACCATACACTAGGAGGCTTTTAAAAGACTAAATTTGCAGAGTTTATGAGAGACTGGAGAGTTTGCAGGGTCATTAATTGCAAGACTGCAACTAGATCCGTTTTGAGATCATTTCCCATCATGCTCCTGTATACACTTTGCTGCTTCCTGTTTGGTGCTGGCGAGAGCTCACCTATTGGTTACCAGGCATCCCGCCCTTCAAGAGTTGTTAAGGCCAGCAGGTGTAATTTAAATCACTGCAGCCCTGACCAGGAAGTTACTAAGGATGCTGTATAAATGCATGCTTAGGAATGAACAATATTAATAAACATGCTCTTTCTTTTCTTTGAGGAGTGTTACATATGAGAGCTCACTCATGCCCAGGTGGAAGTAAAAACCTCCTGCTCATGCAACAGTTATGGTGCACTTTGGACTCAGGCAAAAGCCTTGCAAACATTTCTGGCAAGCTTTCCAAAAAAAAATATACAAATCTGCATTCATGCTTGTTTACGTGCTCATGTTCATTCTGAATAATGCATTTGTTTTCCGTCTCAGAAAATGCATTAGCATGCGTGCGGTCATATTTCTGGACCATGTATCTGTTCAGATTTGTAAAGTTTAAAGCAATAATATGAATAATAACAATATAAAAAAACAGAGTTCAGTATTGCAGGGACATGGCGCTAAAGAAAGCGTTCATTCGTCTGTCCAGTGGAGGAGAATATTTTGTCTGTGGTATGTGGATGAGTGTTCATGAAGTCATGAGAGGAACGAATACACAAGCTGCTTTTGGTAGTTTGGATCTTTTTAGTCGTTTCTGAAATTTATTTTATTTTTTTTCCCGCCTACACTGATAAACCTGTTTATTATGAAGCCGCCTTTCCTACCTTGCTTTATAGGCAACATCTGCTTGGCAATAAATTCTCCTCTCCCGCATTACACCATACCACTTACACAGAATGTCTTCTTTTCCCAAGTTGTTCTGACATCAGGAGTAACAGTTTCATAAAGTGAGTAGAGGTGAAGAGACTTTTGGTTTTCAATACCAATCATAGCTACAAGGATACATTTGTTTAAACCTTAGAACAGAGAGCCGTCTTCATGACTGTTTGTTAGCTGTTTCGATCCCCGTGAGATTTTCCTCTAATCCTGCACAGCCAGTGCGTCAGCGCACTGCCAGGATGGAGGGAATTGAACGTGTGCCATGCACTGCTGATGAAGAGCGTTAACCATCAGAGACACGATTCAGCGGTTGGAGACCTTATCAGACGTTCACCTTCCATCGCGAATTCATAAACTGTTTTTTTTTTATTTTTTACACTTTTGCAGAAGGTTCAACATACAGTCCCTTAACATAGACTCTATGAAGCTTCATCATGCAGAATGAATAAACTTTTTCGGTGTTTTATATTTTTTCACATCTAAACTTGTTGCTCATCAACCGGATCGGCGCATATGAAGAGCCAGCTGTTTATTGATGAATCGTTAACACACTATTCAGTGTTCAGAGACTAACCGGCACACTGAAGGCCCCCCCCCCCCCCCTCACAAAAAGATGTCTTTTATTTAAATGATTCATGAATATGTGCTTAAACATTCATTTCTTCCAGCTTTTATTCCAGCGACGCCTTCTTTATGCATAAACACCACCGACAAAATAACATTTTATCTGAATGCGATATACAGCATACTTGAGTCCTTGAGGCATTTCACTCAGTACACATGTTTGGAGTTGAACTGAGGAATCGAGCCTCCTGATAGTTCTGCTAATGCCCCACAGGAGCAGAATAGAGCAGGACATTGTGTATGTACCGTGCTTTCCCTTGACTGTGATCTGATCCAGCACACTTCATTGACCATTTGGCTGCTTCTGTGTTCAGTCAGGTAAAAGATTTCTTTTTTTTTTTTAAGAGCTCTGGGGAGATGATCCTTAACTATTAGTGAGACTGACAGTGACTGAAGATGTGTTGTACAAATTCTCTAGTTTTCAGTGCCAGAGAAATGAGGCAGTATATCTCTGCAGGCTAGCCACAGAACTGTCAGATTCGTGTAACTCCAAGATTTTGACTTGCGCATAATTGGCTGTTAGACCGAGACGTTATTCCTGGTAGCCAGAACACACTGCATTTCAATGAAACCTGTGGTTTTCACTCTTCTGAATAAGAATCAGACCGCCAAAAAAAAAAAACTAGCATAAACTGCTAGTTAATCTAATATGTCCAGAGGAATAAGGACCAAGAGACATAAAGACAATTTCATCACATAGGGTTAACAAGTCCACGTCTGGTTCTCCCGAGTGACAACAAAAAAAAGCGTTCAACAGATCACAAGTTTGACTCCTGATGATGCAACAGCTGTCCGAGAGAGTGGCGTCTCTGGGTGGGAGGTGGGATGGTACACGTGTTCTCTCCTTTGTCTATCACATTACGCTAGCCACATATCTGTGAACACATGTACATGAAAGAGGGTGATTTGCACCCTTCCTCTGAGTATGTTACACAGCCCTGTGATGCAGCATGAGCAGCAGCTCCCTACACGGTTGGTGGTATCATGCGTCTCCAAGGTGTCCAGCTGACCACTTTTGTTCAAATTTCGTTACTGCCTACATGACTTCCGCTTGAAGGTCAAAGGTCCCCGCGCAAAATCATATTAAAACTTTAAACCTGCAACATACCTTCATTATTTACTTGTACTCCAACCATGTGCATCGATGCTCCTCTCCATTTTTGTCTAGCGTGTCACGCTGTTACGCATCCAGCATTAATGATGTATTTTCCTGTTACGTCCGTGTTCCGGATGCATCGGGACGCATCAGCGTTCACACTACAGAGTGTACGTGGTTAAATGCGTCCCAGACCACCTCGGCAAGTGGTTTGAGCGAACGCATCTTGAATGCGTCTCGGAGGTGTTTACACTTGTATTTAGCGCCGTCCAGTTGTGATCCTATCGCCCAAGACGCATTTAAATACCAAGTGTAAACGGGGTCTTATGGAAAGAATCTCAGGTGTAAGGCTGCGTAAAGATCATCAGTGATTTGTTCTTTGCTCACTGCGAACCATGCAAATGATAAGGTTTTTTTTTTTTTTTTTAATTTGGGGCTGAATTAATGATTGACATGATCATTCAGAAGATTAGCCCAAATCTAAATCTCAAACAAACAAAACAAAACAAAAAAAGGTTCTGATTTTGGCCATCCTTTGGAGAAGATGGGAGAAAACACATGCTTTTGCTACATCACATATGAGGGCTCATCTAATTGGTTGCATTGGTAAACTGGACGGAAGACTAAATTTGAACACTGTGCTGAGATGTCAAATCCAAGCGCGCTGCCAGAGCGGCGCGGAAAATATGCTCAATTAGCTAGTGTAAAAATAATGACTATAGTCGGGTTTTCCTAGTATTAGCTATTATAAGAGTACAGTTTACCAAATTATTAAACCTGTGTGGACATTTGACATTTTCTTGTTGTAGCTTGGCAGATAATTTAGCCTCTTTATAGAAATAAATGCTTTATTTTAGACTATTTCAATGTAATGAAATGTATAGAACTAGATTTTAGTAATCTTATATTTTGTTGTAATCTTGTAACAGGAAATACGACATACATTTGACACTATTCATGGTAAGACATCATCTTTTGCAGCATGAAGTGCATTGTAACAGTCATTGTAACTGTCAGTGGGTTTTCCATCAGTCTACAGGACAGATGTATCCACGCTGTGTGCTTTCTCGGTACCATGGCAAGCTGTGTTTATTTTTGTCTGTTTAACTTCCACCCTGGTGTGGATTTTTTCCTTCGATAACAGCATGATCTGTTGTTGTTGTTTTTTTTTTTTTTAAATAATTTTTTTAAGTCTTTAAGGAAAAACCTTTCTAACTAATGACACTTTCTCGCATATAAAGCTTTTAAGTCCAAACTCAACTCTTGACCTCTCAGAATATAATACAGCATCCTAGAAAGTAGCTGTTATTCTGGTAATAACGTGCGCTTATTTCGTGGAAAAACTCTCAAGGTGCATTTAAAGAAATATATATTTTTTATCTTTTTTTAATATCCATTACCACATTATTATTACACACATTTGACTGCTATACAATGAAAATGCACATAACTGTGATTACAGAGAAACTGTACAGTGTATATATAGTTTTATGTAATAGGGCACTCGGAGATGTTGCGTACACATCCGTGTGCTGGAAGTTTTACTTAATACAGAAAAATCAAGGTCAAGACAACTCAGCTTGATACCAAAAACAAAAAAAATACACAAAAATACAAACTAATGGCTTCGATCACAAAGTGACCTTTCACCCTTTCTTCTCCTCTCAGACGCCGTTGTCGGCGGTGTGATCGGCCTGCTGTTTGCCTACATCTGCTACCGGCAGCACTACCCATCGTTTCTCCACACAGACTGCCACCTGCCTTATGCCAGCCTGGCGCTGAGCACCACCCGACATGCGCCCGTCTCCCAGGAGGTGCCTCAGGCCACGGACAATGCCACGAGCCTGCCTCTGGAGGGCATCACCGAGGGGCCCGTATGACTAACAGAGCCCTCCTCCTTCACCGCCCTCTTGGTATGACCCACACAGACTGGCTGACTCTTGTACATTCCAGTGGGTCGTCCAGTTCCTCCTCATTTTCTCCTTCGCTGGTCATCTTTCTTTTTCCCGTCTTGTGTTTAATACTGACTTAACCAGGCAGTTTTGGGATACGCTTACACTCACTACACTTGTTGATGGCGAATGTAAACCCTATCTGTGTAGCAGGAATGAGAGAATAGAAAATTGACGAGGACTCGTTGTAGAAGCGGCCCGATCAAGTCGCGGTGTAAATTGAGAAGATTAATGATGGCACAAAACAAAGGCAAAATCCAGCAGGTTGTTCTTTACTGTTACGGATATAGAAATGTCCAGTGATATGTACTGCATAATGATCATTTGAGGGAAGGCATTGTAAAAGAAGTCACAATCTGTCTATTTTGATGTTTTCTTATATCTTTTCTGATTACTTTTGTTTGACATACTGGGCAGGAAAAAGAAATCTTCAAGAATACTTAGTGTCCATGGTAACATTTTATATATATATATATATATATATAAACCTCATTTCTCGGCCCACTCTTTTCTTCTCCAGTAGCTTGACCTACTTTGACCGGAGTCCTTCACCCCTTCTGTTTATTTTTCTTATTTTCTGTCACATACGCCTGGCTCAACAGTCGGTGCTTCCTTATTTCTTTATTCTGTGGTTTATTCCCTCCTCCCCAGAATCTCTGTCTCTATTCTTCACAGAGTCTCAATGCTAGTGGTGCCACACTGTCCTCGTTTCTCTCTGCCTCTTTCTTAATCTCTCCATTCCCTTTGTCCTGATCTTCCTTATCATCTTATTTCGTCATTCATCTCCCAATTTCCTTTTATTTGTCATGCATCAAAATCGGAATACAAATGACAGCTAAACACTGTATGGTTGATATCAAGTAGTGTGATGTGTGTGTGCGCGCGCGTGTGGGTGTGTTGGAGGAAGGCGGAAAACCCAATCTGAACCTGCATTAATATCCATTATCTGAGGAGTGGCTGCCATTGTTAATCAGCACATTAGAGCAGAATGGAAAAGGAAGGTACCAGGCTCTTACTTAGACACAAGTGTGTTCCCTGGGCCGGCTGTGACCTGCCACAATCAAACCCCTAATGGGATTATTCATTAACATGCCAGTAAGTACTTGTGTCTTAATAGGGCAGACTGTGCTGATTGAACTGACTGTAGAGCTGCAGTAGTTTTACTTCATCCTTCAAAAGCTTAAGCTGGCATCTGATAAGTTCATACTAGATGCCGCTGCATATAAAATTACACAATGTCTTGTATGTCACTTAATGTGCTTACTACACTGTACTTCCTGGTTGTTTTTGTTTTTGTTGAAACTTTTGGAAATTCAGATTGTACTTAGCTTCTGGTACGTTCAGACCAATGCGGTGCGAAGTTTCAGACCAAAACGACTGGAAGTCTTTTTCTAAGTGAGCCAGTGTCTCAGCAGCGAACAGCGGTATGGACGTTGGCGGCACGTCTTGAGTGCTGGAGGCGTCAGAATAAAGTTTATATTAATGAGCTATGGTGGATTGGCAGCAACCAATCGGAATTTACAAGCGCTTCACTCCAGAGAATACTAGAGAACACAACCGAGTACCTTCTGGTTCTGTTCCCAAGACCAAGGCTAGTAAACATGTCCTACAAACTGCATGTTGAACTCTGACTTCACACTTAGCATCAACACAAAAGAAACAACACACTCGTGCGTTTAATATTAACTAGTTAAGCTTATTATTTGTCGTTAGTTTTTTCTTACTGAACAAATTAAGATGTTGATGTATTTATAATTGTTCATTATTTTCTTTGTTCCATTGATTTCTTACCTTCACGTTTAAAAGATTTCATGAGGTTAACTTGTATCGCACTTGTGGCACAAAGATACCGGCTGACACGACCGCTTGTTTTGCGGCGACTTCAAAGAACGTTTGTAAGACAAAGCACTCGAAACGAACTTGTAACCGCCCATTTCGTCTACATCACCGAGCGTCCACGACCTTCGTCAGTGTTGCTGGCAGGGCAGCCGGAGTGAATAGTCATTTTTGCCGCTTTTGGCCTGTACATAGCAAGAGGACTATAAAGCAACCCCATGAACATGGAAGAACATCACAAAGTGGGAAAAGCCGCCTGTTAAAACAGGCACGCGGCAGCTTTTCGGCCCCAAGCGAAGGTGGTTCCTGTAAAACCGTCCATTTCTGACTTGACTTGTTGTCTGAATGCATCTGCGTTAAGCATTGCAGAAGGGCAAACGGTGTTTAAGCACTTTACAGTTATCATGGAAATGATTTCCAAAGTGTCAGATGTGATGCGCAGGCATATTTAATCTCTCTTGCTGTTAAAACGTTCATCTCTTTTTTTGGACCGAAAATGATGAAAATATTAAGCCAAATTTCGTTTACGGTGCATCCTTTATAAATATAGTTAACTGATGTTAACTACAGTGTATACTAGTCTAGTGTTAGAAAAGAAATTTTCCATTTAAGGACTCAAAGCATCCTCTGTTTACTTTGATAGAAATCAAGGCCACGTCTTTCAAGCGAGTAAACCGAGACAAGACGAACGCACCGGCTGAAAGATCACTTATGTGAGATGGAGGAAGGGATCGGGACTACGGGGTGTGGTTGGTTGAGTTGGGAGCATTCAGAATGCCAATATTCTTGTTAATCCTTGCACGTTCATATAGCGAGTGATGCTGCTGTCATTATTGAGGAGGAAAAAGAAAACGAAAGCCACTTGGAATCGCATGGAATTACACAGACGCAACAAAGTGGGACGATTCCAACCTATGTGTGACAAAGCAAACGTTTTTGAATAAGTTTTACAGCATTATGCTGTACTTTTGAAAGACTGTGGGCTTTTGAGACATTACCTATACAGTTTGACAGCCTCTGTTGTCTGGCTGTTACAGAGTTAGCCTCATGCATATGCTCTGTTTATTTCTCTTTTACAAAGGAGAATATGCAAACAATGGAATACGGCTATGCACCACAAGTTTCTTAACATATAGCTCTGTTTTCTGACAGGCGTCTGTGGGTATTTTAAAGGAATTTAATTACCTTTGCTGTCAGATTTCGAAAGAGAAAAGGGGTTGAGCAATTTATGGGCTAAAACTGTGCGATGACGACCAAAAAAAAAAAAAATAATAATAATAATAATAAAGAAAAAGAAAAACCAAAACCGCACGTCCCGTGAGAGAAAGAAATAAGTAATAAGTGAGGAGTTCTGCACTCTGACTCAACTCTAAACCAGTGCTCATCTCTCCACTTTTCCTTTGAAAGTACCTGATCTTGTGTGAATTTTAAAAACCAGAGTGGATAAAGTTGTATGGTAAGCTGCAAGTTGCAAACATGACCATTTGTAACTTTTCGTACAACTCATGCAAAGTCTTCTGAATGGTTGAGCTGAACAACATTGGACTATTCCCTTAAGAAAAAAACCCCATTGTGTGATTGCTAAAAGCGAACCCTTAAGCACATGTCTGTAGGCCTCATGCATGTTTAGAGATGACTTCTGATTACATCATCAGATGTCTCGCTAGTGCAATCCTCAGCTGTTGGCGGCTGCAGTCTCGGTCAGAGGCGTTCCACAACTTCTGATCTGTTTGTATGGAACAGTTTATTAGTCTTGGGACATTACATCCTGACAATTTGGATAGAATTCAGAGCCTATAATTCTTATCAGAATAAAGGATGGATTATATATTTGGAATATAATACGAGAACGCTAACAATTTTTGTAACTTTCAATACAAGTTGCAGATCTGCCACCCCTGAAGAGGAATCTTCCGTATAGCCGTTTCACAAATCACTTTTCTACCACAGAAATTGGAGTGCATATATATTAAAAATGTGCATGGGAACATGTGTAGTGTCTACCGCGTTACCTAGAACTAAGTGTCAAAACACATGAGCAGCAGCGGGTGATTACTGTAAAACCTTGCGTATACATAATCTCAAGCTGCTACTATGATGGACCTGACTGCACTACTGGAACACATCTGTGCTGACCTCTGCAGGAGACCAGAGAGCTCTCTAATGATCATCCAGCGGATCATCATCTCTAATGATCATGAGCCAATCCCAGCATCTTGGGGTGAGAGGCGGGGTACACCCTGGGCAGGTCGCCAGTCCACCACAGGGCCAACACA
>JAQQZR010000038.1:22193505-22204359 GCA_030068235.1 Notoglanidium macrostoma | reverse complement strand
ACACACGCTCGCATTCACACCTATGGGCAATTTAGAGTAGCCAGTTGACCTAATCTGCATGTCTGTGGGAGGAAACCCACGCATGCACGGGGAGAACATGCAAACTCCGAACAGAAAGGCACTCTAGGTGACCCGGGGAACGAACCCAGGACCTTCTTGCTGTGAGGCGACAGTGCTAACCACCGCACCACTGTGCCTCCCCAACATAAAACACAAACCTGATAAACAAAAAAAAATTTGAAACGACATTGAATGAAGTTTTACCTGATTTCAAAGTGAGTTCCAAGATGAAGTTGTAATGAACACTACCTTGCCAAATTCAGATTTTATAATGGGTACATTGAAGAGAAGGAACTTGTTAAACCTGAGATTATATCTATTGTTGGCTGATGGTGAGAAAATAGATAAATATGATGGTAACAAACTAATAATTCCTTTGTATTTGAAAATATACAAGTGAAGCCGCCTATGTTCTGACATGTATAAAATATCACCATAACCTAAAACAGGTTTAAAAAAAAAGTAGCTGAAACAAGCGTCTCCCCTATTTGCAGACTAAAAAAAGTCTTGTTCCTAAAATCGAAACCCAGTTTTATTTTTATCTGTTTTAATAAATTAACAAGATGCAATTTAAAAGGTTTCATAAGCCAAAAAAAAAAAAGAACATATATTTGTGTGATGATGACACCATCAGCTGACCCAGTAGAGTGCTAATCTGAGGCAAGGATTTGAATACTGTATTTACGGAAATAACATACATTTGGTTTTTTGACTATTCAAAACTAACTTTAATTTAATTATATTTTCCTGCACTACTGCAAAAGCCTCCTGAAGGTTTACCAGAGCTTCCGCTAGGGAAGTGGCAAGACAATAGATGACAGTGTCATCTGCATACAGACAAACATTGGCACCGTTTATGTATATATAGTGAACAATAACGGCCCAAGAATAGAGCCCTGTGGAACTCCTATCTTAATTGCAATCTTCTCTGATCTTGTAGCATTACCAGATATTACACACAAAAATCTGTTGCTAAATCTTTAAACCAACCCATGGCTTTCTCTGAAATGGCAATTTCACTCAGACGATTTAATAAAAAATCACGATCTACTGTATCAAAGGCCTTAGAAGGATCAATAAACAATGCTGCACAAGAGTTTCCACAACAGCACTGATTCCACCATTAATTGCTTTAGTAGCTGCTGTAATTGTACTGTTTCTTCATAAAACATGATTGAAAAAAGCGGAGAATACTATTGCGAAGTTGACCAGACAATCAAGCATTTTATCCAATACTGAGGGGTTAGTAACGGGGCAATAATTGTCCGGTAGAGTTGGATTCACTCCTTTTAACAGAATTGATACCTGCGCCATTTTTCCAGTCATGTCAGGTATAATGTTTTTCTCCAACTAAAAATTAAGAATATAAGCTGATGGCTCAGGAATAATATCAGCAGCAAGTTTCTGGAGAGCTGGATCGAGGCCTTCAGGTCCAGACGGCTTTCTAGAATTTATATTTTTTAAGGCTGTAAGTATCATTTCCCTAGTGAATGGCACAAAGGAAAAAGTGTCCTTTATTCCCTTGTTAACACTCAGAAAAGGTTTATCTGAAAATGACTGGGCACCGATTTGTCAGTAATTTGCATCGAATCCACATTTATTTCTTTGGTAAACTACAGGATATTGTAGCATAACTCAACTTTCCAGAATTCACAAACATTTTTTTTTTAGTGGTCTCTAGATAAACTATGATTTAGCTTTACGAAGCAGGACAGTACTTTTAACATTTAAAAGTAGACTGATCAGTTTCTAGACCAAAATTCCTTGGTTTTGCCCAGGCGAGAATCCTTTCGTGAATGAATGAAGATAAAGCATCAGAAAACTAGGGAATTTCCCTTCCTCTGATCCTAAACTTTCTTAGGGGAGGCATGTCATTTCCGAACCCCTGGGAATAAATCCTTAAAAAAAGGTTAGCGCTAAATCAACGTCTGGAATTAATTAAACCCTAACCCAATCAGAGTGAAAAAGCTCATGGAGAAAACTCTGTTAGTTAAACGTCTTAAAATTACACATTACCGTCTGTGTAAATGATTAAAAACAAAATTTGTGTCATCACTGCTTTTACTAATTTAATTATGCAGAACACAAAAACAATCATGATTTCATTTTGAACATTTCCTCATCCCACTAAAATGAACTCCTGGTTACGTCACTGCCGACACACACACTTTAGACACAAGTGTGACTTTCCTGAAACACAGCAGACAGGTGCCGATTTTTATCAGCACTGTGAGATCTCGGCCCACACTTGCTCTACGCTACGCATCTGCTGTGAGCTCTGCTGAGTAGTAATTATTACTGACCGCTTCAGTGCTATTTTTTTCCAAGTTTGTGCGGGCTGAATGAAACGAGGCAGCAGGCTGGATTTGGCCCAGGAGTCTTGCGTTTGACACGTTTTGCTGACAGACACTCCCGGCAAGCCCTGCAGGCAATGTAGCAAGTCAGATGGCGAGTTGCGATGTACACATACCCTGAGACAGCTTCTGAGTGGTGTGCGGTCTTTAATTTGCCATGCTGCCATTCCCTGGTAATGTTCACTTCTAGAACATAATTGCATGCACAGACCAAACACCAGCCATTCCCTCAGCTCGGACCCGGCGACACCACTCGAGATGGCATTGACCTCAACACAGGGCCACTGCTGAGGTGCAGCCTTCTACAAACCGAAGAAATATATTTTCATTATCAATGTTACAAATAAGTAACCCAGAACTATTCAATAACATATATTACTCTGCAGAACTAGCTATAGATGGGATAACTATCTTACAGATCAAATAACAATCCACAACTATGGTTTATAATAAAAGTCTTCAAAATATCTAGTGTGTTATGCACTCTTTTGTTGAGGGATTATTAAAAAAACAACAACATGGCATTCGCAAATCTGCATCTGGGTTTAAAAGTCAGTATGTTGATCACAGAGTCTTACTCAACATCGTACTCTGTTATATGGTCTAATGGTGCATGCTGCGGTTTAAAATTTAAATAATTCATCATGATGATTATGATGATGATGATTTTTCTGGTGCCCCCTACAGCACCCTACGCCGGAGCGCCCTAGGCACAATGCATGATGCGCGTGTACACAGCGGCGGCCCTGCCTCAACATACGCTGGATTAAGAGCTGATGGCACGGACGTTTGAGAAGTGATTAAGCAGGATGTGTTATATTTATAGCCTGAAGCAGATGTTTTTCTACTTTTCACCACACTTTGGTAGTGCTAGCATGCTTTATAGGCTGGGAAAAGAAATAAAGTATTGAAAGTGATAAGCAAATGATCAATAGCAACTACAATGTCCTTAAGCTAGAGGGGGAAGTATCAGGTAGTGCTGCTGCCTCACAAATTCCATGATCCCTGGTTTGATCCTCATCTAAGGCTACTATCTGCATGGAGTTTTGCATGTTCTACCTGTGGCTGGGTGGGTTTCCTCCAACTTCTCTGGTTTTCCTACTGACGAAAACATGCATGCAGTTGTATGACTTGAAATCGCCCCTAGGTGAATGTGAAGGAGCCTGTAAATAGCTGTGCGTTTGATGCTCTGTGATGGCCTGATATCTCATCCCAAGTGAATCCGTGTTACTTCAAGTGTTCCTGGGACACAGCGACTCTGATTGGGATGAAGCAGTTACTAAAGCTGAATGGATGCATGCTCATCATTTGTGTAGTGTCATATTAATCAAAGTCTTATGTATTAACATGCTAGATCATATTGCAATTGAGAACAGATTTCATTGCTTTAAAGGAAAAAAATTATACATTGGTAATTTTACTAATGAGTCGCCTAGAAAATCGAAGCTGAGTGCCCAATTAGCCTAAACCTCAATATGCTTTATGACTGTAGATTCATAGGGAATATGTTTTGGATTTTATTCTGCAAATACAGCCCTTGTGATTAACATTTTCTTAGGACATTGATATATTCACATTTCTGGAAAAGATAAACTTGTTTCATGCATTACTCCTAACTGGAAATATTGGTTGCAAAAGAAGTGACTGTATTAGATGGATTATCCTATTTATTTCTATATAATATGCACATTTTTTTCCCACATGAAATTCACACTCAGGAAGAATGATTAAGTTTTACATCTTAAACATTCACAGCTACCCAGATGTCTAAGGATAAGGAAAATCTTGGTCTGCCTTTTGTATTAATCAACATAATAAATGAATACTGGAAACATATCTGAACATAGATCTAAATATATTTTTCTATCATTCCAAATGCCAAAGTGCTAAAATAAATCTACGCTCAGGATACTTGCTGTTGATGCTCATCTGTTTGCCATATATTCATGCAGTGCAGCTCATTCCCCTGGCGTTGTTGCTGTCTGCGGGTGAATAACCTCACTTGAAAAAGCTAATTATTTGTGATTGTATCCATGCTTGGGTAAAAAAGGTAATTATTTGTGATTAGACACTGGGGCATTGCAGGAAATGGTACTGCACTTCCCCGCTACGTCTAACATAGGAAAGAAAGAAAGAAAAAAGAAGTCTCTCAGACTTGGATGCGTCACCTCACTCAAAAAAAATCTAATTAATTCCAAAGACAAACCAACTTACAATTTGTTTGAGCCCAATCTCATTTTCTGAAGAATTCATATGAATATTAGCAAATGTTGTGCAAATGAAATTTTGCAGAACGCTGCGACAGCTAGCCCAACCTTTGAACCCAAGCATAACCTTTTGAAACATTTCCAGAATTTGGTCCATGTAAACTGTTTTTGAATTTGCGATACTTTGCATTTCTCCCTAATTTTCTCACATTGTTTCCTCTGAAAAGTAATTTCAGTGATTATATGAATGCTAGTCATTAAATTTAACTTGGAACTTATTTACAGATCTGGGGAGATGACCAAACAGAAATAAATTGGCCAAGAGAGAATTTATGCAGAGACATAAGAGAGTCTCACAAATCACACACTCAACCTATATAAAGAGACTTTGGACACTTTGTCTCTTTGGACTCAGTTGTGAAGTCAACTCTCTGGGCCAGACTTTACCAGGCTTTGCTTATTTACACTGGTTTTTATGCTTTGTTTCCTGGTTTTTGCTTCTTGATCTTGCCCTTGATATTATTGCTGTTTGCCCATTGACTGACCTTGATCTTGCCTCAGATTACATTTTGTATTGTCTATTGTGGATCTTAATTATAGCACTACCTTGCATCTGCATTCATATTCAGCCTGTTTCCTAACACATTTACTTTGCCCACTCCGTTGATGCAGCTGGAGGAACGACCTGGAGAGGTGTCTTTTCAGCTCAAGGGGAGCTGGTGGGTGAGCAACAGCGGTGTTGAGGTGAGCTGGACAGGAGTGTACATGCTCACTAATGCGGTCTCCCAAACCCTCAATACATATCCAGTATCTCCAAGCTCAATCATATCCTGTCCCGATAAGTGTTCTGGTGAAACCGCAGAGTGCACAGGCTTTCTGCTTCAATGTGGCCTGTACTTCCCTGGACAAACTGGAGGTGCTGAAGATCATGCAGTTTGTCATTCTATTTATGGGAAAAGCCCTCAGATGGGCTATGGCAGTCTGCAAGAAAGGGAGGGGCTTCCCTGCCCCAATTGGACTGCTTCAATGAGCTGTTCCACAGTGTGTTCGATCATACCCCAGAGGGAAAGGAGATCAGGGAACAACTGTTGGCTGTTACACAGGGGAGGAATTCCATGTGCTGGCAGCAGGAAGTGGCTGGAATGAACCTGCACTAAAGGGCAAAATTTACCCATTGTCATTAACTGAGCAACAGGCGATTACAGATTGCATCCAAGAAGCTCTCCAATGGGGATATACCCGCCCATCCACATCTCCTGCCTCAGCTGGGTTCTTTTTGGAGAAAAAAGGAGCATGTCTCCGTCTATGCACTGATCCCCTCAACCCTTGAATAGCTCCAGTCAGCAAGAATGTTAAATAAGCTTGATCTAAGCAATACCTGCAATCTTGTGCACAGCGGGAAAGTCAACATGTGCAAGTCAGTCTTTAGCACCACTTCTGGCCACTGCGAGTACCATCATGCCTCACTTCTGAGTCATGCCTTATGGTGTCCATGTTAAGGTGTTGTCATGTCTCTTGAAGCATAAGCTCTATGTAAAAGGTGAGAAGTGTCTGAGTGGTCCATTCCCAAGGAAGTCAAAGAGCTCCAGCGTTGGCTCCGCTTCACCAATTTCTATCAACGGTTCATCAGGGGTTTCAGTTCTATTGCCAACCCTTTCACGTTCCTCCTCCGGAAAAGGTCCCAAATGACTGGCATGGAACAAAGCAGCCAATGAAGCCTTCTTTAGGCTTACAACAGCATTCACCACAGCTCCTATCCTTCAACACCTGGCCCCATGCAAGCCCTTCGTTGTTGAGGTGGATACCTTAGAAATTAGACTGGGAGCCACGATATCACAATGCTTTGAAGAGAAACTCAGGTTGCATCCAGTGGGGTATTCTTAAGGAAACTTTCTCCTGCAGAGCAGAATTATGACGATGGCAATTCTGTGCTACTGGCAGTGAAGCTTGCCCCGGAGGAGAGGTGACACTGGCTAGAGGAAGCAATGTATCCCTTCTTGATCTTCACTGATAAGAATCTTAAGTACTTGAAACCAGCCAAGCATCTTGACCTATGACAAGCTCATGGGCCCTGTTCTTTACATGCTTCAACTCCCCTGGGCTGATTACACCCAAAATTCCTTGCACCACTCTGCTGCACTACTGACACCTTTCTAGTGAGTAATAGGATACCAGCCACCCCTGGATCTTAATAAAAGCACCAACCTGCATATACATCCATATTCAGCCTGTTCCCTAATGCTGTCTAGAGCTGATGAAAAGACATCATTTTGTCACGTGGCACTTTCATACATCGGATGCAGGTTTGTTTGCACACACTCATCTGTTCTCGTTTCTACAGATCATTGATGAATAGGGGCCAGTGTCCCTGACTATAGGGAGCTTATGATAATTAGAAGAGATGCCGGGTTAATTATACATCTAAATAGCACGCAGAGATGATTGGACGTTACATCATCCACATTTTTGCTTCTGACATCTTTAGAAGACAAGTAAGTGTTAAGTATGTTTCCTGTAGAAGAGCAGTTTCATTTCATTACCTTTCAAAATAATTGTATAATAATCATAAACAAGACAGAAGTGCATGCAAATATGTACATATGAGAGATAGAGAGAGAGAGAGAGACTGTTGCTCTTTTTGTCTTCCTGTAGTAGACTGACATTGTTTCCTTTAGCCTGCTGAAAAAATGCTTTCCAAAAGAGCTGCATGTCTAATCTTATTTTTTTCTTTTTCTTTTTCAATTACAGTGCTGTCTGCACGTCCTGCACTTCTCTGGCCTATGACTTCTTCATAATGTCCTTCTTTCATCTGAAATGAGACATGACCATTACTTACACAGTTACAGATATTTTTATTTATTTATTTATTTTACAGTGACAGGATCTAGCATTGCACGGCAGTGTTATGAGGTGTTGTGAGGACCAGCTTGTGTTGGAAGGCAATCCAATTTTTCCAATCTTGTCTTGCTAAGATTGAGCTGATTGTTATTGATGTCCTTTTCTCATATAGTGTTTGCCTATAAATCACAGACTTAATAGTTGTGTACAAAATTGTGTGCTCTACCAACTTTCATTTTAGTCGATAGGGCTTTCTGTTTTGTTCGTTTACATTTTGCATGAAGGTTTCTTTTGTTCTAATTTAACACTATTAGAACAAATGACTTAACAACAAATATGATGACCTAATGCTTTCTTTGCAATGGTTTTCTTGATCATTTTATAAATAATGAGGGAATAGTATGGGACGGATTAGTGTTTCATTTAGAATGTCACTGTTTTTATAACCCATTTCCCAATATTGCTTTTATTCCTTGGTTAAAATGAAGTCTCAACACTACTTACACAATAAAGAAAAGGCTCTAGATGAACATGTCACCATAAATCTGAATTTTCTGACCACTGCACTTTAGTCTAACAAATATCAGTCCACCCACTCAATTATTTACTCATTTAATCATCCATTCTGCTTTTAACGTTCCTTTTGCACACTCCCTTTCTCTCTCCTCCCAAAATGTTTTTAAGGTAGCTAAAACTTTCTACACAAGCGCACATGAGGGAGAAAGAAATCGCATTTATTGCGATATGTACTGTGATATTTGGTGTGATATAATCTATGCAAATTTACTGCATAATATAGACTCAGTGAGCAAGTAATAATTTGAAAGATCTTGTGTGGAAAAAAGGAAGAATTCATAACTGTAGCTGAGGAAAATAAAAGCTGTTGTTAGCCACACATTGCATAGTTCCTAGGCTTGCAATTTAGGGAAGACTTTTTTCTCCTGAGGCAGAATGTGCTTTATCCTTCGGGTACGACAAGAGAATTTCAACAGAAACCTAAAGTGTAGCTACAAGAATGAAGAATGTAAGTTCAGTGGGTCCTGAGAGTTTAATTCTTTTCTGATATCATGTCTTCAGGTATAGACTCAGGTCATCTTACCTGGTGAAGGTTCATAGTACCCCAAATAGAAGAAGTCATGAATGGCACACACAAGACCATCTTGTTTAAGAACATGTATATTCGGGTTGTCAATCATTTTGTCCATGGGCTGGGACCAGACTGATTAAGGGAGTAATCTGGTCTACCAAATGACAGGTGAAGATCAGAAAAAAAAAATCTTAGGCGATATTTGTCTGTTAAAGACAAATCTTCTGATCATCTGTCCAGTCTTGGTGATCCTGTGTCTACTATAGCCTCAAATTCCTGTTCTTGCCTGAAAGATGTGAAATCTGAAGTGGTCTTCTGCTGTTGTAGCTCATCCACCTCAAGGTTAGTGGTTAAGATGTTGGAAGGTTGCGAGTTCAAATCCCAGCACCTGCATCAAGCTACCTCTGCTGGGGCCTTGAGCAAGGCCCTTAACTTGCAGCTGTTCAATTATATAAATGAGACATATGTAAGTCTGCCACATGATGTAAACAGAAATATAGCAACCGACAGTCAGGTTCATAAATATTTGGACATGTTCGGTCATATCAGATATATACACATGCCATACAATGTTTAGCTCAACATAAATGAAGGCATATTTCATATTAGCTTCGAGCTACTCAGCTATTTAACAGTTTAAGGAGAAGCATGGTACATAATTCAACACACTTCGTTAATCCTGCCAGAAGCCACAGGGATGCTAAATGTCCTACATGTCCCTGTTTTCTGCATAATTACAGTATAAGACCGATGGCATTCAATTAAACTTGAAGTCAAAGGCCATCTGTGGACAAGAACGGAGCTGTAAATCCCTTATTTTCATAACCAAACATTTAAATAGGCCTAGAGAATACCTAATTATAGGAATAACGCAGTGAACTCTCAGTCTTCAAAATATTATTAGGTAATCATATTACTCACTCAGTAAATAGACTAAATGTATGTAGATACAAGTAAGGAACGTTTACAAAGTGTAGACCTGCAGATGGGTCATGGGTGTATAAAGGGTTAACATAATGTCCCTTTTCAGCACAAAAAGAGCTTGTTATTCTGGGCTGCTAGTTCTCATTCATGGTGCCCAATTCCCTGAAGTCGCACACGCGTCCTATTTGGACCTTTCTGTGATGGTTGTTGAAATATAAATGAATCATGACACTGATTTACTTGATGGTTGCGTGTTGATGAATATTTAATAATGTTGGTTTGATGCATGAAAATTCCGGTACGACTTGTATTACATCATGTATGGCTCATAACTGGGGTACACAACGGAGTACTCACTCAACACGCACACATTGCAATATTATTAACATAATTCATTACATGTGTCATAATTATATACATCACTTGGAAATCCTCATCACCACTGTAGCATTGCAAGAACGCAAATGGATCAACAGTTAAAGTCCCAAAAATCAGCTTCTTTGTGGAAATTGTGCTGCCTCAGTTCACAAACCATTCAGACATGATCATATGTGAGCATTAAGAATTGATAAGGAGAACAGAGGATTTATGAATAAACAGAGTGCAGGAACATATCGTCATCTACAAAAGCTGACATGGCATAATAAAAGCGAATGAAAACCTAGGTGCATGATTTTACTTATTTTATAAACACTAACCAAAATGAATCTAGCGTTAGCACTCTTACCTATTCGTTTCACTTCTCACAGCTTCATTCCCACTTCTGTGAGGGCGACACCTGACAAAATGGCTCGCTGCCAACTCTAAGACGTATATGTGCTTGCTCTTTCCCAGATTAAGGTGCAAATGTGATTCCCCTAATCCAAAAACCAATTCAATTATGGCACTGCCTTAGATCAAATGAGATCTACCTAAATGAGAGGTGAGTGCAGGAGTGGCACGCCTAATCACGTAGCTGCAGCTGGACGCATGCCAGATGGGGCTTATCTTCAGCAAGTCTGCAGTTTGTACACTAACAACTACTTTGTAAATTTAAAGTGAGTCAATTGCAAATTTGGCAAGCCACGTCATCAAATGTTGTGCTTTAAATCTTGCACATGTACGCACTCTCCAACCACTTTAATAGGAACATCTGTACAACGGCTCATTTATGCAGTAATCCAATCAGCCAGTCATGTGGTAGCATCAAAATGCATAGAAATCATGCAGATACAGGTCAAGAGCTTCTGTAAATGTTCACATCAAACATCAGAATGGGTGGAATTCTGTATTCTATAATTACTCAAGTAATCACTCTTTACAGGGAGGCACGGTGGTGTGGTGGTTAGCACTGTCGCCTCACAGCAGGAAGGTCCTGGGTTCGATCCCCGGGTCACCCAGGGTG
>JAQQZR010000038.1:22158809-22179851 GCA_030068235.1 Notoglanidium macrostoma | reverse complement strand
TGCACTAAGGTCAAGTAATACAAGCAGGGAGACACAACCCTGATCAGAGGCCAGTAGTAGGTCATTCACCACTTTAATCTAGTGCTGTCTCTGTGCTATGGTGAGGTCTAAATCCTTTACATTTCATGAATGCTATTCCTATGTAGGTATGAACATAACTGCTGTGCTACATAACTAAATAAGCATAACTAAAGCCTGTACTCACAATAGCTGAAGTTATTAATTCAAAACAGGCTAAATATTAAATGTTTGTATTTACTTGTTGCATTCTCAAGTAGTTCAAGAATTGAAGTATTTCTATAGAACTTGCGGGTAGTTGGATTGACTACACTAAATAGCCTCTAGGTATGTGTGCATGGTGCCTTGTTTATTGACCTCCCATCAGGGTCTATTCGTACCTCACCCCCAGTGTTCCCAGGATAAACTCCAAATCTACTGTGATATAAACCATGATAATGCACTGATGAATGAATGAATGAATGTTCATTATCTTGGTAATCAATCTATTGAAACTACAGTGAATAGTAAACATCTACACCCCCTGTTAAGGTTTTTGTGATGTAAAAAACCAAGATAAATCATATCTTTTTTATTGTGATGAAAGCCAACAAAATTCAACTGATAAACATATTCAGATCTTTTTTATTGTGATGATAGCCAACAAAATTCAACTGATAAACAAACAGAAATGTTTTAGGAAAAGAAAAAGAAACAACTTGGTTGCATACTAATACTTTGTCAAAGCTTGTAATAGAGCCCTCTTTGTTATTCCACAGGTTTTCGATAGGATTTACATCTGGGCCTTTCCATCACTGATCATCTTCTCACAGAGGTCTGTAGGTTTTGTGCCAAGATAGATGATATAGGTATTTTTTTAGCTATCCGTGATTCCCTCTATGGTGACTAGAGCCCCGGTCCCAGCTGATGAGAAGCAGCCCCATAGCATGATGATGCCGCCACCACCATACTTCACTGTGGGTATTTGTGCTTTTTGGGTTATAAGCGGTGTTGTTTTTGTGCCAAACTTTTATTAACTTAAGTTATGTCCAAAAAAGTACCAGCTTTGTCTCATCACACTATAACTCATTTTACCACCTGGTTTGGAGTGATTTAGGTGGGCTTGAATATTTATTTTTCCTTTTTTTTTGTGAGAAAGGGCTTCTTTCTAACCATCCTACTCCAGACCTCAGACATGTGAAGAATGAGAGATTGTCACATGTAGGGAATGACCAGTACATGCCAGATATTCCTGCAGCACCTTTTAAATTGCCACAGCTTTCTTGGAGAACAATCCAAGATGGCAGCATGGCAGTAGCACGCAGCGGCCACTCTGGATCCAAAATGGTGCTATTTTGTTTCTTGGCATGACTCCTATGGAATATGAACACCGAAACAAATGGTGTTCATGTCTACCCATACCAAACATTGCTGGACATTAAGAAACATTCAAAAACTGACCTGCAGGATGACCTGTTGGAGATGCTATGTGTCCTCGGGTTGCTGCGGAAACCAGGCCTCCAGTCCTCAGCGTCGCCTGATGCCAGTGGCCAGCTCTGTGAGCTGTTTAGGGATTTTGACGAGCTGCAGAATGCACACCCCGATGGACTGTTTATTGTTGCGAGAGATTTCAACCATGCAAATCTCAAGTCCGTTATCCTGAAATTCCATCAGCATGTGGAATTTGCAACGAGAGGGACAAACAGGCTGGATCTTGTTTACACAAACATTCTTGGCACGTACTGTGCATAGCCCCGCCCCCACCTCAGGTACTCGGACCACATCTCTATTATGCTAATGCCAGCATACAGACCGCTCACAACAAACTGGTTCTGAAGCAGGTGAGAACCTGGCCAGCAGGAGCCATCTCTGCTCTTCCGGATTGTTTTGAGCACACTGACTGGCATATATTCAGGGACGCTGCAACCAATGTTGACAACACCAACTTGGAGGAGTACACCTCATCAGTAACCAGCTACATCAGCAAGTGTGTAGATGACATCACTGCCTCCAAGACCATCATGACACGCTCCAAGCGGAAGCTGTGGAAGACTTCAGAGTTGCATGAGCTGCTGAGGACCCGTGACTCCGCCTTCAGAGCAGTAACAAGGTGGCCCTAAGAACAGCAAGGGCCAAACTGTCTCGGGCCATCAGAGCAGCAAAGTGCGCACACGACCAGAGAATCCACAGCCACTTTCAAGACAGCGGTGACACAATGGCAGGGCATCCAGGCCATCACTGACTACAGGACAACTATGCCTGCATTGATGGTGCAGTGATGCCTCCCTACCTGATGTGCTTAACAACTTCTTTGCATGGTTTGACACACAGAATGACGTAACAACGAGGAAGACCACCCCTTCTCACAATGACCAGGTGCTGCGTCTGAGCACAGGTGATGTGAGGAAAACTCTTCGTAGAGTTAACCTATGGAACCCAGACCAACTGGTAGAATTGTTCTTACTTACATCTTCAACTGCTGTCGTCCCGGAGTGCTTCAAAGGCAGCCCCATCGTTCCCGTGCCAAAGAAGTCTTCAGTGTCCTGCCTCAATGACTATTGTCCCATGGCACTCCCACCCATCATGGTGAAGTGCTTCGAGAGGCTCGTCATGAGGCACATCAAGACCCTGCTGCCTCCCTCAGTTGACCCCCTGCAGTTCTACCGCCCCAAATGGTCTACGGATGACCCCATTGCCACCGCCCTATATCTGGCCCTCACACACCTTGACAACAAGGACACATATGTGAGAATGCTGTTCATAGACTTCAGTTAGACTGAGTGACCTGTCAGTCTGTATTGGGAACAGTATCTCCAGCACCACCACACTGAGCACTGGGGCCCCCCAGGGCTGTGTGCTCAGTCCACTACTCGGCGACCACTCCCCACTCAACATTGAAGGATCCTCTGTGGAGAACGTCAAGGTCGTGAGTTCAAATCCCAGCACTGACAAGCTTCTACTGCTGGGCCTGTGAGCAAGGCCCTTAACCTTCACTGCTCACATGTATAAAATAAGATGTATGTAAGTCGCTCTGGATAAGGGCATCTGCCAAATGACAAATGTAAATGTAAAATGTCAAGAGCTCCAAATTCCTTGGTGTTCACCTGGTGGAGAACCTCTCCTGGTCCCTCAACACCAGCTCCATAGCCAAGAAAGTGTCTCTACTTCCTGCGAAGGCTGCAAGGACAGCCCCTCTCCCACCACCCATCCTCACCACCTTCTACAGAAGGACTGTTCTGCATTCTGAGCAGCTTCATCACTGTCTTGTATGGAAACTGCACCATATCAGACTGCAAGACCCTACAGCGGATAGTGAGAACAGCTGAGAAGATCAGAGTCTCTCTTCCCTCAATCACAAACATTCACCACACACGTTGCATCCGCAAATATACCAGCATTGTGGAAGAACCCACACACCCCTCACACACACTCTTTACCCTCCTGCCATCTGGCAAGAGGTACCGAAGCATTTGGGCCCTCACTGCCAGACTGTGTAACAGTTTCTTCCCCCAAGCCACCAGACTCCTGAACACTCAGGGACTGGACTGACACACACACACACATTTATATTCATCTACTATATTTGCACATTAGATTTGGATTAACGCTGCACTGTCTTGTCTTGTGATGTCTGCACTGTTTGCAGTATTTGCACACCTGCACTTTATGTTGTCTTTGCTATGTTTGCATGTTTGCACAAATGCTGTTCTCCACTTGATGATGGTGGTATTCACAGTGTTTCATGGTATGTCTAATATTTTGGGAATTCAATCCTCCCTGATTCATACCTTTCGGTAATGAGATCCTGTACATGCTTTGTACAC
This sequence comes from Notoglanidium macrostoma, assembly GCA_030068235.1. Lineage (NCBI taxonomy): Eukaryota > Metazoa > Chordata > Actinopteri > Siluriformes > Auchenoglanididae > Notoglanidium > Notoglanidium macrostoma. The sequence continues at coordinate 22,176,030 of JAQQZR010000038.1, read as the reverse complement.
TTTCTGTGGACCATGGCTTCAGCACGTGGATGAAACCAAGAAGGTGTTAAGAGAATCATGCAAAATCAGCTGATCCTTTTTTTCTAGGGTAAATTAGAATCACTTCATTGATGACCGGTGTACATTAATTATTTTTAAACATGAGTTGGAGTGTGATTGGTTAATTATGGCCACAGTCATATTCTCCATTATAAAAGGGTATATACATTCAGCCAGCTTATTGTAAGGTTTTGTCTTTTTCCAAAAAAATTTCTATTTGCTTTTTATACTTGAATTTGTTTGGTTGCTATATAACATTAAAGGTAGAAAAGGATCTGACATGATTTATCTTTACAACACAAAAATCTGAAAATTTAACAATAGTGTGTAAACTTTTAGATCCATTGTGTCATTTGAGGTTAATTGAAAGACTTACTATTGTCATTACAGGTTTTTCAGTATTTCATTACTGTGTACATATGTGCAAATGGAGCAATGTGGTATAAAAAGACACAACAGTTACACTAGGAAAACATATAAGTATTAAATGTAGACAAGTATAAAAAAAATAGAGAAAAGTGGTAACAAATTTATGCATTTATAAAACACCATCCATGCAACACTAGCTTATCATAATCAACATACTGCAGTTCCATGCATTAATCCAGCCATATCTACACTACTATTACTGTGTAAAATTGTTTTTATGACCGACAATTTCTGCTGAAGTACAAAGTAAGAGAATGAAATATTATATTTGCAGCTAGAGAGAGTAGGATTTCTGAGAGGATGTTTACACCATTAAATGTGTACAAGACAGCAGAAAAGTATTAAATCAGTCAATGAAAAATTTTTTAAATCTAGTCAGTCAATGATTAAATCTAGTGAGTAGTGATACTGATATGAAGTTTTCAACACTGTCTTTGCTATGTTTCAGGCAGAATTTTAAACATTAGTTCATTAGTAATTACATTACATTAGAAATGTAATTTGTCAGCCCATAATGACAAACACTGATGCACTGTAATTAGCTCACTTTTATGGTGTAAGTGCTTGCTGTTTACAGATATTTCTACACAATGACATTCCATGCATCCAAAAAGCACCATTCTTTGCTACCGGAGTGTTTGTTCCAAAGGAAAATTAAATAAAGCCTTAATAAAAACTTAACGGATAAACAAACTTCCTAACATTTTGCAGACTTTTGTGCCCAGATTGAAGTTCTAAGTTTGGAACATGTTTGCCTGGAGAACGGGCTCACTGGTCAGTGCTGCTTTGAGATCATTAAATGCCTTCTCCACCTCCGGTGTCCAGCAGACCGTCTCTGGCTCTCCCTTCCTGGTAAGGTCTGAGAGGGGGCAGCTAGGGAGGCGAAATTAGGCACAAACCGTCGATAATACCCAGCCAGCCCCAAGAAGGCTTGTACCTGTCCCTTTGTAAGGGGCCATGGGAACGGACATACGGCTTCCACCTTCCTTCTTGGAGTTTGAGAAGTTCTCGCCCGGTGCTGTAGCCCAGGTACTGTGCCTCGGTCAGCCCCAGATGGCATTTTCTCAGATTTGCAGTGAGCCCAGTCTTCCGCAGCTCATCGAGGACTCGGTACAGATGGCACACATGATCTTCCCAGGTGGACAAGTGGGTGCAACGTCATCAAGGTATTTGTAAGATGCCCATAACTTTCTGGAATGTCGCTGGAGCTCCATGAAGGCCGAATGGGAGAACCTTGTACTGCAATGTCCGGAGGTGATACTGATGGCCATTTTGGGTCTTGAGGTCGGTGCTAGGGGAACATGCCACTATGCTTTGGTGAGATCCAAGGTGGAGATTAACCAGGCTCCCCCTAGCCGCTCGATGAGCTCATCCACCTGCGGCATGGGGTAGCCATCAAATTCCGAGACCTCGTTGAGCTTACACAAATCATTGCAGAGGTAGTGGATTCCATTGGGCTTGGGCACCACAACTGTGGGGCTTGACCAGGGGCTGGCAGACTCCTCGATAACTCCATCCTGCAGCATCTGTGCCCTGATGTGGTGTTGTATGACATTGGTCTGCCTGGGTTCTTTGGAGAACACATCCCAATACTGTACCTGTCACTGTGTGGGGGAAAGATCAGGACAATTGTCGATCACCTCCTCGGCACCTGAAACACAAACAACACCAGACATTAGGGCAGGGCTTGGTTCTGCCCAGTGTTTCATCTTGTCATCCTCCTTCTGCTCCCTTCCAAAGTTCCTCTTGTGGGTAACCTGCTGATGCACACATGAGAGGGTTAGTTCAAAAGGGGGATTCACCTTCAACGCCAACCTCGTCAGCAGCCTCTTCATCCTTGGCAAGGAGGGCGGCAGAAGACACTGTCATGGACCTGCAGCAAGCGGGTCATCGTCACCTACATTGAGAATTCTCCTGGTCAGACTTCTTCTGTAGCATGTCCTGGAGGCCAGGCCAGTCTTGACCTACAAGGAGAGGGACAGAGAGATTTGGAATTAGACCAGCCGTCATGGTTCACTCACCTCACTGATGCCTGAGGCAGCCCTCAGCAGCCACCCATGGCTTCTGCAGCAGAGGTCGCTCCGGCTCTGTGGGCATCAAGGCATCCTGGGTGTGTGTTGGGGTTCGCAGGACAGCAGGTCTAAGGTGATGGATGTGGCCCAGGATTCGGCTCGATGGAGAACGGACCTCCACTCCGCTTGATGGAGGATGGCTTCTTCCCATCTCTAGGGTTGCAAGGGAGTTCTCCAGGGCTTCCACAAGCTCTCAGATGGTCGCAGGGGTATTTATCCCCATGGTCCATTGTGGCTCTGTGGGCAGGCCCTGCAGAAAGTGGTCTACCGTGACTCACTTGATAATCTTGTCTGGCATGAGCTGGTCTGGCTGGAGTCACTGCTAGGGTCACACGGTGGCTCGGCTGGACAGCAGGCTGAGAGCCTTCAATATTGCGTACTTAGCAGCTTCTGTTTTCCCAAAGGGTGGTGAGCTCGAATGTTTCTGGGAATGCTTCAACGTTGTCCTCCTCCCTCATTTTGGTTAAATGGTGGAGCAGGATTGTGGATGCTTTGAAGAGTGACTAGCTCTTGAGCCATAGCCCGGAGCCCTTGGATGATGATCTGGTTGACGCAACCTTGCTCCAGGCTGGACTCCAGGAGGTGCCGAACTACGGAATGGCCCCCAGGGCAGCGGTGAGCAAGTAAGCAGGAGTGAACACACACAAACATGGGGATTAGGGTGCCAACAATGCATGGTGAGCCAATTTTATTGTCTCTCTGATGCTCAAACACACTCACAAACACTTGTGCTGTAAAACAAATATCATCAACAAAGAGCGTGGGGTAAGTAACAGTGAAGGGAATGTTAACAGTGAGATGAGCCAGCTATCGTGGCGATCCGTATTCCCACCATGGTGAAGCAGTGAGATGAGTGGCAAGGTGGGCCGCAACAGCGTGTCACCAGCGGGTCTTCTCATGGAGAGTCTGGTAAGTAAAAACCACACAACAAAAGGGAGAGCAATGAGCACGCATGCCAGCTTATTTTCCTACAGACCACTCTCACACCGTCTTGGGCTTTTTATCTCTCGCCGCGGTCTGCTGGCGGGAAGACAGTCATCCTCTTCCAGCCGTGCTGGGTTTGGCAACCCCACACTTGTGGTTGTGTCTCATTTGTGGGCTCCGCCCACTTGGAGCTGGTGCGGTGGCTATCACTGTCCTGAATTGCCCTTTGTCTGATCGCCACGATAGCTGGCTCATCTCACTGTTAACATTCCCTTCACTGTTACTGACCCCACGCTCTTTGTTGATGATATTTGTATATGTGTTTTTCAATGTGTGTGTGTGTGTTTTTCCATGTGTGTAAGGCACATGCCAATAAGCAGGTTAATTTGTTGCATCAAATCACCTGTTCCCAGGGTTGGGAGGGTTACTTTAAAAATGTATTCCGATAGTTACCAATTATTTGCTAAAAAATGTAGTCAGTAACAATCTCATTACCACAAAATTAAAGTAATTTAACGGATTATTTTCTGTTATGTTTGGATTGCCTGAGTAGCAAATATGTGGATGATGACAGCATTTCATCAACTGGATGGCATAATTTGCACTGTAGTGATGTTCCCCTTTTCTGATTTAAACATTTATAATCAGTGTGTTTTAAACACAGCAAAATTTGCACCCAGTGAACACATTAGAACACATAGTGGCCATGATGATGAATTGGTGACTGTATGATTAGCTATGATTTCACTCAAGACCAGAGTGGTGAAGTGGAAGACTCATGAAGTGTTGTGTGCACATGTGCATGTAGTTTATTGTTCTTATTTAGTGCTGCAACTACCAATTTTTTTTATTTGATTATTCTTAGATTGATAATTGAATTCCTTGATTATTCAATTGAATTTATCTTTTAAAAATATTATATAAAAAAAGATATATTTTTAATATTTATATGCAGCATTTAATCGCATTCCCACAAACGAATTAAAAATTATTCACATTAAAACACAAGTTATGTCATGAGGCCAGCAGGGCAGTGTACTGTAAAGAGTCTCATACTCTAGAGAAAGTCCTACTGATGTTTCTTCTTCACCATTTCACTCAAATGTGCTGTTATGAAGTGACATAGCAATTATTGGCAATTATTTTTATTATCCCCATTTTTACTAACTGCTTTGGTAATCTGATCACAGCTTGTAACCTAATTACATAATGCTGTTCCATGTATTCCATTACTCCCCAAGCCTGCCTGTTCCCAACATTTCACCAAATTATGTTAAATGGTTTGAAATATCTGCGCTTTGAGAGTGACCTGAAACAATTCTACTGTTTTACTCTCCACTTCCTGTACTTTCACTGGTTTTTCACTGAATCAACTTAACTTAAAGCTGAATTTCTTAGGCCTTAAGCATGTTGTATAAGCAGTCTAGCAAGCTACTTATTCTTACTGAGTCCACATAACCATGCTGTTCAGAAACTGCCACAAAAAAGTGAACAAAAAAAATCCTTGGAGATTGTACATGGTGGTGGTGCTCTAAAATGCATGACTGCTTTTGACCTTGTTCAATATGCTCAGCTAGGCAGAAGATGGGAGCGGGGAGCAAAAGAATGTCATTCCTCATTTAAATATCTTTGAATTTGAGTATGGGGTGAGACCAAGATATAAATGAGCATGAGCAGCTCTCTAATGTTCAAGAAAATACACAAAATAATTAATAAAAAATAAATCTACTTATAACATCCCTTTCAACTTATTTGCTGTTAAAAATGGCGTAAAGTGATTTTTTTTTTTAATTAATTATTTCCAGTTCTTTTTAGACAAAAGTATTCACTGTATAACCATGAGTTCAAAATACACAAAAGGACCAATCAGAAGAGATTTAAGTTTTGTGACGTTGAAATAAAATAGCTGACTAATGAACTTGAAATGCTTATGTATGTTCATGTGTGTATGTGTAATAGTTTTATGCTTTTGTCTATATTATGGGACACCATGCTATAAGGCTAAACCCAAATGGTTTCCTAATAGTAATGGTAAGTTATTGTACTGATAAAATTTGCTTTAGCTTTCCCATTTAATATTCAGACCAGCAGTCACAGATTATAACACAAGTCAAAGCTCTTTGGCTTACTTCAACTTTATAGATCCCACAGCCATAGTATAAACAGACTTTTCACAACAGACAGACAGACTCTCACGTGCTCACAGCATACAATGTGAGTGCTTCCAAAATGATGTAATCATATGTCACCGCATCGAGTAGTCTAACTGATGAGGTTACTTTAAATAGATATTTATAAATACATAACTTCCATGTAAGATTGTTTGGTGCATTTTGCATTTTGGTAGTTTTATTGCTAGAAAATATTGTTCTTACTTGTTCTGCATTGTGGTAGTGATTTATTGATAAAGTCAGCAGGATGCATTTTTTTCTCCATTTGAGGTGTTATATTTCAGGTAGAGCAGCTGGTAATGTCGTTACAATGTTAGAGAGACAGGGAGAGAAACAGAAAAAGGGGGAGGATTGCTCATGGTCAGCAGGCATGGAAGCAGAGCTAACCAAGTTGCTTCTGCTACTCAATTAGAAAAGGAAATAGTGTAAACCCTTCAAATCAAGTGACTGAAGTAACAGAGGTTCATATTTATAAAATTATTTCATTATGATGCTCTGTGCGATATGAACAATACCAATAGCTCAGAAAGTGGTATTTACACAGAGGCTCTGTGCTATACCTGTACCAGTGTTTCTGTAGTCTGTAGTTTCGTGTGTTATCACAGCATAATGGGAGTCATTACTTGGAAAACATCAGTGATGCTAATGAATGATTATATAAATTCTGTAAAAACAGTATCATGCAGTGATATTTTGACATAATTTAAATCCAATGACCTGTCCAGCAAAAAACAGGCAACTTCGGCATCACTATGAAAGCAGACGTCCCTCATCAGTAATTTCCGTCTGGGAGAAGACACACTGTGTTCTGTTTATCCATGTTTCTGCCGCTGTGTTGTCCCGATGTAGATATAAATGGCTCATTATAAGCGAAGAAAAAAACACAACGGTATACAAGTATTTGTATATTAATGAAAACATGCTTATGGATACTATATTCCATTTCTGCTAATAAATTCCCCCCAAATCCTACATAGTATAGCTTTAAAGAACATAAACATATATTTTACTGCATCAACAGTCCATAAAATCAGTCCTGTGACACAGTACCTTATGATATAAAAATTGACTGTTCATAATTCAGAAAATATTCATAATTTAATCTCTAACTGCGATTTAATCTTTAACTGTGTAGATGAACGTGGGTGTTTTTGTAAAAGATGTGTCGATGTTTCTTCTGTCTCCTATGTAAAGGTTGATTTTTTTTTACAGCTATATGTGTGCCTGGCAGTTATTCTGTGCTTACAATCCAATACAGCTGACAAAAAAGTTGCTTACAGTTAGAGGAATTACAAAACCATGCTATGGTCAACGAGGGACATGTGGTCAATAAGAAAATTTAATTTGAAGTTTATTAGGTGACCATTCCAACATATACAAATTTGTCTGACATAGGGCCTGACATTTTTTAGGGGGGAGACGTGTATAAAAATTAATTTTAATGGAACACCAACTGTGTATGAATAAATTTAGGTAATTACTACATGTAACTTCATGCTGTGAAGCTGCTTTGTGTGCTGTTGTTAAAAGCACTATGCAAATAAAATTGAATTGAATTGAATATAACCATATTAGTTATGATACCTAATGGTATCCAGATGAGGTATGTGATATTTCAAAAATTACCACGTGGTATTTAAAGGCTTTTCAGTGTTGGACACAATATGTAGCAATAAGTACAAACAAAGCAGTAGTGCCATAATCAAATAATAAAGGGGATTGGAGAAAACAGTTTTGTTTTTATTTAACATTTATGTTTAATCATAATATGTAATCCATAAGTAGAGGAATAATTAAAGATTAAGACTTTAATTAAAGTTTAATTTAACTTCCTTCATTTCCTTATTGCTTGAAAACTAATGGTCATACCTGTGATACTTGTTAAAGTAATATTGCAATATAATTGCATTAAAATTTAATTATAGTATAATTTATCATGATATTAATTATATTGTCATATCACCAATCCCACATGATCCAGAATTCAACTCTTAAACATGTTACATTTGGTTATTATACACACATTCCACAGCTGCAACTACAGCCGTGGCCAAATGTTTTGAGAATGACACACATACTAATTTTCACAAAGTCTGCTACCTCAGTTTTTATGATGGTAATTTGCATATACTCCAGAAGAGTGTTATGAAGAGTGATCAGATGAATTGCAATTAATTAAGTCCCTCTTTGCCATGAAAATGAATTTAATCCCAAAAAAACATTTCCACTGCATTTCAGCCCTGCCACAATAGGACCCACTGACATTCAGTGATTCTCTCGTGAACACAGGTGAGAGTGGTGACGAAGACAAGGCTGGAGATCACTCTGTCATGCAGATTGAGTTAGAATAGCAGACTGGATGCTTTAAAAGGAGGGTGGTGCTTGAAATCATTGCTCTTCCTCTGTTAACCATGGTTACCTGCAAGGAAACATGTGCAGTCATCATTGCTTTGTACAAAAAGGGCTTCACAGGCAAGGATCTTGCTGCTAGTAAGATTGCACCTAAATCAACTATTTACTGGATCATCAGATCATCAAGAACTTCAAGGAGTGAGGTTCAATTGTTGTGAAGAAGGATTCATGGTGCCCAAGAAAGTTCAGCAAGCGCCAGGACCATCTCCTAAAGTAACAGAGCTTGCTCAGGAATGGCAGCAGGCAGGTGTGAGTGCATCAGCATGCACAGTGAGGCGAAGCCTTTTGGAGGATGGCCTGGTGTCAAGAAGGGCAGCAAAGAAGCCACTTTTCTCCCAGAAAAACATCAGGGACAGACTGATATTCTGCAAAAGGTACAGGGATTGGACTGCTGAGAACTGGGGCAAAGTCATTTTCTTTGATGAGATGATTGTTTGGGGCATCCAGGAAAAAGATTGTCCAGAGAAGAAAAGGTGAGCGCTACCATCAGTCCTGTGTCATGCCAACAGTAAATCATCCTGAGACCATTTGTGTGTGGGGTTGCTTCTCAGCCAAGGAAGGGGGCTCACTCACAATTTTGCCTAAGAACACACCCATGAATAAAGAATGGTACCAAAACATCCTGTAAGAGCAACTTCTCCCAACCATCCAAGAACAGTTGGTGACTAACAATGCCTTTTCCAGCATGATGGAGCACCATGGCATAAGGCAAAAGTGATAACTAAGTGCCTCGGGGAACAAAACATTGAAATTTTGGATCCGTGGCCAGGAAACTCCCCAGACCTTAATCCCATTGAGAACTTGTGGTCAATCCTCAAGAGGTGGGTGGACAAACAAAAACCCACAAATTCTGACAAACCCCAAGCATTGATTATGCAAGAATGGGCTGCCATCAGTCAGGATTTGGCCCAGACGTTGATTGACAGCATGCCAGTGTGAATTGTAGAGGTCTTGAAAAAGAAGGGCCAACACTGTAACTATTGACTCTTTGCATAAACTTGTAATGTAATGTAATTGTGAATAAAAGCCTTTGACAAGTAGGAAATGCTTGTAATTATACTTCCGTATACCATAGAAACATCTGACAAAAAGATCTAAAAACACTGAAGCATCAAACTTTGAGAGAACCAATAATTGTCATTCTCAAAACTTTTGGCCATGGCTGTACAAAGACAGCCATTTATCTTACTGCCTTGGGTAAATCTTTCAGTATCTCACCTTTAGCACATACAGTAGCTGGTTATTATGGGCCAGATTCTTGATGAAACCCAGTAAAATTTGGCAGTTCAGTTAATTAATAATGTACATGACTATTGGTGAAATCATGACAGTCAATACGGCTTCCCAGTCACTTGGTTCTGAATTCTAGTTGTGTGTTTAAATATAAGTTGTCTTTAGTACTTTTTTGTTTTGTTTTGTTTGTTTATTGATTTTTTTGTTTTCAGTAAATTGGCTTTATAGCCTGCAGGGTGCACTCTTGTGCAGATTATTGGAACAGACCCTTTCTTTATCTGCATCTGTCTTTTACATACAAACTCATTCACACTTGGTATTGACATCTGTCTCATAGATCCTGTTTACACTTGTTTTTAAAATGTGTCTTGGCTGATTAAAAAAGTGTAGAGGAGCACTGATATTGCACTGATGTGATGTGTGTGTGTAGGGCACTTTGAACTTCTAGCAGAAGTGATGTGGGCAGTAATGAAATATGAACTGGTCAGGTGGACACCTTGGAGATGCATGATAGGCACAGGTGTGAACGGTGATGTGTCTTGGCTTGTGACCACATCACACAAGATGCATTTTAAAACCAAGAGTAAACAGGGCCTTATGCAAACACCTAAGCAAACCTAAAACACACAAAAACTAAAAACAACACCTCAAACTCAGAAACACAACAACAAAATTTAAACCAGAAGCAAATCTAATACACAGCAGCAAAATTAAAAACACCATAAGGAATGTGAAAACACAACAGCAAAAGCAGACACACATTAACATTAACTCATAACAGAGTGGTCCTAATTAAACATCACATGCTTGTTGCTGTTTGGCTACAATGCATTCCAATTTAAGAGACCACTGAAAACAGACTGGGAGGATGTCTAGAGTCTTATTCTTCTTCTTATACATTTTTATTCCCACATCGACGTGGACAGGTTAGGTGAGGAGGGATATGCATATGAAAAGTGGCCAGATTATTATGGGGCTACCACAAATAGCCCTTTTCCACTTCATGGTACAGGCTCAGCTCGACTTAACTCTACTCGACTCTACTCGATTTTGGTAACAAGTACTTCATTTTCCACTGTACCTGGTCATCATAGCAATGCCACATGTAACTGCCGTGAAGTCATCCTCAATGTCACATAAAGTGATATCTGATTTATTATTATTATTCTTGCACAAAACTGCTGTTCTCTGTTTCTCTCTGTTTATGAAAGTAAAGCACCAGCTCACATCGTATGGCAGGCTGAAGTTGCCACAATTGGTCACATTTCTAACATGTTTCATTAACTCAGGTAACTCATTTAAAATGAGCCATCTTGGACTATTTGCATAAACCTCTGTTGGTAAAACCATTATGGGCAAAGTAATGGGTAATGTTATGGGTTGACCATGTTTTTTTAATACATCAAATATTATGGTTTGGTACTTGGCCAAAGCAGGATTCTTATTAAAAATCTTACTAAAAGTAAGAATCTTACTAAAAGTTAGTGTCTCAACTGGTTTCTTCTGAAGGCAAGAGCCTTTGGTCTGTGGCTTTTTTTAATATGCTTACTGACTACAGAGGGCAAAGACAAAGTGAATGAACATCAGTTTTAACAAAAGAGGGTTAAGCAAAATATCTGTAAAGGCTGGCTAATTTTAAATGAGTCGCCTGCAGCAAAACTTTCCCGAAATAATGTGTTGAAATGGGAAGCAAACAGTGTCCTCAGATTTCTAGACCTTTGCCTTTACCATTATCCACCATCTTTACCACCATCTCATTCTACACTACTCTGACAGCACAACATTTAAGATTGTACCATTTAAGATAATAACTTAACATTTAAAATGACTTCACGTTTTTAACAAAACACATTAGAGACATGTCTAATTGTGGCAGGGTTTTTTTCTTACCAGTACAAATAATATGGAAAAATATGTAGAACTGATAGAAAAAAACGATTTAGTCTATGCTTCAGCACAAGTGCTTTATGTGGCTGAGAAAACCCATTTGGAAAACTGGAAGCTTGTTTGTTTTTAGATGAGAATCCTGTCCATTATTTTAGACACTTCCAATGCCCCTTCTCTCTAGCCTGTCTTATTCTAAAGCTAGCAACACAGTAAAACCATATAAAAAATGTATTTTCCAAGATGGAGTAATTTATTTCTAGTCAAAGGGATGAAGCTAGACACAGAATTAGCATTGTTGCTCCTGGACAGATCTGTTCACAATCTATAAAAACTTTGAATTGTTTGACCGGTCAGCTTTACATAAAGTAAATCCTTTTTTGCATTACAAAGGAAAAATGACTGACTACACTTGTGAACATCCTCATAAATTATTATGAGCTGAAATTTACATGTGCATGGAGTTCCAATTCTATGCTAATACCGTAGATATTACAAGAAAATATTGTTTAATTCCGAGTAATAATGTTCAAGTACATGTGAAGTATAAACAATACAATTTAACTCTTCCCTCATCACATTCAGAACTTTCCCTAGAGAACACTCATATTATATGCAAGTATGAAGACTTCACCCAGTGCAAGCATATAAATTAGCCCTTAGCCTTCACCCTCTTTGGTTGGTAGCTCTTGTGTGGTTAGTTCTTAAAGTACATGAAGTGTGACTGGCTGAGCCAAAGCTGCCCAAAATGCCATACAGCTGGCATTTGACAGTGTGTATATGTCTTTTATTGGCCAATCTGGGCACCAGTTCATCAGTTATCATGGATGTGTATATGATCAGATTAATTAGAGAAATTGTCAGCCACTGGGTGCTCAATAATTTACAGAGAAAAACTGTATGGGAATAATATAAAATAATTGAAAAGTGTATGGGATGTCTCCCATAAACCTTGCATTTTTTATACTGTTTTTTTCTTACCTTTATTATTTATGCTTTTATTCTTATATTATCTGTGTAAAGCAGATGGAATGGCTTCTGTGTATGATAACATGCTATGTAAACATACTTTGAATTCATTGACTTGAAGTGGTGAAAAAGAATTGCCATTGGCTCCATTATCCTCTGGCCTTTTTCACCCAAGATATTACTGTTTCCCCAAACCTCAGCAGTGTATCAAGCAGTTTAAGTTACAGGTACTTTAGATTTAATTAATTGAGAGATAATTATAGAATATGTAACTCAAAGCTATTGCTACTGTTTCATTAGCAAAAGTTTAGAAGACTGTTTGTGGGGATGTGGGGATCAACCATAACCCCTATATTAATCATAACATATCAGTGTTTACTAGTCTTGCTTTATTTTCTTAATCTTAGTTGTAAGAATTTGGCTCTGGATTAAAGGAGCAATTAATTAATAATGCAAAATTAATACACAAACCCTTTCATCCACCAAAGACAGTCATGAATAGGTGTTGGTAATAAGACCGTAGTAAGTTTGAGTTTGACACACCAGACTTACAACAAATATCACAACACATCCACATCATACTTGGTGACTTCAACGCCCATCACAAAACATTGAACAAACACCAAGAAAATGACAGAAGAGGAGAGAATATTCATGCACAAATAACAGAAACAACCCACCAGTACCCGCTAGGCAGACCAAAAGCCAACTTCACTTGAGCTCTCACTATCCTCACCTGAAATCACTACCAAAATAACACGGAATACACACACTTTCTTCAGATCACAACCCAATCATTGACACATTCCTTTGAATCTGAAAAACAGCAATAATCATTCCAATCCTCAAACCCAACAAGCCCCCACAACATATCTCCTCATATAGACCAGATCGCATTACTCTCCCCACTCTTCAAACTACTCCACTCCTCCAAAATGTTCCACTCCAAACAGCACTCCTCAACATCACCAACAACATCCTTACCGACTTCAACAAAAATAACCCCCCAACAAGAACTCTTTGTGCAGCAATCAACCTTGTAAAAGTATTTTACACCATACCTTCATAAAAAAATAATTGGAAAACTTCCCGTTTACAACAAAAGCAACTGCAAATCCACCACCCTCATCACCATCTATAACAGCAACCTCAATAGCAACAACTCCACCAATAACCGCTTCAATGACAACATCAAGCACAAACCCCACAACATCACCACCACCAAAAACTCCCACAAGCAACCGCATCAACAATGACGTTACATGATGGCTTTCAAACTTCCTGCATGGGAGACCAAGTAAAACTCAACAATGGGCTGAGCAAATCTCGCAACATCAATTATGAAGTCCTACGAGGTGCTGTTCTCTCACCAATCTTATTCAACATTTTCACTTCAGACATCCCCATCCCACCAGAACCCCTCAAACTCATCGCCTACGTAGACGATATCACCATACTATCACCACACACCAATGTCAATACAGCAAATATCAATCTACTGTCATACATCAACACAAAAGGGGGCAACCAACAACTTGACCATTTCAACAACAAAATCAGCATCACTCTTTACACCTCATCAATTCAACTTCCAAGTCAACATTCAACTTGACACTACCCTTCCAACAACCGAACACACAGAAATCCTCGGACTCTTGACAACAAAATGACATTCACATATCACACAAAGAACATCACAGACAAAGTCAAGAGCAGAATAAACACAATCACAGCACTCACGTCCACTATGTGGGGCAAGGACAAAGAATCAATGCTCAGTCAAAGCATTGATCAAGAATCAATGCATCTACAAACTCTTTGCCCGGCCCGTGCTTGAATACAGTGCCGCAGCTTGGTACCCTGTTTTGTCTCAGACTGTAATGGCAAGCCACAAAAAGAGTATCAAAACTTTAAATCAATAAAGTATTTAATTAACCCTAGAAAAAGCAGTACAGTCACACACGACAGTTGATCCAGAAGGTACTTTCCTAGAGTTGTGCAGTCTCTTATGTAGTCCTGCCCTTCCTACATCTGTTGCATCATCTGTTTTCTGATTGGCTGTTGCAGCTCAGAAGATCTGTGTCGCCATCATTATTTCCTAATCTATGCACGGACTCTCTGAAATGACCTTGTCCTGTCATGGTTATTTACTGGTATTTCCATGAAACTTCTCTTATATAATGAGGTGCATGTGTGTGTTGCTAGGCAGATAAGTCTAATCCAGTCTACCGGGCCAGGCGAGGTCACTTCTCCATATGCTCATTTCTCACAGACACAGTGTATGCATGACTCCAATTCTTCCACATGAGCAGTTAGTCATAGTAACATTAGATATTTTTTATTAGATATTTTTTTAATGAAATAAAATATTTTATTTATTTTATAATTAAAATATTTTTAAAATACATAATAATCTTATTTAAAAAAAAGATGGCACTACAAACAATACAAACAACATAAGCAAAAGGTTCTTAATGCTTCCACAAGACAAATAAGCCAAGCTACAAACACTACAGAATACCGCATTGCGGGTATGCACAGATAATCTCCATATGGCACCGATAAACCATCTATATCAAGAAACCAAAGTAGTCCAAATTGAAAATCACATTAATATGTTGGGTACCCAATTATTCCTTGAACTCTCTCTCACAGACCACCCACAACATTACCTCACATACACTGAAACAAGACAGAGATGAGTTATTCCATGCCTCCACTTCAACAAACAGCTCAAACAGATAACCAAGTATGAAATATCAGAAAACTCCTCATTGAGCACATGTGCCAACTTGTCAGACTCTCAAACAATTACACCAACATCAACACCATCAACATCTCTCTCATTCAAAGACAGCGGCACAGAATGCGTCACTCAAACCATCAAATCACAAAGCCCCAGCAAACTTCTCAAAACATCTCCACCCACACTTGCCAATGAAATGTCTCTCACATATAGAACCCACATCATTCTCATCCAACTCCAATCCAGATATTGCTGCCTTCTCAATGTTTACAAAAACAGGATCAACCCCACTACCCCTGCATCTGCAGATTCTGCCAAATTTCCACCACAACAGTCAACCACTTGCATTGTCCAAACCTTCATACTCTCTGTCAGCAACTCTCCATCAACACAGCAACACTATGGACTGACCCAGCAAATGTAGCAAAGTGCCTCGAAGCCTGCAGACTTCTATAAAGGTATCTCCTCTAGAAGTTGGTGGTACAAACAACATAAGACCACAGCAAAACTCCTCATGCTGTGCATTTAATAGGAATTCCATTGTAACTTAAGGGAAAGATTAATTTAATTTAAACACTTAGGTAATGGGTGCAAGCAATATAAGGACTGAAATCATGAGAAAAGTAAACACAAAGTCACAAATCTTTGTAACACACAAACAAACATTTATTTCTAGCATAACAAAATGTCTTAATAACAAAATTAAGACAAACACTAACAAAAACAAAACAATGAACAGTGAAATGATTGGAATATAGAAATGAAATTGCCCAAAATACACATAAATCTAATATTGGGTTACTTTCTTGACCGGTTATACCTGAGAACTCAGCAATCCACAGTGAGGTAGAAGTAAACTTAAAATAACTATTATTTTATCAGAATGATTGTTACTTGTGCTTTTTCAGAATCAGTTCTCATATAAGAAGTGTTAAGATGGTGGGAGCTTTACAATTCTTTCTTGAAATTTAATAAAAATTTATATTATTCTTAAGGCCAGTTTATGCTTCTGCATCAAACCTACGCCATAGGGTAGGGCATAGCTGCATACCTTCCGCTGTACCCTGCGTCACATACACCTTACGAGCATGCATATCCTTGTTCATCATTGGCATGACTACTGTGTAAGCTCTGGATGCCTGCACCACTCTCATTTTTGTTTTGTGCAAGCTATAAAAGAGAAATACATTTTTATAAAAGAGAAATAAATTGTTTTATAACTGGTGTCTATTTTTCACATCCCAAATGCACTTTGCTGGCACTCGCGCACACACTCGAGCACACACACAGTCTACTATGGTCATACTATACATAGTCATACATACTATGTATGAATAAAAAAAGCTTCAGTTGTGTTTTTGTAGTGTATTTTTTTGTTTTCTTAAAAAGGTCTTAAAGTCAACCCTGGAGGTATGTCTGGCTGCTCATACTGAATGAAGATGAGATAAAAACACTTCATAGATGCTTTCAGTAAGAATTCACTTATAATTTATAATTAATTATGGAAGGATTCTTTTTCCCCAGTAAATTTGTTTGAAAACATTTTGTCCATGTTATTTCCTGTTTATTATTTCTATAGTCAAACACAGAAGTCTCATGGCTCTTCTTCTTCTGTGCATTGAAGCAGTAAATTCTGGGTTGTTTCATGCAATAGTGCTTCCTAGAGGCAACATGCACCTTACATGCGAGTATAAATTTACATTTACAGCATTTGGCAGATGCCCTTATCCAGACCGACTGACACAAGTGCTTTGAAGTCTCCATCAGTAAATATATTCAGGCACTGGCTCACTAGGACCTGGCCTAAGAATACTATCACACTAGAACTGTTGGCAGTAATACAGAAAGGTTTTTTTTTTTTTTATGGAGAATTGAAGAATAAATAAGTGTAGGTCTTTAGTCATTGTTTGAAGACTCAGCTGTTCGGACATCCAGGGGAAGTTCATTCCACCACCTAGGTCCCAAAACAGAGAAGAGTTTAGATGCATGTCTTCACTGTACCTTGAGAGATGGTGGAACAAGTCGAGCAGTGCTGGAGGATCGGAGGGAGTGTGGTGTAGTTTGGGGTGTGATAAGTGCTTTGAGGTAGGGGGGTGCTGGTCCATTTTTTGCTTTGTATGCAAGCATCAGTGTTTTGAATCTGTTGCGGGCAGCTACAGGAAGCAAGTGAAGGGAACGTAGCTATGGGGTGGTGTGGGAGAATTTAGGAAGGTTGAAAACGAGTCAATCAGCTGCATTCTGGATCAGTTGCAAGGGTCGAATGGGGCTCAGAGGCAGACCTGCTAGGAGTGCATTACAGTAGTCTAGTCTTGAGAAGACAAGGGACTGAACAAGTATCTGAG
>JAQQZR010000038.1:22139065-22158709 GCA_030068235.1 Notoglanidium macrostoma | reverse complement strand
GGTGACGACTTCATGAAACTGGTTAAGATAATGCCGATTGCATCATCACGGTAAATGGTGGCTACTTTGAAGAATCTGAAATATGAAATATATTTTGTTTTTTTGTTTTTTTACACTTTTTTGTTCACCACATAATTCAGTAAATGCCATACGTGTCGCTTCATAGCTTTGATGTATTCAGTAATGTTTTACAACGTAGAAAGCAAAAAAAAAAAAAAAAGAAAAACCTATGAAAACGAGCAGGTGTGTCCACACTTTTCACTGGTAGTGTATATATATACACATATTATTACTTACAATAATGAGTCGTGTAGTTCATATGTAAAAAAATTCATATCTCTGTTTATAAAATGGCTTGGTCCGCAACCCTAAGGACTCACCTGAAGAGGCGGGTTAAGGTTTGAACATGAACATGTGCACCACAATGCTTACAGGCGTTAACCTCCCAGAAAGTTCAGGTTTCTCAACCATTTCCAGTTTAAGAGGGATTCCATCTCTCAGGCTTCATTTCGCAGTCCAGAGTTAAAACAGACCCAGTCCTAGACAAAAATCACTCCAACGTCAATCGAAAAATCTCTCCAATCGAACTATAACACAAACGTTCCATTCCCACAGCTTCAGCCTAGGCCTTCATTTATACTCCCCGTTTATGAACCTTCCCCTTGTGCGTGGAATTCTGGGAAATGTTGTTTTAATCAGAAATGTTAAGGCTAGTAATGTGAGGGTGACAAAAAATGCAAATAACACCTATATTTTCTTAGCGAAGAAAAAAAACGTAATTACAGAAACGAACATGTAAAGCATTCATTACTCATATTTATTTAACGTTTGTATGTGACTTATAATATTTAACGTGCGCTCGTTAAGCAAATCAAGTCAGATTATCTTAGGAAGTGGAATTTATTTGAATTCGCTTGTTTCCTGATGTTTGAAATTGACCATGCATTGTTCATTCAGTTCTTGAATGGCTCCAACCTTGACCCAGACGGTGCTATACAACTAGCCAAGCTTTTTAAAACAACAACAACAACAACAAAACCCCTCCACATCATGGACTTTTGACTTGACTCTGCCCAGGTAGGAGGAGCTAGATTAGGTTTGACTCCGCCCCATGGATGTTCTGTTCTGCAGCGAGGGCTACTTGATCTTTTCAGTAGGGTAGGCACCAAGTAACACTAAAACTAGTAACCCGATACCAGTACCCGTACTTCCAGGAAATCTTTGTGGTTTTTATGGTGAATATTGGTAAGCGCAGGCTTTAAAAGCTGCGTCCAGTATAGGACAAGCAGCATTGTTTGGAACTTTCTGCCAGTTCCGAACATGGAAATCTATCCCAGTTTAGGGATAGAAGTATCTGATTCCAGCCGGCCTTTTGTTTCTATTTTGCTCAATACGCATCAGCTGAAGACGCCATTTAAAGTTCAGCTCCATATCTGGTCAGCGTATATTTCTTATCAGTGCCAGTGAGGCGGTTTTGACTAAACAAGTCGCGATTGTTCAGGTTAATTTGACTTTATTAGCCAACACAACAGCGCGGCTTGTTCCGCAAAAAGTCGGATTTAATCATGAACGGAATGTATCTCCGAAAATTAAGTAAACTAAAAAGTGCTACCAGTGTAAAAAAAGATGCAGATGAATATCAGGAACTAGATTTAGTTGGAAAGTACCGTCTATTATACTTATGACAATATTAACTAAAATATCTTCGCATTAAATGTATAGCAGTATTTAAAAAAGGCTGATGAAGCTCTGCTCGTAAATCTGAGCCGAATGTATAAAAAAAGAGCTGACACGTTGGTTTGCAAGGTGTGTGATGCTATAAGGAATGAGGGTTGTATCTCGAACAGTTTCTCCTGGCTGGTAATTAAATAATGGCCGTAAGTGCAGATGTAGCAGGGATGTGCTGTACATCATCGATGGTGCTGGAGGAAATCTCCACCCTGAACCACGTTAAATAATAAGTTTATATTGAAATCCTTGTGTTTAGTGATTCTGGAGCTAGTTTGTCAATCCTGTAAGAAGTTAGTGGTCGTGTGCGACTCTGATTGATAGGAAGAAAAAGTCTCAAAAATAAGGGATAGCGTCAGGGTTCAGTGGTAGCTCATATTAACTAGCAGACTACTAGCTGACTGTATTTATTTTTATAGGAATTTGCTGTTATTTAAAACGAGCATTAGTAGTACCAATAATTTTATACATACTGTATAATTATTTATAGAAAAAATACTATTATCTTAAAATAAAGGACTATGGTAGAAGGGTGCCAATAATTCTGGAGGGCATTGTAAAAGTGTAGTTCAGTAGCTCACTGTAGAACGACTGCGTATATCGGCTGAGTCCTCGTCTTTATGGCCGCAGTAAATCGGGCAGTTCGGGTATTTAACTCGTTTCATTAGCGTCTGCTCGAGAAATTGGTTGTATCAGATATGGTGACGTGTGAATATTCCTCTAGCCGCTACCCTGCATCAGCTGTTGGCCTCACATTTAGCAGCCAAGTGAAATGTTAGAGCTGTGATAATGATTAGTTTTTTGAAGAAATGAAATAACGCAGTAATTAGAATGTAGAAGTGCTGAGTTTATGCCAATGTGGAGAGAGTCAGTAAGAAGCTATCAAAACAAAACAAAACCAAAAAGGCCAGGACAAAGTGATGAAAACGTCTTAGTCAGGGTTTGGCAAGCTTTGGGCATCCCACAGAGCTCCATTAAATCCATTATTTATTAAAAAAAAAATGGAAATCATATGGCACAACTGTGACAGCCTAGAGGAGACAGAAGTCAGTGAGTGGATAACCAGGGACTTAGTCTGAGAAACGACAAAGTGGCCCCACGTAACAGTTCACGTAAATGTTTTTGGCCGTCCTTGCTGTCCGTTGAAGTGGCAGTGGTAGCTCCGAGCTTAAAACTCGAAATCAGTAGCTTGTAAATTCATGTTCCAGGACTACCAGAAAGCCATTGTTGGAGCAAAGCTGTCACCTATGATTACATTTCCTCCATAATGTAGGTTATGACACGAATTACAGAATAGCTTGTGGTATTTATAGAACTGGGACCCAAGCAGGCACCGGCTCAAAAAGAAACGTGTAATATTTGGAGGTTTAATACTGAACCAGATGAGGTGGTGCACCCTGTATATAGCATCTACGCAAGGATATTTTATCCATGCCCTTTATTCACCATTAAAATTATTTAGACCGATCAGTTTTTAGTAAAACTCTCATTTCCAAACCACGTTTGATTGGATGGGCCAATCTGGGCGGCACTGCCCCTGATATGGCCTCGCTTCTGATGGAAACACTGCGTTCCTATTTAAGAACATCATCCCAACTGTGAAGCATGGGGGTGGCAGCATCGTGGTTTCAAGCTGCTTTGCTGCTTCCGGTCCAAGACGGCTTGCTGTTATTGACGGATGTGTGACTGTACAAGCAAATTTTACAGGAGAATGTCAAGGTATCTATCCGTTAAGTCGGTCATGCGGCAAGAAAACAAGCCTAAGCCCACAAATTAGTCTGCAATGAAACGTTAAAGCAGAAGAAATGTATCATTCTGGAATGCCTAAGTCAAAGTCTAGACCATAACCCAGTAGAAGAACCTTCATGATCACCTCCATAAGTATGTTGTGGAAGAACCTAAACAGAGGACGTCACTGAGGTGAAGCAGATTTGTAAGGAGGAATTCCTGCAACCCGTTGTGCAGGGTTGATTACCAGTTACCAGAAACGTTTGGTTGAAGAGATCGCTGCTCACGGGGGTCACACGCGGTTTCCGACAGATATTTAACGTTAGACAATTTTGCTCAATAAGTGAATATAAAACCTAACCAGGTTCTCTTTATCTAGTTTTAGGACGTCACTGCAGATGTGATCTCGTTTCTGGTCGAATCTATGCGGAATTGTAAAGGGGTCCCAAATTTCCCAGTAGCACTATATGAGGCTGCGAACAAGACGTACCTGCTGCGCTTTTCCATGACCGAGCGCCTACGGCTGAAAGAAATAAGTAACAGATCATATCGATCTGGGAATGGGTTCCGAACAAGTCGCGAAGATGAACCTTGACGATTGCGGTGTATAGATGTGATTTGTCCGGTCAGTTTGATTCCATTAAACCTACACTAGCGGAATAACCACGTTAACTCTCGGCTCTTCCGTTGTTGCTTAGCAACAGGTTGTTTTTTATTGCATGACCGCTCTTTATCTTGGCTACTATAGACATTATCCAGTTTCTTGCAGCCTTCACTCATACTGAAAAGGCAAGCTCTGTCACCGTGCCCGAATTCCAATGTCAAGCTACGCTGATTGTGATTCCATTTCACTATTAAACGGAATTCCGAGCAAAACTGGAACTGCTGACCAATCTTCATTACAGTACATGGAACGTTTCCACAACAAATGAGTCAAAACCGAAATCTTCTTCTTTCCTTCATCAACTCTCCCAAACATTATAAGTCACAACTAACGTCTCTAAAACTGCTTCTTATTGTCCGAGAAACAAAATGAGATGCTGAGAAATAGACGCATACATTTTATAATGCCTGACATGTCTTGCATGTGTCATCTGTTGCTTATACGCTATCATGACAGATTATTCAGTGAGGCATAGCGCTTGATTTCTGAAATAGCCTCAGTCATCTTTTCACCCATGTGATCACGCTCTTCTTGCTTCCCCGCAGGGGTTGGCAAGGTCTGATTGCTCAGGGATGCCACTCCAGCATCCTCATTATCGACCCAAAGACCGCTCAAACCATCCAGGTCCTGGAGAGGCACAAAGCCAATGTTGTCAAGGTGAGTTTGAACTGTTTCTCAAACTCTCTCATCGATAACAAGGTTAAACTTAAAGGCAATTAGGGCAAAGTTTCTAACTGATTAATGCTGTGTCCTGAATGTGCATCTTTTTCTACTGGATAGAATGTACACAATATGAAGGGAAATAAGTATTCTGACACTTTGGCTTTTGTTTTTTTCTTTAATATTACCTCCAAAAGCACTTCAAATTGACCCAGATAAAGTTAAATAAAAAAAAAAACTAAATTTGGCAATTGACCAATAGTGATGACGGATCTGTAACAAGAACAAGACTCAGTAACAAGAAACTCCTTCCAGTCATACAATTAGCACAGAGTTGCCGCAAATGGATCTATGGATTACGTGTCATCTTCATAATCAGTATAAACGCTGTTGCCATTGGTTGGGAAGATTGCATGGAAAAAGTAAGAATCATGGTAAAGGTTTCATGAAAGAGCTTCCTAGAGTTCGCAGGAACATCGTTATTAACCATCATTTGAACGTCCCGTGGCACCCTGCCGAAAAGTCTTACATGTCAGAATTTAGGCTAGTTTCTCCTACAACATGTTCCCTGACTTTCCTTCTATAGCCATGATTGACAGTTTCTTGACCCTCCTCCCTGGTGACCTTCAAGGACATGAACAATGATTGGCCGGGTCAAACCTGTAGCGTCGGCAGTCTCCTAAACAAGACACGGCAAGAATGTATGGCGTTATGATTGGCTAATCTGACATGGTGACCACCATGAAAGATATCATCTAGTCTGGTCTTGGCATTAGTGTAGATTTGTTTTCCATAAGGAGAGAGAAAGAGATCAGAACATCTCGCTTTGTGTCGTGTTAATCCCTTAAACGCAACACCATTAGCCTTTTCCCTTTAGACGGCGGTGTGATCTAACAGGCTGTTGCCCTGGAAGTGCTTGATCTGTGGCTCCTCATGTCACAGTACACTTCCGCTCTTTATTCTTTCATGCCTATTAAGTCCAAGCCAATTTAAGGGAATTAAAATGAGCGTAATGGGATCCGGCATGACCAATGTCTCCAAAGAATTAATCCGGTATCATTTATGCCCGCAGGCATTCTGCACTTTATCAGTACTGTTCTGCTGTTGGAAGGTGTGTGTGCGCGGTCTCATGAGTAATGACCCATAAACTAGCCAGTGTTTATCAGAGACAGTGCCCGGCTCCTTCTGCCATTTTTCACCCCGGCACGCATTTTAATCTTGTAAACGGCGAACGCTGCCACGGTGGTCCATTCCTCATCGTCATCCCGGGAATAAACGAGCAGGCAGATGCGAAGAACAGACAAAACATGGCACGTGTCAGCCTCCGTGTGTTTACCGTTTCAGCATGATACCCCAGCGCAACCCTTATGTTCTGTCCAGGTCATCTGATCTATCTGAAAAAGATGAGGAATGAGTGTCAAATGGAGGATGTTCTCGTTATTTCAAACGCATCTGTTGTAGCGCGCCGACGGTTAAAGAGCTCCAGCAATCTACGTTTACTACCTGCAGCTTTATAGCCACCGCCGTTCCTTCCGCTGCTCCATTAATTTTGGGAGATTGCCAGAGTTCGAAACCTCAATTTCCGAAGTTATAGGAGCTGCTTTTAAGTCTTCTGTCATCTATAAAGAATGGTGTGTGTGTGTGTGTGCTTAGGTGAAATGGTCCAGGGAGAACTACCACCACAACCTGAGCTCACCGTACTCCCTGCGCCTGGCCTCGGCCGACGCCGCGGGCAAAATCATCGTGTGGGACGTGGTGAGCGGCATGGCGCATTGCGAGATCCAGGAGCACTCCAAACCCATCCAGGGTAAGGCACGGCTGTTAACATTACAATCTGAAATGGTGGCAAGCAGGTGGTGGTGCGAATAGTAGAAGTGAGACATAGCAGCCTAGTGCTACAGTTTGGGGAAAAGAAAGTCACAGATGTCAAACTGAACTGTTAAAATTATCGCCCGCTGCTTGCGCGAACTCATACCTGCACCTAAAAAAAGGTCCGGGCGTGTGTTTTGACGTTTAACTCACAATCCTGAAATCACCCAGTGCACCCGAAGACCTACAAATATGCTGATCTATACCCTGGTCGTTCATTCGGCTATCGAATCGGCCAATTATGTAGCAGCTGCACAATGTGTAAAATCATGCAGCTCCAGATCAAGAGCTGTATTTGATGTTTACAACCGTGATCTCCGTGACTCTGAATATGGCATGGTAATTGGTGCCAGATGGGCTGATATGAGTATTTCAGAAACTGCTGATCTCTTGGGGTTTTCACGCTCAGTTTAAATGGTGAGAAAAACAAAAAAAAACATCCAGGGAGAGTAAGGTCAGGTGCTGATTCCTCTTCAGATTCCTGACCGCATGAATGAGGAAAAAGCTACAGGTGCTCCTATTAGACCAGTGGCCGTTAGAGTAGAGCTCTGCATTATTGGCATATTTCATTGGTACATTGTAAGATTATTCAAATAACAAGAAGTAAAGACCAAGCAACAGCTATTTTGAAATTACGTTTTTTATTGTTTGTTTCTGGGCTGTTACACTCTTGTTTTGTCCAGACATGGACTGGCTGTGGAACCAAGATGCGTCACATGACCTGCTTTTGGCCGTGCACCCCCCCAACTACATCGTGTTGTGGAACGGAGACACGGGGACCAAGCTGTGGAAGAAGAGCTATGCTGAGAATATCTTGTCCTTCTCTTTCGACCCGTTCGACCCCTCCAATTTAGCCTGTACGTATAAAGACTTCTGAAAGTTCTTCACTGTCTCCGTTACTGTCGGTTTGGAAATAATGCTACGTTTGTACTAGAATTAAAACTGCTTTACGCTTAAAATTTAAAATGTAATTTTGCTGTTCGAACTCCTATGATATTATTGAGTATAGCTACTCCATGTCAGCTTTCATTATTTTGTTTTTAACCATGATCATGTAGAGAATAATGGAGCTCGTCCTCTCCCCTTGTGTTTACTGCGCCACTCTGTTAGTGCTGACCAGCGAGGGGATCGTTTTCATCACAGACTTCTCCCCGGCCAAGGCGCCTGGCAGCAGCGGTAAGAAGGTTTACATCGCCAGCCCGCACTCCAGCCCGGCTCACAGCAAACCCGCTGCCACGCATCCCACTGGTGCTAAGAAAGCTCTCAACAAGGTCAAAGTGCTCATCACCAATGAGAAACCCATGTGAGTACCAGCACGTGACAGCCACACCCTTCTCATTTAACTCTTTCTGGCGGTCCATTCCTTTTCAATCAGTGTAAATATGAATTATTTTGTCTGTTATAAGATTAATCAGAATGTTGTGTGTAGACTATCATGACTCTGTGTTTAGCTGCAGGTGAGCAGGGCGGCGATAAAGGGAAGAGGTGTGAGCCCCCTGCTGGGCAAATAATTCACACCTCTCCGCAATAATACTGGTACAGAAATGAAACAACCGCAATCAATCGTACTTCTGTAGCAAAGTGAAACCGACGCACAATTATTTTCTCTAAAAATTGCTGCCTCGGTGTTAGCAGGAGTTATCATGCTAAGCTGTTCCAACCTCCACCAGTCACACAGAAGCGATATCAATAGTCCGCCTACATCATCCCTGTTTTGATCATCAAAGTCTTTTCCGTTCTTTTCCGCCGTTTAAATCAGCTGTTTTTTTTTTTTTTTCCTTCCGTCTTTTCATCACTGCTTTCCTGCTTTGTCTGAGGAAGGTTTCGCTCCACTCTATTGATCATCAGAAGCTTTGCTCACTTTCCTCTCTACCCCGAACACAGCACTCTAGCATTTCCTGATATCGGTAGCTTCGGCACTTTCTGTCAGTAGCTGGGGCTCTGTGATGGGGTTGCAACATCGAGGTTCATTTTCCAAAAACCGCTTTGATGGATCCGTGTAACGAAAGTGATCCCTGATCCATTAGCCTGCCGGAGCTGCTCACTGGGCTAATGGTTCAGATGTACAATTTTAGAGAAAGCAACAACATGGTAAGAGGTCCATGCATTAATCCTGGCTTGTGGTGCCACTGTGATATAGGGCTTAAGAGAAAATGCAAATCCCATACTTTGAGTGTGGTGAATGCGTGGGCCTCAGAAAAACTACTTGTTGTTGATAATACTGCTGCAACGGAACAGGTCTTGGAGATTAGCGAAGGCATAACGGCTGTGCATGCGCTATTTCTTGCAGTGGCCAGATGTCTAACAAAACCACCTAGCTAAATGAACAGGTCCTGTATTTTCAAGATATGCCGCAGTGACTGTGAACCCTTCTTCCTGAGTGCTACCTCTCTTGTGGTTATTATGGGCTGCCAAACATTTTGTGGTCTTTGTTCAGCTCTCAGCAGAATGAAATGATCAGCTTTCTCAGAGGAGAAGGCATGCCTAAAGGTCAGGCCGGCGTAGCAAGAAATCCGGACGCCAGCACAGAATGAGGCTTCAACAATAAGTATGGTAGTTAAATGTCATACTTCTCCTTTAACCTAGAACTTTAACAAGGCACTTGTAACATCATTTATCATGTTACAGTTACGCGAGTGCGCGCCTGAATTTTCAGATCTGACCGTTCGAATGGTAAAAGCAAGAAGGCGAACCACAGGCTTATGTTATTGTGCTTGTTTCTATAGTTACAGCTCAGTCGTAGGATCTTATATAGCAGTCTGCTCTGAAAGTATTGGAACGGCAAAGCCGGTAACTTTTGTTTTTGGTATACAGAGGGTTTGAAATCAAAAGATGAATATGAGACTGTAGATCAGAATTGCAGCGTTCATTTTCTGATATGTGTTAAACACCTCCTTTTAGGGGATCAAAAGTATTGGAACGGATAGCTGTACAGTAAAATACCAGCTAATATTTGCTTGCATGTCCCTTTGCCGGTGATGCAACGGCATCACCAAATAGTTGCATTTTTCTTGCGCGATGCTTTTCCAGGCTTGTACCGAAGCTGCTTTCAGTCGTTTGTTTTGGTGGATTTCTCCCTTCAGTCTCCTTTTGAGGAGGTGAAATGCATACTCAATCGAGTTAAGGTCTGGCGATTGACTTTGTTAGTCTTTCACTTTTTTCCCCGCGATGAAGTCGTCTGTTGTTCTGCCAGTGTGTTTTGGGTCATTGCCTTGCTGCATGATGAAGGTCCTCCCAATAAGATTGGATGCAATGTCTGTAAATTGGCAATCTAAATGTTTGTGCGGACTTCTTAGTGCACTCTGCTGCTACCTTCACGAGCTCCGTCATCAGTAAAGATTGGCTTGCTGGCTCACATTTGATTTATACATTCCCCTTAATGGGGTTTCCCGTGAAAATGGCGTTCCTTCGTCCTTTTCATTTTCATCTGAGGAGTTTTCGTATCTTGAGTCATAAGATATATTCCCGAAGATGATCGTTTGCCGTGTCCATTGATAATGTTAAGCTAGAAAATAGAATCTTCATCTAGTGAAAACAGACATGCACAGTGAAACGTCCCAGCATGAGTGTCTTTGCCATGCTGTTTCCTTGTTGCTACTGTTATCCCAAGTTAGAATCCTCCATTGCTCTTGAACTTTGCTTTTTCTTAAATAAGAATTAACCTTCATCAAGAACACAATCCAAAATATGAGGCAGTATCAGATTTCGGTCCGACCCTGTCAGTCTCCAGACCTCACTGGAAGAGACTGTTGAAGATCTGGCAGATTTATTTAACATATGTCAGAAAGAATAAGCTAAGATTTGTTCAGCCGTCTGGCAGAGCCAAGACTGATCTGTCAGGACCGAATGTTACTGAGAGGATCCAAAGGATGTGCAGAGGATATGACAGAAGTTGGAGACAGTTGTAAACACAAAGCATCCTCAAGTTAGAGAATATTTATATCACGTTGAACTAATATTGGTTTTCTTCCCCTCCACCATCTTTATCTCCGTGCAGACTTTTGCATTTCGTCGTCTTGTTCATGTCAATAGGAGCTTATTTCAATATTGAACCAAAGTGCTTCTCGTCAATTAGGATTTCCAAGATATAAATTAAAATCTATGTACTTACAGGTGTTGGCCATGTTATTGAAAACCTTCTCTGTTGAAAGAAATGATGCTCATTATGAACTTCCTTCATTACTGTTTGACTTTACGGTAAATCCTTATGGTGGAAGAGATTCTGAAATGTAAAATCCCGTTATCCGGGGTAGTCTCCATCTCCAGCAAGAACACTGTTGCCCATCCTCTGCTGGACAAGCCACGAGGCTATTGGGAAAAAAAAAACCTGTTTGGTTTAAACGAAAAGTAATTTGTTTGGAGAAAGGAAAACACGGCATAAGCATAAGAACCTTATCTTATGTTTGAATCTTGGAGGTGGTAGTCTGGGGCTGTTTCGTTGCATCTGGGCCAGAACGGCTTGCCGTCATTGATGGAACAATGAATTCTGAATTATACCAGGAAATTCTAAAGGAAAATGTCAGGTCATCTGTCCGTGAACCGAATCTCGAGTGAAAGTGGGTCTTGCAGCAAGACACCGACCCTAAGCAGACAAATCGTTCTACCAAAGAATGGTTAAAGAAGAATAAAGTTAATGTTTTGGAATGGCCAAGTCAAAGTCCTGACCTTAATCCAATAGAAATGTTTTAAGAGCAGTTCATGTAAGGAAACCCACCAACATCCCAGAGTTGAAGCTCTTCTGTACAGACGAACGGGCTAAAATCCCTCCAGGCCGAAGCGCAGCACTGCTCAACTGTTACCGGAAACGTTTGGGAATGTAATATCCAATATTCCAATGTAATAAATGACCAAGTCTAATATTTTTGTCTCACTTGTTTAATTGGGGTAGCTTTAAACTTTTAATCACCACTGTAAATAGAGTAAGATAATCCTGCCCTGTAATTCACCTCTGCTTTTAAATAATGCAATGGCACCTTGTACAGTGTATACTGTCAGCTTTGAAGCCATCTTGGGTCTGAAACGAAAAGAAAAATGTGAAATTGCACATGAGGGAAAATGCCTGTGGATCCAGACTTTTGGGACACACTGCATGGTACATGGTGCTGTTGGTGAGCTGATAAGTGAGATCGGACCAAAATCTGTTTATAAGACTCGCAGATGTAGAAGTGTCAGCAGGTTGGATTTATGCTGAAGAAGGTCAATTTAATGCAGCACATTGGCACTGCTGTAGTCTGGTTTCGGAATCTATATGGCAAACATGGGAAGAGCTCCATACAGAGCCCAGCTCCGGAGCTGTTTCTTCTGATGATGATGGTTTCTCCTGCTTGAAGGGTTTTGACTCTGGGAAATTCAAAAACGGGATCCATTTCCGGAGTGACTGTATTTAAATAATTGATTCCGATGCAACTGGAAACCGGAAAGGTGCCGTTTTCTTCCATGAAAAAACCAATACAGGTTGACAGATCAAATACACTGGTTCTATTTCTCAAGCAAGTGCATTACGTCATACTTTAGGAAGTGAAATATTAACTATTAATTATTTATAAATATTAACAGCGTTGTGTTGAAGCTTATACAGTACACTCAATGGGCAGATTGGGAAACGTTTCCAGCTGTCCAGCTTTTGGCGCGTCTGTGCCCACTGTAGTCTCAGGTTCCTGACCGGATTGGAACCCCACGTGAGCGTCTCCTCTTATAGCCTATCCACCTTGAGGGTTGTGAATAATGTTGGCTCCGAGACGCTTTTCTTCTCAACACGGTCGTAAGGAGTGGTCATTTGAGTCGGTGATGCATTGCCACATGATTGGCTAATTGGATGATGTCCCTGACAAAGCGGTCGTTACGGGGCGCGTTAGCATTTTTATAATGAACACGACGTCAGAAATGTTTCTTTTCGAAAACGGATAAAACATGGAACCGTGCAAACAGGATGAACTGCTGAAACTTCATATGAGAATTTCTCCAAAAGAACAAAGCCAAACGTTTTTTTTTTTTTTTTTTTTTTTAAAGCCCTTTCTTAGTGCCGGCAGGGTAAAAAAAAAAAAAAAAAAAAAGGAAAAAAAAAAGTCTTTGCCGCAAATACGTTTTATTGAGCGTAATATATCTGGGACACAGGCAATTAGAGACTAGCTATTCTTTAAAATGAGAACTTTTACTCATTGCTGAAGTCGTATATACTTTGTGCCAGCGCCTAATTATCTTACACCACTACAGGACCCGGTCGTATATCCGGTCCTGTCTCTCGCGCCATTTCCCTTTAAAATGCCTCTTGAATTTTCCGCAGAATGGCCTCCTTATTACGTTCTTCTATTTACACAGGCATTATTCCCTATAAGCAGGTTTAAGGGTGTCGGTGGCCTATAAACTTAGGAGATGGCGGGCTCAGAAGAGATTTGTGATGGTTATTGCATTCCCTCTCAGCGATGTGCAGTAATGACTTCTCTACCCTGGAGCCTTTTCACTGCCCGACCTTAACTTTTATTGACACGCATGAAACTGTGATGATATGATTGTATGTTTTCATTAAAGTGTGAGCAGTTGCTTTGGGATCTTCCTTTTAAGTGATTCTAAGTGTATAGGATTCAGGTTGTAACAGTTGATCGTGCTTTATTTGCTGCGCCGCACAGATTAGCATAATATAAATTTTTCGCTGGAATATCTGGTTAACCCGGTTGCCTGTGTCTGTAGGGCCGAGGCAGTAACCCTAAACGACTGCCTCCAGTTGTCCTACCTGCCCTCAAAGAAGAGCCATATGTTGCTGCTATACCCCAGAGAGATCCTCATCCTGGACCTGGAGCTCAGCCAGACGGTGGGGGTGGTGGCCATCGAGCGGTCCGGCGTGCCCTTCATACAGGTCAGTATGCGTCTGATTCCATGGAAGATGTGTCCGACTCACAGACTTTTCACGCTAGACCGGCAACATCTAGAATTCCCAGCAGATCCGTAAGACCGCCTGCGTTCCACACAAACACAATGCGCACGGGCTCGCATCTCACAGTGCTGAAACCCTGCATAAAATCAATACACACCTGCTGCTTTGGATTCAAACCCACGACCAGAGTTGATTCAGGAACGCATCAGGCGTTATTCAGTGCGCAAAGATATCAAGCAGTAGATCTACAAATCTGTTCTACGTTGTGAAACGTCCCTTTGGAAGACAATTCGAAGGTGTGATGTTTACGCTAGGTTTTATTTTGTGGTTATTTATAATAAAAAAAGAAAAAAGAAAAAAAGAGCCGGAGACCTTGGTTCGATAAGGAAAAGCCGATGGAGTGGAAATGCAAGAGGGATTGGGGATTTAGCTCACGAGATACAATTCCGCCAGCGTCTTTCTCACTCTTCTGTATTGCATAATATAGCCTATATATGGTGCGTATTCATTTTTACGACTCTACCAGTAGGCCTAATTCCAAAACGTTTTGGACGAGCTGTTGTTTCCATAACAGCGAACACTGATAGCGCCCGTAACCAATTGATATCGACGTGAAAGCATTGCATTAATGCGAAAGAAATGAAACAGATCTATAGCCTGCGTCCCCGGCGCGCGCTCACATGATGTGCAGGCGAGTGAAGTGCGCTTTTAAGAACCTCCTTCTTCCCCCGAGTCATCAGAGCCTAGTTTATTGGTGTTAACTGACACAGTAGATGATAATGCATTACAAATTAGTTGATGGACATTCAAAGGCTCACAAAAATACTTCTGCGATCCAGGCAGTGTTTGACACTCAAGCACTAGAGTATTGTTTAGTTACTCTGTTTCACTGCACCATCCACTTGATCTATTATCTAGTTAAAGGTTTGTGGACAGATGCAACCATCGCACTCGTATGTAAGCGTTTCCCAAGCTGTTGGAAGCACACAGTTGTATGAAATCACTGAAATCTTTCCTTCCCGTCCAAAACGATGACGGATGTAGAGTTGGATTGAGGTTGATCTGCTCTGAAAGCGCATAAAGAAATAGGCCGCTATATACAGCATGTCCACAAACCTTTGACCGTACAGTGTATTGTGTGGACTATTTGTTTTGTTCAGTCTGCCTGTTTATTTGCGTGAGAGTGAGGTTGTATTTCCGGCAGAACGTGCACGACCTCTCTGTTAGCGCGAGCGCTGTGTAAGTGTTGCAGAG
This sequence comes from Notoglanidium macrostoma, assembly GCA_030068235.1. NCBI lineage: Eukaryota > Metazoa > Chordata > Actinopteri > Siluriformes > Auchenoglanididae > Notoglanidium > Notoglanidium macrostoma. The sequence goes on along the minus strand of JAQQZR010000038.1, from coordinate 22,143,935 downwards.
CTCTTGTCAGGAAGGACATTTGCATGACTAATGGTGCAGCTGCAAGGAGCAAGCGATCGATCGTGGGAGCGGGCAGCTAGTCAAAAACGACACACACAACCCTCTCTCTGAAAAAAAACCACACCTTCGTGACCGCTCGCGCCGCTTGGTTTTTCCCTGAATGCTTCAGCGCGCTTCTTTTTTTTTTTTTTTTTTTTAATCCGACTATTTCTCAACTTTCCCTTCATTAAGGTAACACGAACGCAGTGAGAACAAACCGTTAACTAATCAGGGAAAGATCATTTGCTTAATGACATCATAACCTTGCAGCACTGAAAGGTCTAAGAGCTAGGCTTGTAGCCATGTTCAAACAATATTAAATATTCAGTTCTTCGGAGATGTGCATGCAGACCGGTTCTAATAATGCGGTGCTTTTGAAGTGGAAAACTTAGATGTCTGCTTTTTGTGCTTTTTATCATTTCTTAAGTTTAACTGAAAAAACAAACAAACAAGGGGAATAGCTTTAGGTAATTCGGATATGCACCCAATTCCATCTCTATCATAAAAACAATATACGGTGTCACGTATACATTATAATAGTATATGATAGAGATCCGTTATTAGGCTTTTCCTGCCCTGGAATTTCACCGCTTGATTTAAAGAATCCATGATGCCGACTGGCTAATTGTGCGATATTGCGAAACTTTCTCCCCGATCACAATTTTCCGTTTTAAAATATCGCAATAAACGATTTAATCGTCCGCATTAAACAGTTAAAGGTGAGCACATGTTCACGAAGCTCCGCCCCCCGGGATCTTTGGCGGCGCATAGAGTGCGTATAAAATGCCCAACGGTAGCACGTTAAGATCTCATAATGTAATATAACTGCTGATAAACATCACTGGATGTCATGGCGACGTGATATATTGCGTAAGGACGATAATATATTATATCGCACCTGTAGAATGCTATTTCGATCCAATAACATAGTATTAAGCCAAATATCGATTAAACTGTCTAACCTTACGAGACTCCAATTCAACAAGCCACTCGCAAATTCATGTGTTTGTTTGCGAAATCAGTCGTCTGATGAATGTGCTCGTCATCCCTTGTATAATTAGTGGACGGAAATGTACTTTCCCGGCGTCACACTGTGCTCTTCCTTCCACGCAGGTGATCCCCTGCGCACAGAGGGACGCGCTGTACTGCCTGCACGAGAACGGCTGCGTCACACTGCGCGTGTGTCGATCCACCGCTCTGTCGGCGGAGGAAACAGGCAAGCGCTCCTTTCCTTCTACAGTCCTTTACAGTGAGCCGGTTCTCCAATCCGCACAACAGTTTGTCACACAATAAGGTCACCTCGACTGGAAATGCTACATCCTCCTAATTCCACTCATTTGACTGATGGATTTAATTCATTAGGTTGAAGGCTTAAAGAAGCGTGCGCTGGTGCGCCGTCATATTTTAGGAAGGTGTGCGTTTTGCAGATTGCTTTGGACAGTGACCCTTCTTTCTCATGACCCCACCCAGTAATCCCTCGTGGGAAGGAGCAGGAACGATAAGCCTACTGTGTAAAAACTCACACAGCGTTGTTGTGAACAAGCGCCCGAGGTGATCCTGTTGAATGAATATAAAACAAGTGTAAGAAACACAGGTATTGCGCAATCGTGTTTAATTGTCGCGCGTCAAAAAGGGAAAGCTCGCATGTGGGTCCTTTACACATTTTACAGTGCTCTTGTAGACCGTCGTGTGTCCGAGCCAGCAGCTGCTCGGCGCTGTAACGAGAGACCTGGGACGGGGCGGCGCGCTGTAGCTGAACAGGAGTCAGGAGGAGAAGTTAAGCACATGCACATTAGCCACTGTCGTTGGTTTCTGTGCTCTCTTGCATTGGTTTAGTGAGTGTACCAGAAATATACAATATTATAACCAGGCATTACGCACTGTATATGTTCACATAAGGTCTGTTTGAAGATTTTCACTTCTGTGCTTTGCAGCAGAGCTTTGGAGTTTGGAGCCGAAAGCCACGTGTCGATTACAGCAGTAAATAGAAGAAGTATTGTATTTTTAGTTACTTCTGGCAAGAAATCATGAGCATGCCATGTTAGAATAGCCTTAAAGGTCACACTGGCATGGCACCAGTGCAGTCTAATGTAAAATGGGCTTCAGAGGGGCTTCGAGCCGAGCGAAGGCTGATGTAGAAACACTAATAAGATTTATTATTATTAAATACGCCGTAAAAACGTCCTGCGACCTCGTCTGTGTTAAAAATGCGCTTTTTCCAGGCTTACTCATTTCCGTTCTCGCCCAAGTTCACGAAGCCCCGCCCCCCCGGGTCTTATAAAATGACCGACAGACGAGGTATCCAATCACAAACCGGTTTTCCAAACAGGCTTTATAAACTTTTGCAATTACTCCATTGTGATTTTTTTTTTTTTTTTTTTTTTATCATGCTCTTCATGTCTTCCAGGTTATTTACACATGTAAGGAATAAAAAAACAAATTGCACCTTTAACCTGAGCTTAATTGATCGGCAGCACTGGCGTCCGAGACGGAGCAGGGTGTTCAGGAGCTGTCGTACGATCTGCGCTCTCAGTGTGACGCCATCCGCGTGACCAAGACGGTGCGGCCGTACCGGGCGGTGATCTGCCCCGTCAACGAGAACAGGGCGGCGCTGGTGGTGAGCGACGGGCGCATCATGCTGTGGGAGCTCAAAGCTCACGCCGGCAAAGCAACATCCAACCTCGGGTAACTTGAATTACACTCCCCTTGCCAATAAGCGGGATTCGATTATAGCATGTGCGCCTTCGCGACTCGTATCTTTCCGTGCTTTAGGCTTCAGTCCTCGGATCAGACTGATCTAACTGACGAACACCATGACTGTTCCACACAGCTTCAGTAGCGCTGTGCCAGTAGTAGAGGCGTGATTAGGAGACCCTCATGCAGGAGCAGCCTTGAGGATCAGCAATAGATCAGACTGGGATAAGGATAATTAATAATAATGTTACATCAGATCTATTAAGTTTTTGGACACGCATAATCAGCATTCGTTAAAATTCTTTTTAACCGCTTTCATATTGATGTGCAGTACGTTTATAACCAGAACCTGCTGCAGGTTTGTTTAAATGCGTGTTGGTTTTCATCATCAGTACTAAAGGTATGACTGAGTCCTGAAGGCTGATTCTCTTGCACGTGCTCATGTCTGGTTGTTGTCGGATCGCAGGTCAGGCTTGTCCCCGCTCTACTCTCCGGTCAACTTTTGCGGGAGTCCGTTGGGTCAGAACCAGAAACGAATCCCAGACCTCGCCCTCAACTCTATGATCGGTGAGTCATGTTGGTGCAAACACACAAACATCTTATGCATACGTTTACCTTTATGGTTTTCACGCTCCACTCATTTGTACTAGGGCCGGGCGACATCCAAAAATAATAAGCACGAAGATTTCCTTATTATTAAAATAACGTGATGATGGAGAGAAAAGAAAGAGGAGCCTCTGTAGGGCTTTGCAGAAAAATAAATTCTCAACCTCTGCTCCCGATATCCGAAACGTTCCTACTTTGCAGCTACGTTGAGGCATGGACCTAACACTGGGCAAAGCTTAATTAGCTAGTGTGTTTTTTTGTTTTTTTTTAATACAATAAACAACACACTCACAATGAAGTGTTCTAGTCTGTTAATCTTAAGTAACCACTCTATCCTGGTTAGGTCGATCCTGAGCTAATCCCGGGAACGCTGGGCGTAAGGCAGGAAAGCGCGCTGCATTTGGGCCAGTCCGTTACAGGACATTTTGCACCCGCACACACATTTACACACTCCTTCACACCTAGAGGCAATGTAACATCGCTAGTTCTCCTCTCGGCTTGTTTTTTGGAGGGGTGAGGAAACCAGAGAACACCGAGGAAACCCACAGGGAGAACATCACACACACACACGTACACATTTTTTTGCAACATCGTACGCAGTTTTGCCGTGACTTTCGACTGTTAGCGGGAACAACTCGCAACCACCAGACTGCAAGCCTGCAGGAAAGCCGACTTGTAATGGAGTACTTTTATGCATCAGCAAAAATCATCACCTGATCCGAATTAATAAGCGCACGATGCTGTAAAAATCGGAAAATCTTCACGGAGGCGGGGTGTTTGCGCCGCCTGAATCCTTTACACTCCACCGCATGTGAACGTAGACACGCGACGCGAAAGTGTTCTGCGACTTTATACTATTAAGAAGCGAGGTTTAAGAGAGGTCTGATTGATGCGCAGTTCCAGTTTGTAGGCAGTAAATCCTAATGTAAATAAAAGCATGTTGCTGTTCACTGCCAGCGCTTCAGTGGAACTGAGGCAGCTGTACTGATCGCAGCAGGATGAAGGCTTGGCCAAGAACTGAACACTGCACACGTTCTCCAAGAAAAGCAGAAATCTCCAGTCATTCGACGATGTTTTAGGGCCCTTATTAGAAACCAGCCCTTTTCTTTTCCTCCTCATTCTTTCTGTCATCGCCAGTTATTCACTCCGGCACGGCATTCATGTGAAGCGTCTAATGAAGCCCATGCTCATCTCTGAACAAGGTTGGCAATTCTCTCTCTCTCACTCTCTCTCACTCACCATCTCTCTCTCACTCTCTCTCTCACTCTCACTCACTCACTCTCTCTCTCACTCTCTCTCACTCACTCACTCTCACTCACCATCTCTCTCACTCTCTCTCACCCTCTCACTCACTCACTCTCACTCTCTCTCTCACCCTCTCTCTCACTCACTCACTCTCTCTCACTCACCATCTCTCTCACTCTCTCTCTCACTCTCACTCACTCTCTCTCACACTCTCTCACTCACCATCTCTCTCACTCTCTCTCACTCACTCACTCTCTCTCTCACTCTCTCTCATTCACCATCTCTC